>JABUIW010000025.1:3453319-3662387 GCA_013363375.1 Menidia beryllina | reverse complement strand
GGAACAGCTGGAGAGCCTGTGTGCGCGTGCTACAAATAAAAGAATCCAACACAGGTTATGGCCATGAGATGACCCTCAATGTACATATATATACAGTATATATATATATATACAGTATATATATATATATATTTAGTATTTGGACTCCAAAGGATATACCTGTGCAGGTCCTCTGGGAAGTCCTCAAAATGTATTTTGGAAACTGGAACATTTGACAGAGATACTGTGACACATAATGGTGGAAAGAGATGACAAATTTGAAAACTCAGAAGCTACAGAATCATAGCAGAAACATAGAGAGAGGAAACATATGTCATGATTTGGGCACCTACTTCCATGTGAAGAATGGGATTTTAAAAAAGCTTTTTGTAAAGATTTTTTTCTTTTGAACAAATTACCTGAAAAGACCATAACCAAGCACAGTCCAAATTACAGTATACCCAAAATCTAATCTTATCCCTCTGTGCCACAGACATATATTGCTGTCTCAAAACTATTAAAAACACATCAGCAAGCCTCAGGGTTGCACTGGAAGAATTTTTCTTCACCGCATCGAACCCTACAACTTAAGCTCAGTGTGAGTCAGCCAACCACGTGCCGTCTGGTTGTGGAAAACGCCGCTCCACTTTGAGTAACAGTCATGTTTTATTATTATCTTTAATAGTTACACCATGTCACTCTAATTTGTGAAAATTACCACAACTGCTTACAGCCCATGGTGTTTCATTGCTTTATGTTGTTTCTTTGGACACACAAGGTGTTACATGCTGGGTTGTTCAGCTGCATGAGGAGAAAAAGTCTGAATTAGGAGAAAAGAGATTAAATTGGGTAGATAATTACAACAGCCTATTCAACGGCTCCATGAGTCCCATGCATTTGAAACTTAAAGAAACAGAACTTTCTGACATTTCACTTAGTTCAAGCCGGGTCTTTCCAAATTCTGACTTCAAAGCTCTCTAGTACTGTACAAACTCTGTTTCTGACTTCTGCACTGTATTTCTGTCTAATGTTTGCAAATATTTCAGTTAATATCCGCTTTTATTTACCAATGCAATGGAAATATGGAACAAATTGAAATACATTTTCACATAAGCTTCAAACAAGCTTCAAATATTGCACATTATGAGAGAAGATTTGTATTAGTTTGGATGGATTGAAGAGGAAACAAAACAACTTGTAATGAATCAGATCAATTTTGAGGTAAAGGCTAATTCTGTCTGTACCTCAAACCTGATTCAGCATCCACACTTCAGTCAGATCCACGCATTCACTGAAACCTCTGGACATTAAAGTTTAAATCTACTTGAAAGTAACATTTCACTACCTTTTTTTCAGTTAATGCCAAAAACTGCCAGGAGAGCAGTTTTTATTATGAAATTGTCACTCTGTAAAATACTAAGCTTCCCAATGCTGCCAGCACTGACACAGGTTTTACGTCAATAAACATTCAATCAAGAATGAAACCCTCCTTTGGGTGTTATGAGTTTTCAAACCCTGTGTTCATTTTAAGTCTTCTATCATCTTGCATTTTCTTGCTGCTGGGGGTGTGAAAGCGTTGCTGAGAGAAATGCTTGTTCTCATTTACATGCACCAACTTCATGCTACATATTTTAGCTGTAATGCTTAAGATCTTCCTTTTTATTAAAGGATGCATCAATACCAATTAGCCAGTGTTGATTATTAGTTAAAAGAGAATCATTTTACTTTGAGATTCTGCCCATATCATGTTTAATTCAAAAGATGAGTACAATTGCGGAGAAAATTTCCTATGAGGAGCTGAGCATCTTACTCAAAGAAGTTTGAACACCATCTGAGGGCATTGCAGCCTTCTTTTTCCACAATAGCTGTTCTGGCTGAGAGCCGGCCTTCCAGCTGCTCATCACTTCCTCAGAGGTCGAGTTGACTTCTAACATTGTGAGGCAAACTATCGGCCTCATTTGTATCTGCTGCTGAACCAACCGACATTAAACATTTTTTCTATAGCTGCGCTTTGCTTGAAAACCAGCATGGGTTGATGTTTTGCTCGGTTAAAACTAATTCCATAACTATGTCAACACATGGGTTGCTGTCTCAATATGTAAGCACACAGCATCTGTTTTTTTTTCAATGTCAGTTCTTTAGATATAAAATAAGTTATTAATTTTTTTCGTTTCTCCTAATTCTGGCCTCACACTTGTTGGTGTATGACCAGTATATTTAGCCATTTAAGGACTGTAGCACTATTCAATCAAAACCCTATTCCACCAGTTTAATTTAGACCACACAATTTCAAAAACTGCTAATTGGATTATCATGAAACTGGTTCTAGTGATTCCGAGCAGGCTGTGATATGTTTGGAAGTGAGTGGTTTTCCACAAGAGTGCACGGTGACGTTGTTTACCTCTATAATGAGCTAAAGATGTGTTTGAGATGTACCATCTAAGTTTTATGCTCTTTTATGCAGTTTATGCAGTTGTAAAATAGTACAGTGATATTCATACCAAACTGCTCAATTATAATCTTTGTTGAGTTTAATCCATGTTTTTTATAAGTTTCTTATATTTTATACAAGCCTCCAGGGGGCTCAATCATTAATTAATTCCATAATTGACTTAAACTTAAAAATCACAGAGGCTTTGCCCTAATTTCTGTTGTAGTCTAATGCTTAAGTAATACAACAGATTACCATACAAAATATTAAACAAAATGGTAATAGTAGTATCAAAAATATAAATAGCTGAAGCCCATCCCAGCTGACACTGGACAGAGGTGGGGTACACCCTGGACAGGTCACCACTCCATTGCAGCATATTTGACATTCTTTGTGAAATTATCCTTACTTTCAGCAAAAATACAAATAGTACAAGTACCGAACTCATGTAACACAGTACTCCCAAATAACCACAACCTTTAATCTATAAGTATTTTTAAAACCATTTCCGGTCTTTCTCCTTTCCTTTTTCCATTTAATTCTTTGCTTTAAATATGTGAAAACCAAACCCATCAGGCCATGACATGGTTATTATTTTTAAGTCCTTCCTTCTCTCTTTCTCCTCAAGTCCTGGTCTAGATTACTTAGAACTGTTCTTTTTCTCAATCCATCTCTCTGTTTTTCTCTTTCAATCAATTATTCTGCCGTCTGCAAGGCTGAACATTTTCAGCATCACCAAATTCAAGGAATTGTTAACATTTCGCCATTAAAGATCAGCGTTTGTTCTCAGATACTTTGAACTCTAAGGGCAAATATGGCAGCGTTTGAGAAATTCCATCTTGTGAAGACAAAAATGTTAATCATTCAAATTTAGACTTGTTTCAAGGTTTAATTGTAATGAATGTAGTTAAGGCTAGTTTGTTGCCTGAAATTTAAACAAGACTCCATATTCTTAAGGGCTATCCTTATACCGTCAAAATTTAGTTTTAGGTTACAATTTGACTATGATTAGATTTAAGGTGAGTGTGAAGCATTTATAATGTGCATATTATGTATTGTGCAAGTCAGAATAGGAGTCAAATGAGATATTTAAAATGAAAGGGATTTTTTTTACCATATATGAATAAATCCTTTATTGTGCAGCCACAAAGTGGATGACCTGATGTACTTCTTTAAGGACTCACTCCTGCAGACCAGAAAAAGAAAATGAGTGAGCAGTCGATGATTAATATAACTCTCATGGACGCGTTCAGCCAACAAGTAGCACGGAGCTGTTTCATTTAATTCCTCAAGTCAGCAATGAGAAACAAGTAAGAAAATTAAAGGTTGATCAACGAGTAAAAGCTGGAGGTCTTATTATTCTTACTGTTGTGATGCTTTCAGATGAGGATCCAAAGACAGACACAGATGACACAAACACATTTTTATTTGTTTCTTTTTTAATATTTCATATTCAGGTTTACGTATTGATCGATCATTCACATATTAAATTGTCTTCTGTATTTGCGGTATTCTTTTGTAATTCTTTGTTCAGATCTGTTTTAGAATGGTTTTAGCCTTTTTTATGTTTGTGCTGTCTCTCTCACACTTACACACACTGATACACTGATGCACGGAGCCCAGTATTGGGGACTATAAAATTCCTGTGTGATGTAAAAGTAAGGACACTTAGATCCCAAAGGATAACCATTTTCAACTCTTGCGGTCATTTCCAGGACACTGACAATTAAGTGGTGTAACTACCCTTTAATTAGACACCAGAATAAATAGTGCCCTCATTAAGAACATAATTAACTCAATCAATGAACGCTAAAGAGCACCGAAATACCAATTAAACTCCACATAGAGTATACGAACAGGGCCAGAATGACTCTTGCAGAAGTGTGTCGGGGCTTATGCGTGTGTCTTATTGTCTTTAAAGGTTCAAGTGTCCACAGAACAGACCTGGCCAGGCATGTGAGCGGCAAGATTATAAACTTGTAAATATAAAAGAGCTGGACAAAAACCTTCACTGGTAGCATAAACATGGTGAATGACACGAGTGTTTGTGTATAGAGAACCTGCTTTTTCTATATTTCATTACGTGCGTGTTAACAGCTCTGCGGCAGCAGCATCACCTCCGTGGTGTTATCATCATTATGGGAAAAAAACTCTTTTTCAGCCCAAACCAAGGACATGAAAACATTAAAATCACCAGAGTTGAAGACAAACCTTGAATAAGCATGAACATAGCTTTGTTTATTGCAATATTGGTGGAACTGTGTTCCCCGAATTGCACAGTGTAAAAATAAGAGCCTGTCCTTGCTGTTGCTCGGTGGGCAGGGGGGCACACTCTGGACAGGTCACCAGTCCACCGCAGGGCCACGCAGAGAAAAATGAGATAGATAGCCATATAATCTTACACCTACTCCTCGGAAGAAATTAGAGCAACCAGTTAACCTTAAGTTTTCTTCTATGACACGATATAATTTGCAGAGACTGTTCCCCAACAACAAAGCAAAGCCATGGGCTGTTTGTTTGAATAATCGGTGTACCAGAATTCGTTTTGTAGTAATGAATTAAACAACTTCACATGGCAACAAACTTGAATAATTAAATAGCAGCTGCAAACAGGTGGGCTTCCTCAGGCAGACGTTTTTATTCAGCCACTTAAAATCCTTACTCATCTCTTTGAGATCCTCTTACTAAGATGAGAACATCAAAAACCGAATCACAAGCAATGTGTTTTTATTAAATTAATGTCTCCAGGAGCCCTGCAGCTGTATAATTTCTAAAATATTCAATAAATATCATTATAATTATAATAATCCGAGTTTGAGAAAAAGCAACTGGTATTCTAATGTAAACATGATCTGAAAGGCCTCTATCTTTAAAAGCAACTCTTGCTTTACTCAAGCTTTTGCTGAAGGTGTTTGGACAGATATCATGAATTGAAAAAGAGACTGACATAACATCCATCACAAACTAAGTGGTGAAGTATCAAGGGAGACAAGCTGGGGTGGATCTCAGCTTTAGAAAGAAAAGATTCGTCCCTCTTTCTTCAATTCTTCTGTTGCTCCCTCTGTTGTCACACCATAAGAGGGGTGTACAACCCTGTGGGAAATGTTCTTAGGAGATTATGCACTGGTGTTTGTGTGAGTGTGTGCATGTGGATTACTAGAGTTTGGTATTAATTTTAAGAATTCCAGAAATCTCTGTTTGACTTTTTCACTCCAGGAGGTCTTGCTTCAATCAAACCCCCACCCCCAAGTGTGTGTCTGTGTTTTTGTGCGAGCTCTTTAGTCTCTGCAGTCATGTCAGCGCACGTGTGTATGTTCATGTTTGTCTCCCTGCAACATGTGTGTATGTTATTTACCAAATTGTGTCATGTGCAGGTTTGTCCATATATTTGCCTGCATGTATATGTGTTAGCACATGCAAGCTATGCGTTCAAGTGTGTGTGCATGTGTGGGTGTGTGTGTCGTCCAGGGAACATGTAACTGGATTAGGCGTCATGCTTTTATTTCTGTAATGGAAATATCAGCCTCAGTGAGAAAGTAGGGCTGAGACCAGTGAGAGTGTGTGAGAGGAGGGAGGGGAGAGTGTAATGTACACTGTGGGAGGAAATTCTTTATCCACGACACTCTTCAGCTCCATGTTCGCCTCAAACCAGGCTGTAAAACTGAAAGGCTCTTGTTCAAGGAGCTTTTCGGCATTGCAAAATGCACAAACCCCAAACAAAATCTCTACAAAAAACATAAATGGAATGTAAATGCATTTTACATGGCAGCATATTCTCCACAGAAAAGATCCAATTTTACATGTAACAAGTACTCCAATAAGCTGAGGTATCACATCTAGGGTTTTCAATAGAAACATGAGAAATAATTAGAGTGCCACAAAGACCTTCCACCATAGTTACTACTCTCCTTTGAACACAATCAGAAGAGATGGAGGGCTTGTTATGGAATACGTTTTACAACAAGTTATACTTGGCACATTTAGTAGATATGCTACCTAATTTACAACATGCCTGAAGCCATTCAGAATTTTTTTAGGGATCTTGAATTTATCAGGATAGTTTATTCAGGATCACGGAACAAAGTGTGGGAATATTTTCCAAGTCCATGATGACAGACTTGAAGCTAATGACGTAATCATTGAGGATGGCGCTGGGTATTCTTACTAAAGGAAATCTATGTGTGGGTGAGTCCTTACATGTACATATTCATGTTTTTAAGAGGATCAGAGTTTTGAATTTGAAAACACTTGATGAGCGCTGAAAAAATCTGCTGCTCCTGGGAATCATTGGGTCTTTTTCACCTCTTTTGCTAGCCTGGATCCACTATGTTTCATATGCTTGTGTTCCCAGGGTGTTATTCCCCTTATTAATATCTATCATTTTCGCAAATCTTTTAGGAGATTGGTCCTATTCACTGCCTGAAAAAAAAAAGGTTCTGACGTTTTGTTGCATTTAATGAGTGTCCGAAACATATCGTTAGCTGTTAGTCCCTTTCCTCAATCTCTATCCTCTGTGTTGTGAACTGTGTATAGTGAATAGGCAATCCACAACAGCCCAACAAAACACGAGGACGACTAATTGAATTCTATCATGAGGGAGCGTGTATGGAGATATAGGACACTGACATGCTACTGAAACGCTGCACTGTGGAATAACCTAGCTCAGAGATCATGTCCTCTGATTGGGCTGTAAATTGGCATCTGTAGAGTAAACCCATCTGAGTATTTCAAGGTTTTAAGATCAAATGTCTCAGATATGAACAGCTATCAATGAATTATATTAAAGACTGTATTTTTTTTACCTTAGATAAGTGAAAGTGTTTATGTACAAATATAATACAAATTTCTAAAGAGCTAACAGTGGAGATGAGTGCTTTTGGAAGGTATTTTAAGAGTGTGTTGTTAATAAGATGATAATAAAATCATGTTTCCTCTGCGCGCGGTGTAAAACACTTAAAAGATAAAAAGCCTCATGGAAGTATATTAGGAGAGGAGTGTTTGTGTGTGTGTTTTACAGACTTAGACTTGATGAATGAGTGTGTGGGGGACATCTACAGGTCTGTGTGACAGAGAGTAACGTGACAACAGGGAGTGTGAAAGCAGGTCACTGGACAATGTGTATGTTTTGTCTCAAAGATTTGTGTGTGTGTGGGTGTGTGTGTGTGTGTGTGTGTGTGTGTGTGTGTGTGTGTGTGTGTGTGTGTGTGTGTGTGTGTGTGTGTGTGTGTGTGTGTGTGTGTGTGTGTTTGTGTGTGTGTGTGTGTGTGTGTGTGTGTGTGTGTGTGTGTGTGTGTGTGTGTGTGTGTGTGTGTGTGTGTGTGTGTGTGTGCGTGTGTGTGCCTGGTCCCCGGGCAGATGTCCGGAGTCCCATGCCATAAGCAAGTGTGTGTGTGTGAGTGTGAGTGTTGTCTGTGTGAAGCAGGGTGCAGCTAATCAACTCAATATCCTTCCCCTCAGTGATTTGCCAGGCTGACAGTGAGTGAACATTGACATGATTTCTGTTCTAATTTCAGACTTGAAGAAACAGCAAAACAAGTCAGAATCAGTGGATATCAGTGAATCTCACTGCATGCGAGCTACAACACCAGTGAAGTAATAACAGTCAAGGACAAATACATATGGATAAGATCATTTTTTAAACTAAAATGACAGCTGTACAGCTCCTTTTATTTTCTCTTTCAAAGTGACTTTTTCCTTCCAAAACAAAATGGCAGCAATCAGCAGGGCCGTATTCTTATTAAAATTCAACAAGATACAAAATGAACTCCCTTCTGATAGTGATCAAACAGCTGTGGTGGCCCTGAAGTGCGAAACCTCAGAATAATAGGCAAAATATGCTGATACAACCACAATTTTAGCAGAGTTACATGAAGACTAGAGTCAGAACTTAAAACTTTATAGAAAAACACAACAAAACAGAAATTACGATGTTTCATATAACTAAACATCATTCCCAGGACATACCAAAGCAAGCACACAGGAAGATAGTCATGTTTGAAAATCTGGGCTGGGTCCAGGTTCAGCATTCACCTGCACCTGAATGGGAACTCCAGGCTTCTCTCGCAAAGACAAAAAACAAAAAGAAACATTCGGTTATGGATGTGATGGACTGGCAATCTTTCCAGGCTACAGCCCACCTGCTGTTCAATGACAGCAACTACTGGCTTTAGAGTCCCCGAGACTGTAAACACTATAACCTATAGCAAAACAGAATTGTTGTAAATGTCACTAAACACCTGACACAGTCACAAGAAATGCAAATTTATAGTGTGCTTACATGCAGAAGAGCTTACACTAAAATTATATATAATTCATCAACATTCATCCATCATTAAATGCTTTACTTACAAATAATTCATAGTTCTTGTGTGATTTCAAACCTCAATGCTATGTAAATGTGCATTCCTCGTTATCTGCCGCCCTAGACAGCGTTCGGTGTGGTTTAGCAGATCAGCTACTCCATCTTGTGGTGAGTACAGCGCTGTGCATAAGCTTGTCACATCCTGATTAAAAGGAATCATCTTCTCAGTTCAGCATTCCTGAACCGTGTTTGCCTTTTATCAGTAACACTGTGTGCTTGCCTCATGTAGTTCTTAATAATCAGCTTAAATACAGAAAAAAATGTATGATTTTTATGGTTTTATCTGAAAAATTTTATTTCATTTCATCTGACATGAGGCAGTTTATATGTGTCTTTTCTGCTCTTTCTTTCCGTGTTGTGAATAAAGGAGACAGAAGAAGTCAGTTGATGAGGTCCTGTGTGCTGGACCAATGTTTAGCACAGTACACATGACATGATGACTCTTTTCTAATGGGTTTTTCTAATGACTTATCTTTAATTACGTGTACCTTTGATTCACAGAACGTCTCACAGAAATGTCCAGCATCACAGTGTTTTGATTATTGTACCGACGGTTCCTTACTTTAACAATTTCATTAAAAAACTAAAGTTAGAGTCCGTGAGTCAACTCTGTGGTTTACATATATTGGGATTTTCAGGCTTCGTTTTGACGGTAACATTTGTTTTACTGTCTCAGAGGCATAAAATTAATTTGTAAACAACCAAAGGAAAAAATTGCTCAAACAGTATGTATACACCTTCCGTCAGTTGCTTCCTTGTGTAAGGGGTTAAAACATGCACACACAACATTAACCTCTGGACTTTTGGACTACTTTCTATGTAAATTGTAACTGTGAACTTCAAGAAGAGTTCTGCCACAACATGCTTTTCTGCATCAGAAGAAAAGTAAAGTTATTGAAGAAATGTTTTTGGCACATAACTGGAAGTACCAGGTATGGAGGAAAAAGTCAAATCATTACAGATATAATAGTTCAAATGGGACTCGTGTACTCTCGCAGTGCGTACTGTTCACAGTCTTGCAGAGATACAGCAGCAAATTGTTCAGATATGATTTGATATGACGCATGAACCCTTGAAGTGTTTACCATATTACTGTTCACAGAGATACAAACCAAGTGGTCTAGTTTTTAAACAGGACATCTTATGCTGGAGCTGACGGACAGTCTGGGATATTAGGCTTTACTGACTGGATTCAGGGGTCAGTAAAATTGTGAGGCAAATTTCTGTATAATCAGAGCGGTTTGATATGTTGTTCGATTCACATGAGCGGTCGTGCTGGTCGCTTTCGCTTCATGAAGTTTGATTTTCCCTTTTAATAAAATTCTATTCGTTTAACTGGTGTTTCTGGAATATCGTAGGAGTGTGTATGAGTGTGCATGGTTGTTTGTCTCTGTGTGTCCCTCTGCTGGAGTGGTGACTGGCCCAGAGTATATCCTGCATTTTGCTAAGTGGCAGCTAAGAGAGTCTCAGGCACCCTGAACTGGATTCATTGTGTGTGTAGCATGGGTGGAGTTTGTTTAATTGAAAGAGCAGTATAGAGGCCAAAACTATGTGAAAACCAGCGTGGCATTCACTGAGAAACTGTAGGCTACTTCTGTTTTCTAAATGAATGTTTGGGCATTAATGAAACACTGAATCTGGCAGCATTGTGTTAAACTGTATGCTAAAGTCTGGTAGCATCTCTTAATTATGTGAATTTCCTATTTCTTTCTCTCCAGGTGATACAGATAAAGGCTGACCCACATTGACTCAAAAACATAATTTTAAGTAAACTTGCGAACAAGTTAATGTGATGACATATAAACATTTCCATTTGTATGTTATGTGCTCCATCTGGGTTATTAGAAAATAGTCTTCAGCTGTAGAAATACAAAGACACTTCTTTTCTTTATTGTCTTTTGTGGGTCGAATGACTAATTACAGTAGATGTGTATGATTAGCCTTTTTGGATAAGATTATGTCACTTCACTGGACACATTTTAATGAGGAAAACGAGGGGATGTGCTGTGGAGGATGGTGCGTGCTGTGGAGGTCTCCGCCCTTGCAGGCTGCTGCCTACAGGTGACCCAGATGTTTGACAAACAGGTATGCTTGTGGGCCACGGGTTAGCCAATCACAACGCAGAGAGCAGGCTCCCATCAGCGGGTTTTCTGCTTATAGCCGCGCGCGGAGCTCCACGCAGCTCAATTAGTCCCCGGGACTCTTCAACTATCCGGCTCGGTTGTTTCGGCCTCACGTCCATCTATCGGCCACTTCTTAGGGGAGAAAGTTAGTCCAACTTTTTTGACATGTTGTTCTCCGTTCTGCTACTTGTTTACGCGTCGTGTCGCGGGGCTTCGCCCGCTCCCGCGGCGGCCTCCCCCGCCCTGGAGGAGGCTTACCTGGCCGTGGCGGGCGCCGTGGCCCCCGGACAGCGGCTTCTGACGGAGGACTCGGTCCACTCGCTTTTTAATACGCTGCAGCACCGTGTGCAGTGCGGCGAGGTGCCGTGTGAAAAGGTGAGTTATATGGGGCTATCTCTCCCGCCGGGTCAGAGAGCCGGTCAGCAGGTGAGGTGGGGAGAAGGTCGAGGTCCAAGGGCTCTACCCCACCTGTTAACCCCAGCCCGCCGCCAAAATTTCACCTGGAATTCTTTACTTTAGAAGAATGAAGTTCCCCTTAATTTGCAAAGTCGCAACCAAAAAACGCGACATTTATAAACTTAATAATGAGGCTGATTTTTTTTTTTAATACGCCTATTACTGTCATTATCCTGTTAATAACTAATGTGATTTTGTAGGTTTCTGTTAGATTTATGCACAAAAAAAGCCAAAAAAACTAAGAAAAATCATTCATCTGAGTAGTGAAAGAAATAATCGCTGGACTTAAACTTAAAATTCTGGTTGTTGCTATATTTGCTTAATGTTCGTGGTAATATTGACTCATTTTTCATCTCTTGCAAATATCTGTGAAGCCATATTGTGTCTGCTGGATACTACTTAGAGGAACATAACTGAAACCTTTATGTTTTTGTCTAATGTATAGCACAGATAATATTTGAACAGAATAACTTTTCTAAACTAAGAAAAGTCTGGATAAAAGTTTTTGAATCTATGAAAATCCTATATAAAAACTGATCTGAATTTTCTTTTTCTCCAGAATTATTTATACATTTGAGTCCTTTCCCAAATCTGAGGAAAATAATGTTGTTTGGCCGCAATAATAAGGTTCCTGGTTTGAAATTTCTTAATAGTCATTCCTATCCTGAACAAAATCAGATTATTGTGCACTTTTCCGTTTTATGAGCTATTAGGTCAGAACCAGTTATTTCGAGCAACTACGTTTAAGTGAGAGTAAAGTCCTTCAGCTTCTGTGTGATAGCTGTAAAATACACTGTCACAGACTGCATGAAAGGAATGTATAGCAGACAAAAGAAAAAAAAATTTAGTGGTCAATTTATTCTTGGTTGCTAAAAAAAAGAAAGAAAAAAATCACAAAATGTTCCTAGTTTTTAATAGAAATCACCCACATTATAAGTAATTGTTATAACAATGAAAAACTTCCCTCATTTATGTAATGTAAGAAAACAGTTTGGACCTAAAAAATATATCCTGCATTGTCCTTTGACCCGGTCAGGTTTAATCTAAAGCTTTTTGTCCAGTGTCACTTTCAAGGACCACTTCAAAGAAATGACCGACTGAAATAAAACTCCTTTCACTCTTTCATGCACCGAGGGAATTCTTCTTATCTTCCTCTGCCATCAATCCAACGCCGCCAAGCCAAAGGAAAATTAACGTGCAGGGCTTGAAATATTTCAACACATTTCTTAACAGAAAGCTTTCCTTAGAACATAGCGCTAAATTTTCTTAAGGTCCTAGAGAATCTAGGATGGACTTTTCATGTTATTTCAATAAGATTAATAAAAAAATTACATACAGCTTATAATCATTATATAAAATGATCATTAGTATGTTATACAGTTTACCATTAGTTAACTGGCCTGTTAAATCTGTCCCATGTTTTTTCTGTTTGCTGTCTGGACGTGAAGTGTGATCTGGCAGGTGCTGTTTCTCAGCTGACCCACAATCACACCATCCTCAGGCAGGAAGGACTCAGGAACGGTGGAGAAAACGCAACCATCAGCGTGACTCAGTTCCCCGCTCTGGCTGCGGGCAGCTTGCTCTTTCTGGCCGGTCCTGGCCGGGTCTGCGCCGCCATAAGGCGAGGGCAGTGGGCCCAGGAGACCCAACAGTTTCTGCACAAATTCACACATCACGACCACGCCGTACACCAAAGAGAGGACCACCACGACCACAGTCACATAGATGTTCATGGGACAGAGGCTCTACTTCAAGAGCTGCACAACCACTATGAGCCGTCACACACGGAGGTAAGAGTTTATTGATGATTCAGCGTTCTGATGCCACAAATAACATCTGTGTTTGGGTTTTGCCTCATCAGTCCTAAACTGCAGAACCAAAGAAACATTACTTTATGGTTAGAAATCAGATCTCCGACTACTGGAATAGGCTCCAGTCCCCCCCATTAGGGAATAAGCGGTTCAGAAAATGGATGGATGGATATCAGGTCTGTGCTTCACCAGGGGGCGACGTTTTTGCCTTTAAAGGACTGGCAAGTTTGAAATATCCTCCTAAAGACATTCTAACAGTGCCTAACATCTTAAATTACTGTTGGGTATTTTCTTCATTTTTATCTCTGACATAGTTCAGATTTATTTTCTCCTTTTAAGAATAAACCATTAGCAGCATAGCCCCATTTCACATTTCCAGTGTCTCCAAATCTCCCTGATAACAGCAAAAACACACAAGCAGCTAAAATTATACGGCAGCTGCTTGTTCTGACGCCAGTTCTATAAGTGGACTTCACTGTTTCTCATTGGTTTTCTGATGTTTGTGAAGATTCACAATTGTTGTGATCATGGTAATCGTAAAAGCCTGAGTAAAAGTCTAGGCACCTTCCCTTCAAGTTCATCATGTTCCTTTTCCATGCGTTTATTGTTAAGATTCTGATTTTGATCACTTTAGTCTCCCTTGACCTTTTCAATAAAGGGGTTTCCTTGATGATTAGCCACCTCATAACCTTCTTTACAACATTTGAAGGGGTGTTCATACACAGCTGTATTTAGCTGTATTTGTAGAAAAGAGTAACTACAGTTTTGGTTTGTTTGGTCCTGTTGGTTTGTGGACTAAACAGATTCTCTGAGGCAGTAATTTTTTGATTTTATAGACAAAACTTTCCCTGTGAGTTCTTTGATTGAAAAGCCTTCTGAGGGAAAGTAACAGTTTAGATTTGAACCTGCCTGCCAAAGTTGAAGATAAGAAAAAGAGTAATTATGAAAATAATACAAATTTACAATTCACAAATAAAGACACCTTATCCATCCATCCCTCCATCCATTATCGTTATCGCTTTTTCATTCAAAATCAATAAAAGATAAACACAGTTGTGTCCAAAATGAGCTTTTGTTGATTCTGTTAGGGAGCGTCAGATTATTAACGGTGTCTTTTCATCAAACTGAAGATTCTGTTGTGTGACAGCCGTCGACCTAAACCGCTCGTCTGTCTTTACTCAGGACGCCCATGGCTGTGTGACAGCCGGCAGCATTATGGAAGAGGCTGACTCATCAGCAGCACACCAAATCCAGGAAGTGGGTCCAGTCCTGGGCCGTGTCCTGTACCACGTCTTGCTAGGTCACTGCCTCACTGGTCAGCGTCTGCCTGATGAGCATTTCTTCGTGGACTACATCATGCACCAACTGAGTTCTGAGAATTTCACAGTTCACGGTAAAAAAAAAAAAAAAAGACCTTAGAGATTTATTGATTACCAGATTGTCTTTTCTTATCCGACTGTTTGCTCTCACGACCGGACAGCCTTTTGATTCCTGCTGCTCAGCCGGAGTTTGCTTCTGTTCAGATTTGGAGGCTCTAATGAGGAGCTTGGGCATCGGAACAGAGAACCACCATGAAGACGAGCACGGGCACGAGCACGAGCACGGACATGAGGATAACGATGAGACAGCTGAGCATGCTCATCTCTATCATAGCAAACATGGAGGGAGGCGGCTCGGCAGTCATGAGCGTCATGAAGAGCATCAAAGTAACAATACCTTGGAGCATGTATGTACGATTACAGAACACACCCCAGAATACACACCCCACTGAGTTAATGTTAGGTTTCAACTATTTTAAGAAATGATCGGGGAATGAATGTGTATATTTTAAGTTACTGTATCGAAATATATGTTGAATCTGTCCATGTTATGGTTGTTTTTGTCTATTTGCTTCAGCTAAAGTTTGAAAGTACTTTTGTTTGTTCTCCTTTGCCAGCGCTGTTTCTCAGCTGAGCAGTTGGTGCTGATCCACGGTCTGGCTGACAACGGCTCCTCTGAAATGGGTCGGCCTGAACTGGTTCGGCTCACCCCTGCGTTCATCCAGCAAATCCTGAGTGGATCCTGTAAAGATGTCACAGAACCAGCGACACCGGATGGGCTCTCGAAGACAGAGAGTAAGGCTGTTGCTTAAAAGTAACAAATACAGGTCTCTTTAAACTTCAAATAATGATGATGATGGTGCTTCTGGTAATTTTTATAAATGAAAAAGACATAAGTTGGCACCTAAATTATGTAGGCTGCTATCCTAATGGAAGGTTTACCGGTTTGATTCACAGTTTTTCACTTTTAGGAGCTTTTATTGAACTGAAATTGTTTTTCTTTTCATCAAGTTTGAAATTATGGCCAAATTTGCATATCATTTCAGTTTAACATCAAATCAAGATATCTAAACTTTATCCCCTTTTCTCCACTATCTTTCTCTTCTTCCACATGTAGGATACCTCTATGCAACCCTTGCCAACTCGATTATAACCTTGTTTTCGATGTTTGGCATTGTGTTACTGCTGTGTACGTCGTGTACCAGTGTTTTCCAGTTTTGTATCCAGTTTTGTGTCAGCATGGCCGTAGGCTCGCTGACAGGAGACGCCCTGCTGCACCTGCTGCCCACAGTGAGTGGTCTATGTACATTCAGAAAGTTTAAAAAGAAGGATTTTTTGAGGGGGGAGAAAAAGCATTCTTAGCATTTTGCTGACATTCCACATTTGAGAGCTTTTGGTTTTTATGGCGAAGCCGCAGGGACACACGTGACATGTTGTCCTCCTCCTGTGGCCCTTGTCTAGGTACTGGGTGTGCATGTCCACTCAGATGAAGGCAGCAGCCGTCAACAATCAGACCATAGCCACCAAGAAGAAACTCCAGACTACATATACAAGATGCTGGCAGGGATTTGTGGGATTTACTTATTTTACCTGATGGAAAAAATCTTCTCCCTGATCAAACATAAAAACCATTCCCACCACCACCACCATCACCATGGGGTGAGATCAAACACCAAACCCTCACACCATCCCACACATGCTCAGGCCTCCTATTTGGTCTGCATTCAGGAAATGTGTTGCCCCTCTCTCGTTTCAGGAGGAATCAGAGCCTCACCACTGTGACCATGGAAGGGTTTTAGAAATGTACCAGCACGAAAGGAAACAGAGAGACAAGTCACAGTCCTCGTCAAAAGCAGACCTGGTAAGCATCACACAGGGGCACACAGGTTTTAGGCTCTGCGTTGACGAAAAAGGAACGAAACAGATCTGATTCACGTCAGTTTGCTATAACTAGTCCACCACCTCATGTCTGATCTGCTGAAGAAAAGTAAAGGACACAGTTTTGCCCCAACTTTTGTTACAGCTGCATCATCAAACTGAATGTGACCTTAACCGGGATTAAAGTCAAGAAATCTGTAGAGAATAAAATCAGTGTTAGCAGCTTGTGACGGACATTTAGATTTTTTTTTAATTTGTTATTATACCAGTATAATTTATATAAAGAAACCTCAAAACACTCGGGTGCCAGTCACATAATTTTAGATGAAAAAAGCCTTTGTGTAAACTGCAGAAGGCAAATGATTACACAACAAATAACCTCCAGACGTGACAGAAGCTTGTTTATGTTTGCCATTTTAATTATATCTACATGGAAGCAACTCTTATTTCCGTGGTATTTATGTCCATTCCGGCTCATGTCAGCACATACTTTATATCTGACGCTACCTGGACTTTTCAGGTTGGCAGTGGAGACAAAGGCAAATCTCCTTCCGAGCTGACAGAGCACCAAAGAGGTGAGTGAAGTCATTCCCAACAAAGGAAGCGTGTTTTCATCCAACCCAGATAATTACTGCATGTCGTCCTGCGCCGGCCATCAGCGTGTCTCTCCCTGTGTCTGCAGAGCAGCGCCTGCTGCCGTACATGATCACCATAGGTGACACCATCCACAACTTTGCGGACGGATTAGCAGTAGGCGCGGCCTTCTCTCTGTCCTGGAGGTCCGGCCTGTCCACATCGCTGGCTGTCCTCTGCCATGAACTACCACACGAGCTTGGCAAGTATCAGATTACATTTTTTTAAAATGCCTTTTTATATAAAGACTTCTTGTTTGTTTGTTTTTCTGCCTCCTGCCTCTGACACTGCGGTCGTGCTTGACCCGTCTCTCTGCAGGTGATTTTGCCATTCTTCTCCACAGTGGCCTATCTGTACGTAAGGCGTTGCTGCTAAACCTGGGGAGTGCCATGTCATCTTTTATTGGCCTGTATATCGCGCTCTCTGTCGCAACTGACCTTGCAGCCAAACAGTGGATAACCGCTGTTGCAGCAGGACTCTTTCTCTATGTGGGACTTTCTGATATGGTAAGAGTTACTGTTTGATAGAAACCTGTTAACCTGGAATATTTTGTAGCTTGGATCCAAACAGAGCGATCTGCTGACGGCCATCTTTTCTCTTTGTTTTCTCATAGCTTCCCACATTGATCCACAGTAACAGCAGGAAACCGTGGCTAACGTTTCTGATTCAGAATTTTGGTCTTCTGACTGGATGGGGCATTTTACTGCTCCTCTCACTTTACGAAGAGAAAATCAACTTCTGATATATTCCAAAAGACACCAGTGAGCCCATCTCGTTTTAGGGATTAGCAAAACAGATTTTAAGCAACGATAACACAATCTTGGCGGTCTATGAACCTTTTTTTTGTTTTTTTTTTTACCATGGCAACCAGGAGACCACTCGAATCTGGAGTAGAAACTGGACCATTTGAACACGTCCAGCACCTTCATCTCCTTTTTTCTTTCATTGGAAAATTATTTAAACGTGCTGCAACATACAAATAAGCTTCACCCCCCCAGCATAAATTGTGGACAAAATGATGAAGCAATCCACACATAAAACGACAAACAGACTACACATACTGACTGTATTTTTGTATTTTTCTTAAAATTTGGAAGTTGTAATATATGTAGTTGCATATATGTAGCAGAGAGATAAAGACCATGGGACATCATTGAGAAAACCATTAAGAAAAAAAAAGTTATTTTTTCTATAAAGACAGGTGCTAGACAGGCAATACTGTTATGTTTGTTTCTCCAAATGACCAGTTGAATGAAAAAAAAATCTTTCCACTATGTTTATCTCTGAAAAACAAATAAACTTTGATTAAAATAAATAGAAGTGCAGAAAGATTTTTTATTATATTTCTGTTTCAAATTTTCACAACCTAATTTCTGATATAATTTTTTTCAAGTCAAGTTTTAGATTTATTTTTTCAAATATTTATTTTATGTTCAAAACCATATTTTTCTGTTTTAGATTTAACTCTTTTTCTTTCAAACCCGTTGCCCTTACTGGCGTCAGGGACAGAGTCTCTGAGGACAGGAGTGTGTCATCCTGATCACAGCCAGCTGACAGGGATTCCTCTGTCACGCTGCCCATTTGGGGATGTCTCCAGATTCACTCAATCTTTTGATAGTGTTATCTCCTGTAATATAGTGAGGCTGTTCCAAAACAAATCCTCACCTCTCAGAGCCTCTCCAAGCTGTTTTTCTGCTGAACCTAGATAGGTACAACTTGTCCTTCCTGCTCTCTCTTTTTAGTCCAGTTTACTTTGAGCTTGCTGGTTGTCTCCATTCCAGCCCTTTTCAGACATGTAGCTTCCACCAAACTCCAGATAAGCTCGTATTTTTCCACGAAGTAGTAAAATATCTCAGTTCTTACATCTGATAATCTCTTTGTTTTACTGTGAAGAAAGGATGGGTTTGTAAGACCTGCCAATCAGTACATTCTGTTTTGATCACATTACACAAATCAAACTTTGCTCCATTCATGAACTTACTTTGTTAAAGTATTTTTATTAAAGTATTTCTGAACATTACTTGTAACAATGATGAGAGAACATAATCAACAATCAGATTCTGAATGTTGGATTTTTGTGCATCTCAGGATTTGAATTTAAATATTTATCTCTGAGTAATTTATGTTTTTTTACAGACTATCTAAGCATCCCAGGACAGAGTACGATGATAACTCCGAACATACGCATGCAGATGTTTATCACCATATGTAAGATTGTGTGTCCACACCATCGCAGCGTCATGTACGGGTGACATCGAGGGTGATGACTGCACAACTTCAACTCAGACTAAATGACCCGTTAAATGACAAATGGGTTTTGAGTTTTGTCCGTTTACCGGGCAAATAACAGACATTACATTGCTGACCACGGCAAAGCCAGAGTCTCTGAAGTCAACTACACAATGTTCCTCATGCTGCAGCAGCTTTCACTGAATGTTTTATTAGCTTTATGAACCTGTTAACCTACCAGGACAATAAATCACTTCAATGGAATTACCTCTAAAACCAGACCTTTGATCTTATCGTGAATTACACTACCAAATCTATCTTTTATAATAGTGTTAGAAAGTGAAGACACACAGGTGAGCTGTACAGTACATGGGACACTGAACAGTCCTTTGAGGAAGAAATGCTATTTTCTCTGCTGATTTTTTTATTCAGCAGGACTATTTTTTTTTACATAAATCCCACACTCAACTCAAATGAACAAAAATAAGTCTACAAAAAATAAATCATACCACAAAAACAGCGAATTTCAAGACTAATTGAGTGCATCTTTGCTACTTCTGTGGAAATCAAGGATAGGTAGCAGTTAGGTGACGTCGTAAAATGTTATTTATTCTAAGTTTATGAGTTCAGACCCCAGATCAGACTGTGAAGTGCTCAGAGAAGCTGCAAAAAAACCCAAAGAGCTCCAGCACAGCGCTGAGCCGGCCCCATTATCCTGGTAGCTGGTCACCTTCTTTACAGTCCAAGATGAAAGAGACTGTTACTCCAAAAGAAGCTCTTGGCTTTTGGTACAATACATGACATGGTATGTCATCAGATTACTTTTCTTATCACAAGCCTACGTGTAAAACCTTAGAACTGATAAAGAGCAGGCTCCTTTTCACATGACTGTAACTGTGACGAGTGAATCAACGAGCAAACAAAGGCGGCTGGACGAGGCATGCAGTTTGTGGAAAGTGTAAACGGTCATTATGTGACATTCAGGCTCTGTAGGAAATGAAGAGGGGATCAAAACCAGCCTCCTCCGACAGAACACGGTGCCGGTGAAAGTCCTGATAACGCCTGAGGGTGAAGTTGTGTTTGTGTGTCTAACTGAATGACTGTTATTAAGTGGAGATAACAAGCAACCGCCGCTCACAGAAGACGTCGGCTGTCCCTGTCAGCAGTTCAGTGTTCACTTGAATAACAGTTTATGACGACTGAGAAGAGACACCAGCATGTGACCTTCGCCATAATCATGAAAAAAAATATATATATTTTTTTTAAAAGCGCCTTTCATGCCACTCAAGGACACTTTACAAAGACGATGGTCATTAAAACAACATTGAAAACATACTAAGTCATAAATACATTCTAAATAAAAACATCATAAATTAATAAAAATGGAATGAATAAAACTGTGCAGAACGAGGGGAATGTTAGTTAGGGGTGGTGAGGTGGGTAACAAATTTTCTCCATTAGTCTAAAGTTCTGTTAGCTATAAAAGTACCACTTTACTTTACATGGATTATGCTTTTTCAAAGTCCAAAACAATCCCAAGATATTTCAATTTGTTTTTAGTGTCAAGCTTGAAGTGTTGAGACTCATAGAAGGTATACTAATCGTTTACCATTCTGTCATTCATCTGTTTTACTTTCTCTAAAAGTGCTTACTCGAAATCCATAACAAACTAAAGGCGTGGTCAATTTACATATAATTTATAAAGTTTGATAGTGGGGTTGATTTTATTATTAATAACCTGTTTCTAACACCCAGGGATCATTCTTTTACTGGATGGTTTCCAAGGTAACAAATAATAGTCCTACTCACTATCAGGAGCCTTGTCTCGGGATGGTTTTGCTGATAGATGACAGGCGTTGCCATACTTTCTGTCTTCTGCAGTTTTCTATGACTTTACGGTCTGAACTACAGAGCTGTGACCTCCCACAACCTGCAGTTGATCCTCCAAAAGAAAAAAAATAATAAAGGAAGGCATTTCTCAGTAAGAGATTTAAACTAAATCTCTTAAGAAATACATAGGATAACTGGGGGCCGAGACTAACAGAAAAGGTCAAACTCTGAAACGTAAACTTCTTTCACACTTTTTATACTTTACAGGGCCAGAGTGCAAAGAAAAAATCAAGTGCTGACCACCTCTCATTTTATAATTCCAGTTGGGGACATGTTTAAGGGCTGGGTGTGAAAAAAACAGGTAATTCGGTGGCAAATGTATTTCCCCACTTCTCCTAAATAGGTGAAAATCATGCCTTTCCCAGAAGGACTGTAAACATAGCACTGATCGATGCCTTCATACCCTTCCCATAAAAAGATGACCCAGCCCACCCTTGCTCCAGGTGGGGCACGTGAAAGGCTCACCTGATAAAGATGTGCAATATTAATGGGCTACTGGGTATCAGAGTTAGACTCACCTCACTGTTCATATCATTTCGATTTTTTTTTACTGCCGCGACTCACTGATTTCGGCTTACCACCTACCACCATAAACAGGTGAGGAAATTAAACCTTTATGAAATTATGACTCTTGGTTTTACTCATTCTTATGTGAGGACTGTTCAGGTCACCAAGACTTGACTGCTTCATACATATTTCATACATATCCTCGCATAAGTTTGCAATGTCTTCTTCAAGTTATTACAATCCAAAGAAACTAAAGGAACTCCATGAGAAAACTTAAATTATGGTCATTATAGCAAACTGTAACACTTTTAAACAAAGTAAATTCAGTTACTCTCGAGGGATGGTGGTTCATTTCTTTCTTGAAAGGATCATTTTGCTTCATTTCATGGCAGCAGCAATATGTGTTTTGTGGTTTATGTGTTTCATTTCAAACTTTGAGTGACCTTCTTAAATCACACATTCTTCTTTGTTCTAACAACTGCGAGCTCAAGTCAATATTTACATAATTTCCCCGAGTCAAAAGTCGTGTTGGTTTAGCAGGATGGAGGGGGAAGAAGTACATCTTTGTTTTTACTTCTCTATTTTTCCTTTCGTGTGTGTAGGTTCATCTCATCCATGGTCACAGATTTACGTTTGGTGTATCTTTACCACAAGTCCATGTAATCAAGAGTTTGCTATTCTTATTTTAAACTACTTTAAATAAGTAATTGAGAGAACAAATTAGAAAAATATATATTTTATTAAATTAGTGTCAACATCATTCAACAAAAAGAAATATGCCCAGTTTTTGTTTGTTTTGTTTTAAAAAAATCGTATGTGAAATGTGGATGTAGGTGAATTCTAATATGGCTTCACAATGGGAAAGTTTGGTATGGGCAGATCAGTCATTTGAGGTGAATGATTTCCTGGGTGGCCAACCTGATGAGTTGATTGAAGTCAAACTGGATGTATTTCCTCCAGTAACGCCTGTCTTTGCCGTAGGTCTGAGCAGGATAGGAAGGACTTCCTGAAACACAGGTTAGCCTTTCTTAATACAGGACCCACCACTGATAAATTCACTTTAGGCCCTCCCTGTTACAAACCAGCGAGACAAACACCAGGCACTGGTTACATTAGAGAAATTGCTTTGTTTTAGCTCTTTGCTCTATGATCCCCTGATGGTGCAATGAGCAGGGACCCCGTCCCGACTATTAAGAAGCTCATAAAAACTCGGCATTTCCCGGAGCAGCTACTCTAATAACAAACTAAGCCCTCGACTTCCTTCTTCCCTCAGCCCAGCCCCATTTTTCCATATCTCAAGTACGGCAATTGACCTAACTAAAGATCTGCTGTTTCTTACTGACCTATTTAGAACCTTTTAAAGTCTAACAGTCAAATAGAAAATACCATTCTTTTTTTGCTGTGCAAACTATCTAACTTCTGCTTAAAGCTTAAACACAAATCCTTACACTAGAAGAAGCTCATGCCTGATTTTGACTTTGGCCCTGTCACTTAACATACATTCAAAGTCAATCCATAATGTATCAAATTTAAAAAGAGGGAAAATATCAATTGTGAACAGATTAAAAAGAGAAGTCTTCACAATTGTCACAATATTAGAATAATGCATTTTCAAAAATGTTGATGAGACCACTTCCATCTCACTGCATAAATCTTTTAAAAACAATTACACATAAATAGAATGCATTCGAGCAGAATAGATTATTGGGAACAATGTAGCATGAATGAGAAAAGGATACATTTTCATAAAAGTAATTTCCTTATGTGTGGATCAAGTCTGTAAAATCAGAGGTTACAACTGTGGGTCGCAGCCTGAACATTTCTAAAGTGGCTCTCTGATGACCTCTGGAGGTCTTTAGGGTCCATTTTTAAGCCGTTTTCACCGGATATGTGTGTGTCTGTGTGTGTGCGTCCGTACCTATGCCATGAAAGATTCTAGCGACCGCTCTTCCCGAAAATTTCTCATCACTTCGGTTGGAAAGAAAACTTCTAATGTCGGCTCTGATCTGATTCTCCCAGTCCAGCAGCTACAGAAGAAACAAGCACAAAATTGAGCCGTGGCAGTCTCTAAAAATAATTCAAGATCAGCCATCGTGTGTGCGTGTTTCACCTTATATTTCCCAAGCTCATCAAGGTCTGCCGGTTGGAGTGTTAGACTTCTGTCTCGCCTCTTGTCGAAGTACTCAGAGAGAAGGTTTTTTAGCTTTAGACTTCTACTGTCGTCCAAATCATCGACACAGGATGTGACGGTGGGGAAGGCAACACTGTGGAACAACCCCCAAAAAAACACATCACGCAGGTAAACTGACAGAAGATTTCTGCATAAAAGGGAAACTAAACATAAAAAGGCAAGTAAAGATTCTTAGATAGACACATAAAATTGACAGAGTGCTTCAGTTGCATTCAGTATATTCTCGATATCATAGATGTAGTTCAGCATTAATATGAAGGAATGATCAGCCACCAGTTGTTCCCTCACAGTTCACATGAAATTCACATTTATATTTCTTAAAACTCTGCAACAGCCATTCATCATTTTAGAATGTGACAAAGATTAAGGCGTTTGGACTAATTCTGGGAGTTAACGCATTTACAACACATTCACAAACATTCCACCTATAAAAAAGACAAAATGGAGCAGTTTGTTAGCAGGCTTTTAACCACATTGATTAAATTGTTTTCTGGAGGATCTCTGGTAAACATCGTAGCTAGCATCCTCTCCTTATGTGTTACAGCAAATACTATTAATCATTTAGTTTGATTTAGGAGAATTTTACATAACACTTCTTCTTTCTTTTTTCTTTATGGGCTGTCTCAACTTATCCTTCAGCAGTTAAGAGAAAAACATCTGACAGCTGCACTGAAGATGAACTTTGTGACACGTCCACCTGGCGACCAGCAGTGAGTGTTTTTATTTTTAACATGTGGGGTGAGGAGGGTGCCAACGGTACCTCTTGAAGGCTTGAAAGCAAGCGGTCAGCTGGTACAGCTGTGTCCTCTCTTGGGCCTGCACTCGCCCATGGAGGAACTGACAAACTCTGTCCATCTCCTCGTCGCTCAGATCGCCAAAGGAACGGAAGTAGAAGGAAGGAGAGGAGAATTCAACAAGGACCCCACTTCTTCCTCCAGCTGCAACATAGAAAATGAGCTCCTCAGTAATTGGACCAGAAATAATCATATCCAACAAAGTCCCAAATTTGGATTAAAAACTGGGGGCTTTCAAGTACTGAACACATAAAAGAAGAAAATTCCCAATTCATACATGAAAAGAGTTCCCAGGAGAATGATTTTTTAAAAACTTAAATCACTGAAAAGGGGCTCCTCTCACAGTGTTTATGTACTGTTGACAAACTGAGATGACTATGACTAATCTATCACATTAGGTCTGAAAATGGAAAACAGGAGAAAAGACAGGTCTCAAGACACCTCTCTCAGTGCTCCACTGGAGTTGCCTGAGTCCTCTTTTCACAAGAGGGAGTTGCCATCCCATAGTGTCGGCGACCTCGACCACATCAAACTCCAGTTGATCGCACCTCTCCACTCGCTCGCCCGCCATCCTCCGCCTTGCCAACACCACGGCAATCGGTGGGCAGCTGCGAGAAAGACAACGTACAGCAAACCTAGAACACACACATCTGCAGATTTGGATGAAAAGTCATACAGAACAATGCCGTCATGAGCTCTTCTCACATCTTGGTGATTTTCTGGAGTTGTTTCGGCCCATCGTAGCAGCTCACTTTACACACAGACAGGGTCGGGTGGAGGAGCTCCACAAAGCGCTGAGGGTGCAGCTCCAGATAGCAGAGCAGTGTCTCCACACCTAAAACACACAATCATGCCGAAACGTCTTTTTCCAGTTGCTTTTTTTTAAAATTATTATCCTGATGTTAAAAGCTAAGAAATCAAGCATGTGATTATGAGCAGTACAATAAAAATAAGTAAAATCATGTTCAAATCAGTTTATACATTCACATTCTTTGCTTCGTTTTAGGGCAATGCCTCAACTTTATGTTCCTGCTCACCTTCCTCTGTGATGTCCAGAGTCTCCACAGTCTCTTGGATGGGAATTGCTCTTTCGTGAGTGTGACATACTCGCTCCTCTGGCCAATCAGCACCCTCCACTTTCTGGTCAGTCTGCCAATCAAGTCCCTCATCTTTAACTGTCACGTCCTCCTCTTTTTTCTCATAACCCTCCATGTTTTCCTTTCTTTTGTCTTTATCCTCCTGGCATAACGGCTCAGCCGATTCAGGTTCTGAAATCTTGGCATGAATATTGGCTAGTTGAATTAAAAGTTGCATTTTTCTAAGTCCATCTTGAATTTAAAATTTGGCATGGAATATCTAACACCAACGTGGAAAGGATTTGTGATAATCAAAACAGGAAAATGCTTATTATGAAATTAAACTAATATAAATATCCTCTATAGATGAGAACACAACTATAAAGTTAATTCATAAAGTCTATCAGATTAGTCTGGGTCAATCACATTCCAATTTGTCATCACATCTCAGTCATAGCTACCTCTTGTAAACAGACACAGCTAATGTTTTCTTTGCTCACCTGTGCAGGTCTGTCCACACGTGCATCATCGTGTTGTGCAGAACAGTTTGGTTTGCTCTCCTGATCACACACATCAATCATCTCCATCAGCTCAGAGTCTTCAACATCCTGCATAAAAACAGATGAGTGCTTTTTACCTTTACTGGAAAGTTTCAAACAATGTGTAAGCCACAAACACTCCACAAAAGCAGTCAGAAAGGTTACCTTCCAGATTTCTTTTTGTTTCTGGTGTATCTTCTCACATTTGCAAGCAGGGAAAACTTTCTGGACCAGTCGTTTGACGGTATAATAATCCACAGTGTCTGCATAAATATGGCGACGGAGCTCATGAAGGTCTCCGCCCTTCAACCATCCACACACATACGCACACACACACACACAAACACATCAAAGGGAAATCAATTATTCAATTAATCAATTATATCAGCCTGAAAAACATACTGAAGCTGAAATTATTGGTGCCTAAAACTCCAAAAGTACATTTTCTATTTAGAAATAAAAACGCAGTTATTTGTTTAACAATTGTTACACCCTATTTGGTTGCTTTTATGGTCTCTACATGGACATATCTGACCTCAGGGTCCAGGAAAAGGTGGCAGTGAGCAGGTTCTCCATCTCTCCCTGCCCTTCCAATTTCCTGGACGTAGCTCTCAAAGCTCTGAAAATACACGTTTTAACATTCTTAGAGTTGGCCTGACGTAGATGTAAATCAAATCAATTGAAACACAGCACACTGTGATGTGGAATCACAAGGTTTAGGTCAACAGAGAGACAATATCTTGCATACATATTTAGAGGTGAATTAGAGAAAAAATGACATTGTGAGAGCCTGAGGTAAATGAACCACCTTTGGCATGTTGTAGTGAATGATGCCGCGGACATCAGATTTATCCAGGCCCATGCCGAATGCCACGGTGGCTACCACAATTCTGAGCTCCCCACACATGAAGTTGTTCTGGACTCGTCGACGCTCGGATGCTGACAGGCCGGCGTGGTAGGACTCAGCCTGCCATTTCAGTGGTTTGCGGATCTTCTTTCGTGCTTTAAATGGAGAGACAGCAAAAAGGATATTGTAGAATTCAAACTTAGAAATGAGTGAGACAAAGGATGAAAACATTAAGTATAGTGGCAGCTCTCATGTGATACAACGAAGACTTTTAAGCAAGGCAACATTCATATTTGATCCGTTTCCCAAACATGTTCATCACATTTCATATATATATTTCTATATGTGTTACAGAAAGGCAAAACCGCTTTTAGTTTAAGGAAAACACTGACCCAGTTCCTTCTTTCTCTGTCCAACAGGATTGTTTGGAATCTGGCTGTCTTTGGTTTGCTTGTTCTCCTTCACCAGCACTCCCTGCAGACACGTCCGGAGCAGTGCCGCCACACGAACAGTCTCCTCTCTTCTGGTGCAGTAGACAATGATGGAGTCCAGACAACCAAAACGCTCACCTTTCAGCAAGGACACCAAAGCCTGGAAACAAAAAGCCCCAAGAGGCGTGGAGAGAAAGGAAATATCGTCATATAGATTGAGGATCCATTACTTGTGCATCTGATCTGCTTTGTGCCAGTCAAGAAACACAAACGTATCTGACCTGGTCCTTTTCCTTATCCATGGACACAGATAAATTCAGGTTTGGAGGCACAGCTGCAGATCTCACAGCAATGCCGTCTTGATCGCTGATTTCCAAATGTTGAGCGATGTCAAGTGCTGTTGACATTGTTGCAGTAGCCGTGAGTCCCAGCAGGCACCGCACTCCCAGACGCTCCCGAAGAACCTGCAAAGAAAAGCTGCAGGTGGGGTTTTTGCTTCTGGGAGTCATGGACTCTCTAAACAGTTAAAGCGGATATACGTAGGAACGTCAAGTCAGCTGCTAATCTGATATCTTATTAAACAATACTATCTAAAAATGTTAAAATGTAAAAGATTATTCCAAATTATTTTTGCCTACTCGTCCAGGCACAGATGTTGTTATGAGTCCATATGTATACCATCATTGTCTCACCTTACAGAGTCGTAAGTAGCAGGGTCTGAAGTTGTGTGACCACTCTGACACACAATGAGCTTCATCTATACAAGCAAAGGCCACAGGGGGCAGCTCCTGAGCAGCAGGCAGACAGCCCACACCTGAACCTCCTCCCCCCACCAGGGCCTCTGGGGAGAGGAGCAGCACACACACCTGACCGGACTTCACCTTTAAAAAAAAAAAAGGAGAATAAAAAGGGTTGGGAACAGGGTTACTTTTTCAGTCATTTTCAAATATGCTTTAGCAAAGATAAAAAAAAACTCAGAAAGAGCTGCTAAGATAGTGAAATATTTCTGAGAACTTCCCTGATGCTCGTTTGTTACCTTTTCTATCGCAGCTTCTCTCTGTTTCCTGGTCATATTGGAGTGGATGCAGGCAGCCTTCAGCTTGACCGGCAGGCCAGACAGCTACACACAAACACATCCCAGGCGCTCAAAATGTAATCGCTGCCCAGTTACCGGTCATTTCATTTCATGCATTTACGAGGGTCGAGGTGTTTACCTGGTCGTCCATCAGAGAAACGAGAGGTGAGATGACCAAAGTGATGCACTTGGATCGCTGAGCATATAAGTAGGCTGGCAGCTGGTAACACAACGATTTACCCATTCCAGTTGACAACACGACCAGAGTAGAAAGACCTAAAGATAAAGAGTTAAACATGGGCAGACAAATTTTAGACGGGCAGATATAAGAACTGACTCTGTACCTGACAGAATCCTCATAATGGCTTCTTCTTGTCCCGCTCTAAATGACTCATAGCCCAGGTCTCTCAGAGTAGCGTGGACTTCATCAGGCGTTTCTGCACACAAGCATACAGTAAATGTTATGTCTACTTCTATTTACAGCTGTGTTTAATCAGAGAAATGCAATTCATAGGCTTTACCCTGCACTTTCCCATCCTCTTTGAGATGATAAAGGGGTTCCATAGGTGGTGGGGGAGCGGGGCGTTCATAGTCAGGACGAATCACATTCAGTAACATCTCGTCTTCATGGACACCACCTACATCCTTTTCTTTTGAACGTTGCTCCTCATTGACACTAGGAAATGCTGGAAAACACACACACAGAAATATCCTTTCCTTTAGCAGAGTATCCAGGTCAGGGATTCGTCAAAGTTTCTAATCACTTTCTAATGCCCAAAAGCACAGCCAAAAGGAGTGGCTGACCAGAGCCAATTCAGATTATCTTAAACATTTATCATTTTATGTATCAGTTTGGAAGTAAAAAAGAACCTTATTCTCAAATAGCCATTTTCAAAACCCTGCCGTGTACTCTTGTCTACTCTTTTATAAATGAGACAACAGCTTTTCTTTGTATGCATTTTTCTAGAATGTTAAATGATTGGTTCAAAATTGAATACATTTGTAAGAAAAGAACACATTGCTAAAAGTTTTCCTGCTGTTAAGATGTGAAAGGATTTTAAACGAGAATGTGACACTCTAATAAGGGACCACATGATGTTACCACAGTTTGAAAGAAGTGTAACTTTTTGCCATGAACACTAAGTTCAATAAATATACCCAATGGCTGAGGTCGCAGAGTTCCTGTTGCCCTGGCAACATCTTCCAGGGTGGGTAGTTCGAATGGCTCCTCTTCAGCAGGCTGAACATCAGCGACAGGAGGTGGAGGAGCTACACAGCCACAATAAAAAGAAAAGAATTCACTACCTTAGTTGCTAAACTATGTTCACATGGCAGACAGAAGGAGACAGGATAAGAAAAGCATCCCCCCCATAATTTCTGAGAAATGTGCACCCATTTTCTCTAAAAGAAATTGGTACGTTTGCTGATCCGTCACCTCGGCCCTTGCAGTCGATGGCCCAGTGTCCAGTCCCTCCACACTTGTAGCACGTGTCTCCTTGGCGACTGAGCCCCCCCCTGAAGCCCCCCCTCCGTCCTCTGCCAAAATATCCACCACCTCCACCGAAGCGCTCTCCTTTCAGCTGAAACTTCTGCATGTACATCTGAAAGGCACCGAAGATTTATGACAATGAGGAGTGTTCAAAAGTCACAAACAATTTTGGATCCATCTGTTTTCATGCCATTTTTTAAAAATAAATTGCCTTTCTAATAAAAGAACGTTTTTAAAGTTCTGTGCGTAGGTTTTAGGGAGAATTATTAAGAAATAGTTTCCCTATTTATTCATTTTTTTAAATAAAGTGACTCAACAATAGTAGTTTGTGTCCAAAGCAAAAGTTACGTTAATTTATAATGTGGGATAAGCTGTGGCTTCACAAGACAACACACACAGAACTTACCTGTTTGCGTAAAGCAATCCCTCTCAGCGCATATCCTTTGACATGAGACTTCCTCTTCAGATTTATCTTCACAAAATTACCCTCTGCACCCCTTTTTTTTGACCAAGACAAAATAAATATTAAGTTACACGGTCAAAAAACAGACATATTTTTAACACACCCTCAGCAGATCTTACCTGGCTCTGACAGGATTCACCCTACTTATCCGAGTAGCTCCAAATTCCTCCTCTAATTCTCCAAACAGGTTCTCTTGTGGAGCCTTAACATTGGGTCACACTTATTACTTTACACCTAAAAAAAAGTCTACAGTATAACCTAGGAAATAAAGTAGATTTCCACTGACCTTTTTTGGTACTTTGCTGTCATTTGTTTGTTCAGCTTCTTCATCACTTGCTTTTTTCTTGCCCCTTTTTTTCTTCTGTCCTCTTCCATCGGGGGACTCTGGCTTTTCAACAGAGCTCTCCTCTTTCTTTTTACTATTCCGCCGCCTCTTTTTTGCCCCTCCTTCTTCTGTAATATCTCCTTCTGTGTGACCCTCTTCTCTCTCCCTCTTCCTCCCTCTCTTCCTGGTACCTTTGGATACTGATTTGCCCTCATTGCCACCGTCAGGTGTCACAACCGGCATTGTGTCTATTTCCTCCTCATCCTTTCTTTTATTCGTTCCTTTCCGCATGTGCTTTGGAGTAGATTTTGGTGCATTTCCACTCATAACCTCTTCCTTTGTGACACAAACAAATCGTTCTTCTTCGCCGTGGTCTACAGGGACATTTCGTTCTCCCTCTAGATTTTTGTCTTCCATTTCTGCTCTTTGAACTCTTTCTATTTTTTCTCTCTCTTTTTGCTCCACTCTTACTTCCTGATTACCTGCTACAGGCTGTTCCTCCGCTGCCATTTCTCCAAACACCTGACACCTCTCTAGCCACTTTATGTCAACACAGCTCAGCCTTCTGGCAGGAGAGGGCCGTCCAGCCGGCCCCCCTCCAAATCCTACAAAAGACGGTCGGTTACCTTTGAAGCCAGTTACAGATACACCGTCAGTGTTCTCATGGGCAGTTTTTAATGACTCAGAAGCCGAAGCTCTGGCGCCTTCTGATGAACCTCTGACATTACGTTGAGGAGATAAAGATGAGAAGAGGACCGAGGGTCTGTCTGAAGGGGAGGCTAAAGGAGTAGGGTTGAACTGAGCACTATCGGTGCCGTTTGTATTTGTGCTGCAGCTGGAAACGGCTTCTGCAGGCTCAGGTTCCAGTGGTTTAAACTGCTCGTCGGGCTCCTCTGGATGAAGTGTCCGCACAGACGGTGATGCAGAGCCCAGATTAATGCTAGAAGAAAAAGAACAACATTGACAGAGATTATCGATCATTCCCACTCTTCCCAAGTTTAAGTTGCCATTTGCTGTTAAACTAGAACTGGAGGGCTCCAAAGTTAACTTATATAAAATACAAACAGATATAAGATAAAGATTTTGAGATGTTGCAAAAGGGTTAAAAGCGTGAGATTTATTCTGCAACACTGCGCTACAGGTTTACAGTTCAGTTAATATTTAAATGTTTAACTGACCTGCAGGTTATATTTACACCAAAATAGCCAATAATTGCCAGCATATATGCTCAATCGCTAATCTCGCCCTTAAAAAAGCAGAAATAGAATGGAAAAAAAGGAAAAACAAACATGCATGTTTTTTGGAAGGTGGGAGGAAGCCATAGTACCTGGAGGGACCACACATTTACGTGGGTAGAATTTACAAACTCCACACAGAAAGGCCCCCAGTCGGGGACAGTACCAACTACCACAGAGCCCCAAACCATGGAGAATGTATCCTTTTATTTACCCTGGGGAGAACTGGGTTGATTCCCGGTCGACATTCCGGGCCTTGGCAGGTGCTTCAGCAGAATGTGTATTGTTTGTCGGTACAGTTTGTTCATCTTTCAGCGAGTTTAGAGGTCGTCGACCATAAGATCTCTTCAGCGAGACAGGTCTGTCCTTTGAGAATAATAACAAACATATTAAGTCATTATTTCTGTGTATGGTTGTATAGGTCCTTTTTTTTGTTCCTTTATGCTGACTGAAATCAGCGTTTTTTTACGGACCCTTACTTTGCCCAGTGAAGCCAGGTTTTTTTTAAGCTTTAACCCATAATGTTGGGAAGATGCAAACAGGTCATCTTTCTCCTGGGACGTCAGTCTGGGAGCGGGAACCGGCATTGATTTGCGATTTAGATGGGCACCCCAACAACCCGACTCCTAAATCAACACAAAGCCAACAGGTAATAAACGATTAAACTAAAGATTAGGCAGTGGCAGAGAATGACAAAAATAAGGGAATCTACAGAGCGCACACATGGACACACAGTAACAAACTGTCTTCTGGACCTTGTGGGTTGTGTGAGGATCGGCTGGGGCCTGAATTTGGCTGCTGTTCTCTTTGGCCTGTTTCAAACCACGGTACTCCTTATACAGCTCTGCAAAGTAGGCACACAAAGCATGCTTCTTTTTTACCTAAACCATGCTACTTGTCCATCAACATCACAAACTGTATGCACTCACTCCTCGTCTCTTCCGGAGCCTGATCAATGTCCTCCTGGAAATGACAAAGTTTTAATTCACTTTTAGGAAAGATTGATCAAGGTGAGAGCAACACTGTATACATATAAACGCAGTCTTACTGTATCAGAAGATGCAAAGCATCCTGTCTTGTTTATAGAGAACAGGTTATTATTTTTGTTTGTAACTATGTAACATTTAAATCACCTTGTTGGGTTTCCTCTGGTGCTGGTTGACAAACCCCTGCTCCCATCTTTTCAGCAGAAGTTTTACCTCGTTGTAGCGATCCATGGTGACCAAAGGCTTTATAAAATTACACCATTAACCTAATAGACTCGGCTACATTATTTCCCAGCAATAAAACATAATTTCGGTCAGTCGGGCAAACAAAACTTGACTTTACTCATCGTTTTTCTTAAAGAAGCAACGGACTAAATGCTTAAATTCTTCTTCGTCTTGAGAAATATCTATTTGCTACAAATGCTAAAGAAAAACAGGTTACGATTGTTGGGAATTGCTCTGAACTCAAGAGCTACAGCGGAAGTACCGAGTGTCGTTTATGATTTTCCCGCCCCGGAACATGACAGCCTGTGTTGCCAGGTTCGTTCCCACATCCCCCATATCTTCCCATATGCTAAGTTATACAAAACACGGCTAAATTAGTTTTAATTATCCACTTGTTTCCAAGTATTCCATTAAGTAAATGTAATAATATATGCGTAATATATTTGTATTGAAATATAGAGGTTACAGTGTTTTTAAACATGTTTTTTTCGTGACAACCTTAAAACAACAGCGGTACTGTGCGGTTCTCCAAGGCCAACCTGCAGGGTTGTACTAGTTTACAATGGATGGATGGATAAAAGAAAGGCACTTTGCAAAAAAAAACAAACATGCCAATTATTAGTAGTATATATATACTAGCAGTATATATATAACTATATTCAAATGAAGAGACGTGGTTATTTCAAGAAGGTCGTTTTTGGTTCAGCCCAGCCGGTCGTGGACCCATACTTACATACTTAAAATTAAATTTGAAATAAAAACTTTGCATTATTAGTTTTACTGCAGAAGGATTATTTTTTCATTTAAGCCTACATGTTGAATCACTGAAGTTAAACTGAGGTACATTTTCAGCTAACCTAGTTATAAACTAGGTTTATAGTTATAAATCAAATATCCTGGGAATAAGGGATATACAATTAGCAGATGAAAACAAAAATAGAGGTGTTACATTTTATTTACTGATAATCTTTGGCCATTAATCAAACAGGACAACACAGACTAACAAAGAAGCTCTTTATTGTTAGAGGTGTGTAGAAAATTTTCAACTCTGGAAGGTAAATTGTACTAAAATGATTATGGCTCTGATCGTGAGGATGGACATCATTCTCTGAATGAGACATCTTTTTATTCCAGCTGTGAAACTTCGTGGAAGTAGGCCCCCAGCATCTTGATTCCCTGGATGTAGTTTGATCTGAAAATTGAAACAAAACAAGACTTTCTCACAAAAATCTTTTTAAATATTCAAATATACACTTAAATTAGACTGACAAACACAACCATATTGTGATTTTATTGTCAGCAACTTCCACTTTCCATTGTTTGTTTCATGTTTATTTCTTCATATATTTTAAAAGAAGAACAAACCTGTTGATCTTTTCATTCTGGGAGTGGGCTCCATCATCAGAGGAGCCTACAGGGAGCAGCATAACATTTCGGCCTGTGGCCTCCTGGAAGGTGAGGGTGACGGGAATACTGCCTCCCTCACGAGTCAGGTCAGGCTCAACACCAAATACTACAGCACACAGAGACAGTGGGGAACAAATGACAGATTTGGTAACATTATACAAAAACACCGAAATTCCTGGACAGTTTTAAAATGTTCTTCCCTCGCAGAAATATGTGTTGAGCTTTTGTGCGCTTCAGTTTTGAATCATGTGAGCAACAGCATGTTTTTCTTTTCTTTTTGGAGCATCATGTTTATAATTCTTTAGTCCAAGATTTGACAGATTTAGAGACCATTTAGAAAACGGATGCTGCAGTCTGGGCCTCTGTACCTGTCTTCATGGCCTTTCGACCCGCCATGTAGTGAGGGTGGTTGAAGTCAGAGACCCAGGCCTTGGCCCCATGGCCTGACTCCACTTTCAGTTTGTTGGGACTCCCCAGTTCAGCAAACTTCTTCTGCACATGGTCAATCACCTTAAAAAAATAAAAGCAAATTGTAAGTGGAAGACATGAGTTTGTTTTATGTGCTTCTGTTTCTATATTTAGCAGACGCTTTTGTCCAACTTACACCACACACACACATCAAGTTAGGGGTGAAAAAAGCCAGCAACAGACTGATAGTGTTCCTTCTTATGGATGATTCTAGCTCCAAACTGGAATCCAGTATATCAATGAAGACAAGGAAGATATCATCCATTTTCACAATTCACACTGAAACCATAAACAACTGTAACACTTCTATGTTTACCTGCTTCTCCACAACTTTGGGGTCCATGTCTGGGACGAGGCGGATGGAGAACTTGCCAATGACCTTACGCGGGATCACAGTCTTTGCTCCCGCTTCTGAGAAGGCTCCCTCGATACCATGAAGAGACAGTGATGGGTACCTCCAGCGGTGCATTAGAATTTGCTCCTACAGTGTAAAAACAGCAACCCAAGGTAATTGTACCACATCTTTTCAGCAGTGGGCAATCCCAGCGTGCAGACATTATTTCCTTGCCTTGGTTTCGTGCATCAGTGTCCCAACTCCAACTCCTACATCTTTGCAGTACTCGTCCAGGTCAAAATCAATCTTTTCATACAGTTTTTTCTCTTCATCCGTCAGAGGGGCTACAGCGTCGTATAACCCAGGAACCAAAATCTTCCCCTTGGTGCTAACCAGGGAGCCTGTGGAGAACAGCATCCTCAAACTTAAAACTCCAAACAAAACAAATGAATGACCTAAGTCTGGATTTAAATAGGCTACATTCACTACAGTTAAATTATCAGCTTCACTTGCCCATGAGCGTGATGAGGTCAGTCATGGCCTCGTGAACAGAGCCACCAAACACACCAGAGTGTAGGTCCTTTTCGCAGCAATCCACCTAAAAAGTATGTCATCATTTCAACGTGTTGCCTCCAAACACACATCCATAAAAAGCTTCTGTTCATTGGTGGCAATATGCAACGCAGTTAAAAAGAAATCTGGGTAAGTTTAAACCACAACATCACTCCTCACCAGAATAAGAGCTGCAGTCAGACCCTACCTGGATGTAAAAGTAGCAGATTCCTCTCAGACCGTAGGTGATGCAGGGTTTGGTCTTGCCCAACCAGTAGTTGTCAGAGATGCAGACGTAGTCCACATCTTTGAAGAAGGAGTCTTTTCGTGAAAACACCAGGTCATCCAAACCCTCAGATCCAGATTCTTCCATCCCCTCAAAGCAGAATTTGATGTTGATGGGAAGGTCCTGCAAAATTAAGTCAAGGATGAACACCTACTGGCGTGGAAACAACACAGCACTACATCACAACTAATATATTTGGTAGTATCTTGTGAGTATTTAGTGGTTTCTCTTCAGCTTCACCTGAAGGTGAATCAAACCAAGGCAGTGATAACCTGCCATGGTTTAATCATTAAACGATGCCTGGTTAAGACGTGTAGTGGTATGCTGTCATACTTGGGGAACCTTTGACCAGGGTAAACGTAAGTGATCAACAAGCAAAGAGCAGTGTCCTTTAACACAGAGATAATCTATTTCACAAAGTGGTCCATAATCGCCTTGAGATGTTCCTTTTACAACAGTAGCCACTCCAATATCTGATTACTTTTGATAAATGAATGGTAGGTTTGTGGACAGCTCAAGATCATCAGGAAAATCTCAACATGAAAGTTGTGTTTGTGACTAAACGGTGTCTAAATGGTGGCGAAACATATACCTGCTGAATCTTCTGATAGGCCTCAATGCAATTAAACCAGGCCAACACTGGACCCTTGTCATCAGTGGATCCTCTTCCATAAAGCTTACCTAAAAAGAGGGAACATTATTGCACACAATACTTCGAACTGTCTGCATATTGTTTGCTATTTGAATTGAAAAACTTAAGTGCAGTTTAGATTTGATTGTGCCATCATAATCTATTAGGACCTTTTGTCTAGCTTAAATGCAGTTTTCCTACTGGGACTGACAAAATATAATGTAAGACAGGGAGCATATTGGAATGAACACAAGACAGTGGCTAATCTGAACAACGCTGACCAGGCAGGAACAAGTCTGGAGGAAGTACGCACTGTTTCTATCAGCTGACTGTCACATGCAAAGAACATTCTTAAACGAATAAAAAGAGATAAATCAACAAATGAAGGAAGTAAAGACCTGTTCCACATCCTACAGGCTACAAACGCTGATGTCATCAGTTACAAACGGAGTACGTGGCTAAAGGTGACATAAATGACTATCAATGTGGCCTTCTACATGTATCCACTTGATCCAAACTATCATGATTTAGGTTTAAAAAGTATGCAAAATATCTTTAAACAACATCTGCTAAGATGTAGTTCAGTCAATTAAATGCTTCACTGAAGTGGAAGTCCTGCTGGCTCTGAAAGTGGTTTGACTTGACTGAGAAGTTTGTGAGTCTCAGTCTAAAAACTAGACGGCTGAACTGGAAATATGCATCAAGCAGTGACATGATCCCAAGAGAAGACATGATAAAAGCTTGAAGATCACATAAATATAAAGTTTGTTATTGTATGATAAAATAACCTCTAAGATGTGATCCAAGAAGGAAAATCTATGCATTTATAGTATAACATATTGAAATTGTAGCTTTATGCAGCATTGTTGTATGTTGATTGCATCATTAACACATTCTTTTTTAGACTTTATTTTTGGAAACATTGTCAGGACTAATTCATTTCAGGCAGACAGGATATTGTACATTTGCCAAGTCCAACAAAGACGTTTTTTAACCATCACAACAGTAACTAAAGTTTTAAAATGTGTTATGTTGCTTCTAGTTTTACATCTCCATACAGCTTTTAAGACTACTCAGGAGCTTCTATAAAGAGATTTAGTTTCTGAGCCATCAGACCTGCAGGTCCTGTTACTCAACAATGTCAAATCGAAAGGAAAAGTGTTCCCTACCATCTTTCTCCACCAAAGTGAAAGGCTCTGTGTCCCAGCCATCATCGATGTTTGCCGGCTGCACATCGAGGTGACCGTAAATACAAACTGTCTTCTTAGAGGGGTCTGACCCTAAATGACCCAAGATGATAGGAGGCAGGGGGATCTCCTCTCCAGAGGGAAGCTGCAAATAAATAAAAATCGCTTGAGATAAAGTTAGGGGGGAGCAGAGGTACAAAACAAGCGAGGAAAAGTGGCTGACTTACCTTCTGTTTTCCCACATCCACCAACTCCACTGTTCCTCCCAGTCTCTCGATGTCTTTAGCTGCCATCTCCATCATCTTCTTAATCTCCCCACGCTTCTCAGGCCAAGCAGACACACTCTGGACGCCCACCCATTCAGCAAGGCGCTGGAGAGAAATAATTCACTTATTTTCATACAGCAATCGCAACCCATCCCAAGAAAATGAGGAACAGCCAGCCACTTTTGGAGTGTTTGGCTTCAGAAAGGTCATCAGATAAGACGTCACTGAACTGGCATTACCATTATGAGTTGCACTACCATCTGGTTAAGTTAAAAAGTTAAGTTAAAAAACACATTTAGGTTCAATTCAACTACCACACCAGCGCCATATCCTACAGGCTACATCATCTCATACCTGCACATATTGGTCCTGGTGTTCATCCACATATTTGAAAAGCTTTGCGAGATAAGCCATTTTTTCCCCGATGACAGGAGCTGAGGGTTTAAAGAGTAGAATGGTGTGAGAATACTTTGATCCCTGTGTTGTCTTATATGAGGACAAAAACCACACCCTCTGACAAAGCTGCTGACAGCAGCTGTTTCTGTACCTCCTCTGTCATGCAGAGTGGTCAGAGTGCAAGGCTTTGCATGTTGCAAGTCAAGATGTTGCTTTACTTCTACTTTGAGCTATTTGCTAATGTATGTTATATGATAAAGAAAATTACATAAAATAAATAAAAAGAAAGGGACATCACAAATCCCAACTGAAGACTAGCAGTTATCAGCAACATGTTTGGGTTCTACTTTGAGCAGATGAATATGAAATCAAGTCTGTATAGTCTCAGAAAAACCAGCATTTACATGTACTTCTGCTACAAGCAGTCATGTGGGTTTGGTGTTGTGTCTGGCTATAATTTACATATATTTGTAACTACATTCAGACTTTGAGCTCACATACTACCAGTTCTAGAATTTGGTCCAATGCAGGAGTAAAATTCAAAATTTCAACAGTGAACTAGCACTGACAGTGAACACTGAGCCGAATTACAAAGCTTTCGTTTTGCCTGTTGGGTGTATGCCCCTGAGCAGTTAGGCTAGCAAAGCATACAAAGTCATGAAGCAGTCATGTTGCTGTAATAGCGGCCAGGCGAGGAGTGAATTCTTCTGAGCCAAATGGGCAACAAAAAATAAATCATTCTTGACACGTAGTTGCTGATTCATGAGGGAAAAAAGTGTACAAGTGTATTACCTTTTCTGCTAATTTGCTTTGTTTGGTGTTTATTCCAGCCCAGCTAATGGCCACATGTGACTCCTCTCACCTGACAGACACTTCCTGTGCTTCCTCAGACGGACAAAAACGTCGGGTTTAGCTGAAACGTAGCAATTTGTGCAGTGCAGCCACAGAGTTGTGCACCGGTGTTGTGCCAGCTTCCGTGGCGCAAAGGATTGTGGGTATAGCTGCCCTGTCACGCTAAACAACATGATGGACCACAGACTCTTAAAGGGGAGACTTTTGCTGTTATGAACTCTTAAATGGCATTTCTAAATACGTAATTCAGTGTTGGATATTAACTCTTGTGTCTTCCCTCATATCATGACATGAATTTTACAATTTAGTGCAGAATTTCCCATCAAAATATAAATTAAATTAGATATATCAATTAAAATATAAAATATAAAACCAGACGCAATCCGAAAAAAAATGTATTGGGTTTTCTATAAACGTCAGTAAAGGAGCTTTGATGCCATATTTATAAAAAGTTTTTTCTTCGAATGAATATATTTTAAAAGTAAACATTGTTCATTATTCAAAATTGTGTATAGTCTGTAAACCCCAGCATTTCTGTTTACAGATAAAGTCTGTAAATTTAGGTTGTAGTTTCTTTTCTTTGCTAAATAACCAGTTCCATTATATGGTTTTGCCCTTTTTTTTCTCCATAACAGGTAATCGTCCCATAGATCTGTTACTTTCATACGAAATTACTTTTAAAATTATTCCTTAGAATTTTTTTTTTATAGAAATGGTAATTTATGGAGAAACCATTGCACAAATACATGTAGTTTATTAAGCTTACACACTTAGCTGGTGTTGCATAAATTAAGACTATACCCTTTAGTGTGTGTGAAAGTCAGTCTTGAAATATGTTAGTTGATAGAAGATTACCCATAATGATCCTCTCCCCAAATATTTGTTTACTTCAGCAGTGAATGCATAGTTTATTTCCCATTGCCCATGCAGAATGAAAATAAATAAATCTCCTTGTTCTCACATTTCATCTTCTCAAACATTTTCCATAAACAGATCATTGGTATTCCATGTGCATCAATTCAGTTCTTATGAGTGTGAGCAAAGTCCCCTGAAGTTGTCAAGAAACAAGTCAGCCCATTTCAATTTAATTTACTCAGAATTATGTGGTGTAATGTTAAAACTTTCCAGTTATTGGTCAATGTCATTTACAGCCAGTAGGTGTTGGGTTGAAAATCCTCAGGTGGCCTAGAATGAACAAAACAAAAAACTATTAGGTTATTCATCCAACACATGTGAAAACATTTTAAGGTTTGGAAACTCACTGTTCCATCAAAGCACTGCTCTTTGCATGGCTTTTCAGATGGAAAACAAACTTCTGCAGAGCACATGAAATAGATCTATAGGGAGACACCACATTTGTCATCAAAGGGAAGAAAAACTAAGTGCTCCAACATTCTGTTGCACATTTACTTTAGGCAGAGTCTACAGACCAACTGAGCTTCAGGGTTTGACTATTTTGCCTGTCAAAATTAACTCACTTCTTCATTCAGGTACAGGTTGGTCTTTTGATCCATAAACTGGAAGGCTTTCACAATAAAGCGTTTCTGATGGCGACTATTGGGATGATCAATGACATTAAGAATGGAGACATTTGGATCGTTTGGATTTGCACACCTACAGAAACAAACCGCACAGTTAAGAGTGACCCTTAAATAACTAAGCCATCACCTCAGACTGCATGCATACCCTTCATAAATGAGGACCACTGCACTCTTTGCAGAACGAGGGTAGGCCAAGCAGTAGTTAACTAGAATTACTGCATCTGGTTTAGCAGACTTCAGACTCAATTCCAGATACACAGGCTGGCCAAGGAGAAGCCGCAAGGGCTGGTGGTAAGAGGGAAAGTAACTTGAATATGTGTGATCTGTCGGAAAGAAAGAAAAACAGACTGAAGCAGTTTGTGTACAATCTTACTTGAGCCAAACTAACAATGCGCTCAATACGCTAACATTTTGAGAAAGTAAAAACACTTGACCTTTAGCAATTTTTAACTCGATGCTATAAAAGTCACTGGAGGTGATTGATGATGGCAAACTGGAAGCTGAGGTCTTGACCATGTAGCTGACACTGGCCGCTGAATCCCGAGGAATGCCATTTTTACTATAGTGACACTCAACCAAGAACCTAGAGAAGGTAGATAATGTTTAAAAGATTTGAATTTCCTGTAGTCATTTCAACAAGTTTTCGTAGCACCAACACGAACCTGAGAGGATCACTTTGTGTAATTATGCCATACTTGAGGTTCAGAGCTTTGGCAATAGTGTGGACTTCAATCAGGTACGTCTTTGAGTCACCGTTGTCCTGCAAAGAAATATGCCGCTCCCCTCATGTTGACAGACTGTACACCTTTCATAAATCACCAGCAAGTTGAAAACTGCATTTTTTTCTAAAGCCACAAAACCTATTATGGACTAATAAATAGTATGTCAATGCACTAAACTCAAAGACTCTAATAGTACATTACTGTGCATGCAACTTACATAAGAAAGCGCTCCACAACTGCTACGGTCAATCTTAAAGATGGCAACCTCATCATTAACAATGACTGGTTTACAATGTGGTCTCCCAGGAATAACAAGTTGTTTGGGGTCCACGGGGATGGAAGCAGAATTATGACGAATAGCAAAAACAAAGTTTCCATCCGCTGTACATTCTTAAATGGGTGGGATGTAAAACGGAAACAAAAAGAAATTGCATTCATTTCCCATTTAAATGAAACTCAGGATGTGTTTTTTCCCCCAAAAAAGACATCTGCAAAGTTTTACCATCCAGTGGGTAGTAGCAAGCATGTTTGGACAAATCCATGCAGCATCCTCTCTTCTCACAATCTGAGGCCGAGACCCCAGAGTCACCACACGAAACCTGCTCTCCAACATGGACAGCACAGTCTGAAGGAGAAAAAGATATATTTCTAGCTTTTCAGTGTATAATCAGAACACCCTTGGCTCATTTGCTGCACACAGCCTACACTCACTGTGCGCCGTTGGTGGTTTCAATGGCGGTGCGGTGGTTCTCTGAAGGCATTTTGCTGGTTCGGCTGCAGCCGGCTTGACAGTTTTGACTGATCCAGCTGTTTGGGGACTGCACCTTGTGGGCTCAGCAGTGGGTGTGGGTAGCAGAGAATTGGCCAATTTATTGCACTTTGAGCGTTTACTAAAAGCACGAGGGAACAGGCCCGAGTTAAACTTTGTGCTTTCCACACAAAATGCTGCGAGCTCCTGGGTCCGACTTGAGATGTTGATGGACAGGTGCAGACTATAAAGCTAAAGTTTTGTTAAAGACATATGAAATGGTACAGTGACATGTTTCACACACACACACCTATCCAGACAAAATTGTTTTTTTAAGTAACCTACATCTTCCACAAGCTCCCTCACATTGCAGCCAATGAAAGGTACAGTCACGGTATAGTCCAGATGGTTCATGCGATAGCCACACTTTTTCGGAGCATTTTTTAAGGAAACGTTCTTTAAACCTGGTAGAGAAATGAGCAGCTTAAAACATAAAATATGCCAACATGTAAGAGCAAGGGGATTTTTAAAGAACTATTCAGAGAAAAAGAGCATACCTACAACATGAATCTCCTGTGACAGGCCTGGTAGCAGGGCTATTTGGAAGCCATCTTCACCACAAACAACATGCAGCCCATCATAACTCGAACTGGTACAGACAGTCCAACTCCTTGAAGGAGCATCCACAAACTCTATACGGAATGCAGGCTCTGCACCATCAGGCTGATTCTTTAAGGCAGAATCCAGTTCAGTCACCTCGTCATTGAAGGGGTCATATGTTCCATTGGTTACGACGCCCTCAACTTCCAGGAATGCTTCCTCTGGGTAAGTGTCATTCATCCCCATTTCATCTTCGCCAGGAATACCGTCTCCATAAATGTAATAGTAAGCGTGGTCGTCTGGAGGAGAGCAGTCGTCGTAACCACATGTCATTAACAGTCCAAAAGTCTTGTGCATGCATAAAAGTTTCACCTTCAGCTTCGTCAGGAAATCCGTCCTCATAGCTGTAGTCGTCATAGTCAACGTAGCCATCTAGAGAGGAGGGGCAGTTGTTACCCAGTGCCATTTTTAAAAAGACTCAAAATCTGGAGCCCCAGACACACTCAAACAGCAGTCATACCTTCAGCTTCCTCCAGCGCATCCTCAGATTTGTCAGTGGTGGAAACCCCTTCAGTTGGCGCAGGAATTTCATCTTTGTAGTCGTCATAGTCAAAGACTTCATCTGCAGTAGATGGATTTTTAGAAGAGCTGCTTGTTGTAGTTTTAAGCATTTCGTCGACGGACTGCTCAAAACATTTGTCTATTAGAGAAGATGTGGGTTTCTGCAACTCTTTCACACGTTTGAGGATTAGACTATTTCAAATTTAGGAGAACCAGTTCATTATGAAAACCTAAGATTCTCAAGGCACCAAGTGCCTCTTTTCAGAAGCCTTCTGCACACATTTTTTAAATAGAGAAAAAAAAATGTGCAGATACCTTCTTAACGTGTTGGTTTGCGATTGAAATCCTGAAAGAAATGCAACTCTGACATCAACTAGTGGACACTGTCAAACACTTGCACCGTATTTCTCTTTTGCATACCATTTTTAAAAAGTCAGCCCTACAACTCCTTGACAAACATTATGTTTGTTTTTTTTTAACTGTCGTGACGTTATGAGTGAAACGAAAATGTTTAATTATTTGTCCCTGCAACATGACAGTGGACCTGGGCCCACATAATGGCGGTGAGGCTGTGACACTGCTTACCTGTCGTCTCGTTGAGGGGGTCGCTCCACTGGCCGGTCTCGTAGAACCTGAGGAGCTGCTTTTCGTTGATGCGCTCCCATCCCCGACCCGACACCAGCAGCAGAGTCCCGGTTAGGCTCACCAGCAGCCCGAGAAGGTGCCAAGCCATGGATTCAAGAGCAAGTCCTTCAGCAGCTGCCCGGCAGTACACACACGCAGCTTCCCGCTGTGATTCCAGGCTGATTAGTAATTAATTGCACCTGCGGCTGCCAATTTAGCGGTCAAACGTGCATCCGACTGCACAAATACTACAGACACGGAAGTTTGTGTTGTTGTTCTGACCGTGTTGTGAAATATTTTGTCATTTTCAAACGTTGACTTAACAAAAAATTGGGTACAAAATAATTAAAACAGAATCTGGTACATTTCGTCATGGAAAACTAATGTTTCCCCTTCCATGTGCTTTAATATGCCAGGGTGAAATGCAATATACTGTCATATTAAAACATAAATAACCTAAACAAGCACCACAGTAAAAAGACAAATAAATTGAAAAAAAAAGGAAAAGTTACCCTCAGAGGCCCTTTTTGTGTTTTAAAAGTGAACAACTGGATTATGTGCCTAAGTCTGCATTTGAGTACATTTCAGTGATTTAAGGAGACTTGACTTCTTGTACAGTACTAATCTAAAGTTTGGATACACACAAACATTCAAAATAATAATTAGAACAAAATAAACTGAATTTCTTGCAGCCTTTCAGCCAGTAAAAACAGCTATATTTTTGGTTTTCAAGTTCACAAACAACCATTTTTCCACTGCAACCTTTAATGACTTTTAACAGCTTGTATAATTTATAACACAAAATCTTCACTTCTTGATCTTAGGTAGCCATAAAGAAAAAAGGATGTTTCAATCTGCCATGCAAAATCACTTATAGGAATTTGCTTTGTGCTTGGGTAAAAAGTTGAAGTTCTTCGGCACAGGTCCAAGCAGCATTTCACTGAAGAGATAAAATGAGAGATGTATTTATGACATGCAGTTATTTAGATCTCAGTTTAATTCAAACAATGAATCTGGCATACTTATTGTTTTCTGCTCACCTTATCCTCACCCAGTCCCCAACGTTCTGACTGGCCATTAGTGATTCCATGTAGTTTCTGCCCATGTAATATGGAGGTCTCTCATTGATCCTCTGCGGCACCCTCTCTAACAGCCCCACTGGAATATATCTAGCAGAAATACAGAGGAAAACAACAAAGTTTCATACGTTTCTTGTCTTCATCAGTATCTACGCTATCATATCTAGCATGAGGATGCCATGATACAACATTAGTTCTCACAATACATTCATTATAATAAAAAGGCAAGGGATATTGTCAGTGCATTTATGATAATCTAAGTCTTTTGAAGAGAATGATGCTGCCCACCTGCACATGAAGGAGAGCCACTCCAGCATGAAGGTGCGGGTTTTCTCCACACCTCGAGTGTCGGAGCCCCAGTGCTCCAGGCCAAAGTTGGTGAAATCCTTGAGGATGTCGAGTCGCTCAGTGGAGGAGATGTCCCAGTGTCTGCTCTCCTTTATTTCTGTAAAGATCCAGGGCTTGATCAGAGCACCCCTAGAGAAAAGGGATACTGTTATCAGACTGTTTGAAAGAGATAACAGGAAAGGATTTGTGGTTTGGCTGGTCTGGTCAATAAAAGGCAGTGTTTTTATTTATTTTTTTTAGCCAGGTGAGACTGATGTGATGCAGAGGCACCAAGTGAATGTATAGACTTTCTAAGATTTTGTCATGAGATGCTCTGATGAGAATTTCTTTGCTGTGGATAAACAATTCCAACCTTGCTATCATGATGCCTGAAACACCGGTCTCTCTTGCTTTCATGGCATCTTCATAGGACAGAATGTCTCCATTTCCTGCACCCCAAAAAAAGCCACTTTAGCTTTATACATCTTAAAGCAATAAATGATTTACAGCAACCTCTCAATGATTTTACAACTTTGAAACCCCCACGTTCTTTGGCCCTTTTACTTAAATCATCTGCATTCTGTGTGGCTGCTGTTTTAACTAACACACCTACCAAACAGCGGCACAGGATTTGCTAGCTTAGCACATGTGTTGATATAGTCCCAGTCTGCTAACTTTGTGTAGCGCTGCTCCCTGGACCTCCCATGGAGCTGCAACAGAACCAAGAGGTTTGATACACACAGAAAAACCACACACACACGATAGCAGAGTCTAAATAGATATAGAAATGATGGTCCCTATAAAATAATCTCATTGTTGAATTATGAGCATGGGCAGTAAATCTGTAAGAAGGGATAATCACCTTAGGTTAAGAGGGTCTTCTCAAGTGTATTTAAATTCACATCAAACAGCAGGTTAGTGTATTTAATATTTTTCACTAAAACAATAAAACACTTAAACAAACAGCTCCTTATTTGTGTTTCTGCTTGATGTAAGGCTTACAGTGATCATGGAGACGCCCCAATTCTTCATCTCTGGGATGAGTTTATGTGCTATGTTAGACTTTTCCTGAACGCCAGTCCGGATCTTGACAGTTAAAGGAACATCAAGGACCTTAAAAAAAAAAGAAAAGAAATAGAAGGTTTTTTCACTCTATTATTATATTACTCTATTCACTATACACATGACCCCCCTTAGACAACCAATTCTTATTAAGTTGGCTTAGCTATAGTCAATTAACAAACCTTCCTCCATCAAACAAACAAGTTTTCTCTTGGGTGAAATGTGTACTTACGTAATTCATTCCTTTGACAATCTGTTCAAATTTTCTGGTTCGTGTCATCAAACCACAACCTCCACCCTAATGTGGAGAGACAAAAACATCTTCAAATAGTTTCATATTCACGTTTAACTTCTTTCTGTCATGTTTTTCCATATTAGCTTATTTTGAACAGAGAAAAGGAGCCACCAAGCAGTGCACATGAAGAGAGTTGCAGCAAATAATAATCAGAGAAGGTATTTCATTCATCTGAATGGCGTTTGTGTTACATAGGAGCTCACCTTCTTATAAACAAGATCAATGGGGCAGCCAGAGTTGATATCCACAAAATCGACGTCTGTGTAGCTGTTGATGAGCTCTGCACACCTCGTCATGGTGTCAGGGAAACAGCCCTCAACCTGAGGACACAATTCTGTGTTTAAAAGTACAGAAAAAAAAGGACAAAAGCCGCATCGCTTGTTTCTGAACAGCCCCCGACGAGACCAAAGGGTCCTAATGACCAGTGCTGAATCACCTGGACACCAAAAAGGTCCTCGCTCTCGTGCCTTTTTAGGAGGGCCCACTCGGACTGCTGCCCCTGCAGCAGGTTGGTGCACATGGCCATCTCCCCGCAGGTGATGTCGACGCCGAAGCGCTTGCACACCCGGCGGAAGGGCAGGTTCCCACACTGAGGAGATGCACACCGCATGTAGGCAGGGGCGAGTTGCCTTTTCAAAAGCAAAATTAAACTACCTTTTTCTGTCATTACTTACCGTTGTTAGAGGAGCAAGGTAGAGCTTGTCACGGAAGTCCACCTTGAAGACAGAATAAACTTTTTTCAACTCTAACTTTTGTCAGCAGTTAAAATCATTCACACATCTTAACTGTTTCAGCTAATAATTTGGTATCAGCGCATTTCATTTTAAGTGGAGAGGATCTTTGGAGGGAGGAGTTGGGTTGCGGAGTACCTGCTTCTTTTCGCAGGGCCGCAGCTTGATGACATCGGCATCAGTTAGTGGACCCATGGTCTTCACAGGAGGCTGTCCACCTGGGCTGGCCTGCAACCAGTCACACAATGCACACAGAATATGACTGCAATGCACTTTTCCACAAACCAGAGCATTCCCCGCCAGACGAAGTATTAGGCGGTGGGGCAGGCTGTACCTCTGCTCCAGCTGAAGCTTGATTTTCTTCTTTTGGATCTGAAGATGTTTCCGCTGTGCAAACATCACCTGAGACAAATAAGATCATTAAGCGTTGATATTATTTAAAACACAAACTCAGAGGAAAACTACAGAGGGGCAGAACCCATGACACCTAAAACTGAAAGTGAAACTAACTTTAGGCAGAAAAAAAAGAGATAGAATCCTCTTAGAATGTCAAAGCTTTTGCTTTTTTGTAAACAATGATCATTGGGTAGTGTTTGGAGGAAAATCTACAACTTCACAAAGTAGATTTAAATTATGCTGACAGAATTTTTTAACTTTCTGAGAGTAAACCCATCTTCCAGAGCCATTTCCCCTCTCTCACCATTCTTTTGCTGAACCGTTTCGTCTTTGCTGCTGGAAAGAGTCTTCAGGTACTCGGCTGACTTTTTGAAGGCCACCGAACGCTTCCTGAGGCGATTCTGGAGATCCTTATTCAAGCTGTTCTTCACCACGGTCCGGCCTTCATTTTCTTTGACCAGATCTGCCTTCTCCATGGTCTTGAAGTCGGGCGTCGTGTGCGCTTTGGCAAAACGGCAGGCCAGCCCAAATCCACACTTTCCAAACGTATCGTAGAGGTAACAGCTTTCCCCTATGTCAGCAGGCTTAGAGGCCATGTACTCCGCAACATCATGAATAAAGTGGCATTTGGATCCATAGATGCATTCCTTGTTTTTCTACATAAAGAAAAAAAGTCATCAGTCACTTTAAAGCAAGAAAAGTAGAGGTAGAGTTTGTTGGGAGCCAATGTAAGCATCCTACCTGAATGACAGAGAGACAAAGCCGATTCTCTTCATAGGTGGTCGGCTTTGTGTGTGGCCTGGACTTGTTCTGACCTCGAAGTCGCTTAGCATCCGGCTTGCCTGTGCTCTTGCTCTCATCAGGCTCCAGCTTGAGCTTTTTAGGATCAGGTTCCTCCACAGATGTCTCATCAACAAAGTCATTTTCGCTGGCCTCGTTCCCCTTGGAGTTTTGCCACTCAGAGTCTAAACGCTCGTGAAATTTCTCTTTGGTGGTATGGAATCTGCGAAAAAGAAGAAGTTTAGGACACAGAGGTGTTGAATAAGTATAAGGTACCTTTTGGCAACATGACAAAAAGGTCGAGCCACTACAGCGACTTTTCAACAGTCTTTTTTTGTTGTCTGGCTGCTGCAAACAGAAAAGCTGGCTGTGTGAATGGTGTGATGATGTGGGTAGGGATGCGAGGTCTACAGTGGTCCACTAAGGAGAAGGTGCGGCTGCCTGATAACTATGGCTTCTTACACTGCTCAGTGGGATTAAAACTAGCTGTAACTTACTCCAGTTTGATTGCCGCTTCACCCTTTGTGGCCACATCTGCCCCCTTCTCAGCAGTTTCTTCCACCACTGCTTCCATGGCACCTTCAGAGGTTTCTTTTGTCCCGATTCTGAAATTTTCAACACATCCGTGTTCAATCAACCTACACAGGGATGTCATAGTCAATACTTCTCTGTCTCCCAAAAATATATATTTTGCCAGCTACTTCGAAAAAGCTTAACGCAAAAAAAGTGCTTAGTAGGCACGACTAGTGTGACGGTATAACAATCCATTTATCATCATACATAGACACAGTTGCCAGTCAGGGAATTTTGTAAGTTTGTGGGCGTTTAAGTAGTTGTATTAACAAGTCTGACAGTCTTTTTTACTCTCAATTGTAAGTTGTAAGAGATCTTTTATCGCAAATCATGAGGTCGTAATCGATTCCTGACCCTGTAATTGCACTCATACATCTCACACACTCACAGGCACGTTTTTAATATATTGTACACTTAACTTTACTCATATTACAACGAACATTTACTGCAATTCAACTTTCAATTTAAGTGGCTGCATTCAAACGTACCTGTTAATCAAATGTTTCCCGAATTAACCAGCAGTTAGATAACAACAAGCTGCCGATAGCTGGCTAACGCGTATAATGCAAAGTTTAAACTCCCGTCAAAAGCAATAAATTGCCGCAAATGCAGGTAATATGTACACTACAGTCTGTCTCACACCCGACCGTGCACACAGTTCACAGTGGTGTCACACCACATCGCGTGGAAGCCATTGTGCAACTATTAAAGGTCCGTAGCAAACACCTTAGAATAGTTCCGCACTGAGACGGAACCTAAAATATATCTCTTAAATAAATCAAATCTCGGTGGTTTCTGATAAACCCGCGGATAATTAAAACTTCAGTTTAAAATAGGTAACTTAAGCTATGATATATAGTTAGAAATCCAACACATTAAGGACAACCGGTTTTTGAATAACTTCACACTTGCACAAAACAATAGTTTTATTTGTTTAAAAACATAGTTACAAGAGTCCACCCGTACAACTAAAGTCATTAACGATTTGAATATGGCTTTTTTGATAATTAAATATTTAGACCAAAATACAGTTCATTATGAGCATTAAAAATGACAGCATGGTTGTTTTACTAGTTTTTCTGCATCCTAAGCAGGGTCAAGCATGGATCGGCTCCTCTCAAAGTCAGGTAAAGGCAGTCATCAACCTGATCTGGCATCACTGTAAAAAAAAAAAACAGCTACGTTTCTTCATCTGGTGAGGTTGCAAGTTTTTCCATCTTTGCAACAAATCTCTTTCGACTGGAGTCCAGGATGTTGATACCGCTTTTCTTGAAGTCGTATCCCACTCTCCGCAGCTCCTCCAGTCGCCCTGTAATGTTCTGTGTGCTGTAGTCCAGCACTTTGGGCTTCTCTAGTATCTGCTTCATTGTGATTCCTCCTTTTAGAAGGCAATCGATTTTAGTGTTCAGTGTTTCTGGCCCAATGTAGAGAATCAGTGGATAGCTGATAATAAGTTTTTTTAAATCATTCCTCGGACAGCCAAGTAAAGCCATTTTCTGCTGAAGATTGTTGAAACTTTTCTTCAGATACTCATTGGACAGGTCCAAAGTGTCAGCCCCATTTCCTTGAAGCAGAGCCAGCATTTCCGAGTCGCTCAAGTTAAGAGAAGCTTTCAGGGTTTCTATGTTTGTCTTTACTCTTTTAGTGCTTCTGATAAGAATGTAAAGGTTTTTAGATATGATAGTTTTTGCAAATTGCTCAGGATTTTCTCCTCCAAGCTCAGCGCAAATGTCTTCCAGACACTCCACCATCTGCTTGTTGAGCTCCACGCTGTTGGAGAACGTGCGGGGGGCGGTGGTCAGCAGGCGGTGAAGGTCCTTGGTGTTAAGTCCCAGTGAGATGAGAAAAGCTATGTTCTTTTCCAAGTTATCGTTATCACTAGAACGAAAAAAAGATTCAGGCGAGCGATCAAGGATGCTCACAATTTCTGCATCAGTTGTGAACACATTTCTCCACAGCTGCCACCGTTGTTCCAAGTGTTCGATCGAGCGTGTGATGGCGCGGGGATAACGGGACACAATGCTGGCGATCGCTTTGCGGCTTGCGCCCTTCTTTTGCAGGAACTGAGCGAGGCCTTTCTCATTTGTGAAGGCTTTGCGAAAGACTCCAGGCTGGCGTTTGCGGGCCATTTTAATATCCACTCCCATGAGATTCAAGTTCTCAAGCAGAGACTCATTCTCTGGGCTTACTGGCTGCGTCTGGTCACTAGCGCTGTAAAGCCTCCTGGGAAGGCAGGCTGATGCCAGCTTCAGTGGAATAAGCCTGCTGCTCGGCTGCAACACCAGTGATCGACTGAGGTGGAGAAGGACTCTCCCTCCAGTGACCGTGGCCATTCTTACTGCAACGGAAGGTAAATCTAGTAAAAACAGAAGAAGAAAAAACTCAGTAAGATATGAATTGAGTGCAAGTGACAATATGACTGGCATAATGTAAAACAATCATTTAGAAAGACAATGGAGATATCTAAAAAACATTAAAATCATGATACCTGTTCTGAGAAGTATAGGAACCCAAAACTAATTTTATAAAAGGCAACAGACAGTGCAGTGTACCATCTGCTTATGATCATAATGCATCAAATAGGTACCAAATATTTAACCAATCAGTCTAAGTTTAAATAGAATTTACCACTGTAATACTTTCTAACATTGAACTAGAATTAGAATTAAAAACATTATTCTACACTGCAGTTAGGTTTTCTACTACAGGGACTTTACTAGTATTTTTTTTTTACATATTATTCATATATTTAATTCTATGTGATTTCGCATTATGACAAATGAACCTACTCGTGCAGTTTAACGTTTGAGATAAAAAATGTTAACGATAACTTGTTATTAAAAAATAGCAGAAATTCGGCAGAAAGCCAGTAAGAATTTCCAAGTACCTATAAGTTCCCTGAGGAATCTAAACACTGTTCAGAAAAGCTTTACGATTTAGAGCTACAATCAGCTTTAAGGCGAGAACAACTTAAACAACCTAACTTAAATTAGACCAAATAATCAAAAGCATAATTGCCAAGTCAATTGACATGCAAATACCTTAGTAATACCACTCATTCAAAATGACTTGGGGTACCAACATTCAATTTGTCTGTCTCATGGCAATGTTACTTTCATTATTCATACCCAGAGCCTCTTTAAGTCGACTGACCGGATAAAAAGTCTCACTACAGTTTTCGAATACTGCACATTAGTTTAGAAGAACACAAATAAATAACATACCACATTGCAAAAATCCTACAAGGTGTAAGAGTTTGAAAGCTCAATTCATACGACGGAAAGTCAACCCAGGATACCTCGCGAGATTTAACATTTGAGAAAACACTAGGTTCAAGTTAGCGCCTCCTAGCGTTTGGGAGGGAAAAACCTGTTTCAACCAGTAGATGGAAGCAGAGGCTTTCCGTGCAGGCTATTAAAAAACCGCTGTTCAATTTATCTAATTAATAAATACAATTTTTCAAGCCTCACTTTGAAAAACAATAATCCAAACCAGATCCAATATGCACTATTTGTGTCCACATGAGCATGTGCAATTGTAATTTATTAGTTAAAACCTTCCATTTTAAAGAAAAATTATTAGAGACATGACCTCTGTGATCTTATAGTGGATTACTTCAATAAGAGCAATTCAAGGACCCTTAAAAAAGACCAATATAATTTATTTTCATTAATGTCCAATGTTGTCATTTCTGGACATTCTTGGGTAGATAATAAAAACGATTCTTCAGTATGTTGGCAATAAAAATTAAAAAGGTAATGTCAGGCTTTTCTACATGATACAAAGGAGTATTTAAAGTGTGCTTCTGAATAACCCACTGACCCATTGGTGTTCTGTACTGGCGAGTCACACCACTTATGAATATTTCAATGGTACATGGAAGGCTTCATTATGCAGATGCGTTTTCTCTGACACTTTGAAGTGACCAGTGTTTTAGTCATAATAGCTTCCACACTAGTAGGCTGAATAATTACGGTTAGTCTCAGTCATCAACAGCTCAAGGCATTATTTGCATTCCCAGTTTACATACATACCCAGATTTGTTTAAAGCACACTAATCTAGCTGTTTCATTCTTATACACTAATTTAATGGTGCAGAAATAGCAAATGGAATATGGTTCTTGAAATGATAATTACTTGAAAAAAGGGTTGCTGTTGAATTAAAAATGACCTAATTATCTAAATTAACACTAGATCACGATTTCCTTTATTGGCCCCGACTATGGTAATTATCGCTGTGGAACACAGTTAATTATTCAGATCTGTTTAATGGGGAACATATGGCCAATGTAACCTGCCACTGCAGCCATGGTCAAATTTAAAGAAGAAAAAAAAAAGGGGAACACAATATGCATCTGCTGGTAACTTATATAGAACAATTTTGTAAATAAACAAAGGTTACTTTCAACATTCTCTACCATTGACTCTCAGGCCACTTAGGTGGCAGCAGTATGCATCTAAATCCTAAAATTCAGTTTGAAATATTCCTCTATTCAGATCACTAGTTTAAACATCAATTGGAAAATGGAGATTATCTTTATCAATCAGTCCTTCATTATAATCTTGGATTGATTGTAAATTATTTCTTTTTTGATGATGACGTAAACTGCCATCTTAAATATTTGAGGTGTAAAATTATCTTTAACTACATGCAGGAAGGTACTATTGAAAATCAGTTTACAGCCATTGGTCAGTCTTTCTTTCTGATGATAAATGTCTAGGAAAGTAGTTCCTATAATATTATTATTTATTAATTTTTATTGGACAAAACCTTGGAACAAATAAAAGTGATAGTAGCTATTTTTTAGGTACCCTGTAAAGCTTAAAGCTAGCTTAGAGAATTGATATTTTTATTATTTATGGCATGTAGTATATTATTTAAGTATATTATCAAAGACTTACTCCACTTGCTTGGGCAACAGCAGACACGGTACACCCCCATGTGAATAAATAATTCAGAAGCTGACGAAACTTTCTGATGGTGATGCTTTCTTGTGCATGCTGTTGCAGAGGCAGCAGGTGTTCCCTGGTGACAACACCTTGTTAAAAATGTCCAAAAGACGATATGTGGAATTCAAAATCTGCCAGACTATCAGCTGCTCAGCTCCTGTAAACCGAAGACGCAGAGCATCTTCTCCTGCTGCAGCTGGTAGGTTTGAAAAATAAAATTAAAAAAAGCTTTACTATTTCATTACATTGCTATTTTTCTTATTTTCAAGTAAAGTTCAAGTGGTAGTGAAATTTAATTGAACCAGTTTTGTTTTTACCTGTTTTTTTTTGAGACAGTGAGTAATGTTAAAGGCATGACCTGGGTTTATTTGTATATTTTGGTTTTAAATACTTTACTTAAATACTTAACTTAAATACCTTTTGAATACCTTATCTAAGCAATTTTAGGAACCACTTCCAATATCTGCCTGCAGTTTATTTGGCTTGTGAAAGAAATCAACATGAAACAAAATTATAAAGAGAATTCTGCCAAAAAATTTAACCATAAATCACAAATTTCTCTCCCATCTTATATGAACATTGGTAAATGAGTGTGGAATTAATTATTTGCAAAGAGTATATTGCTACTTAACAGAAACTTTGACCCTCACTGGTGGTTGTAAAAACTCAAATCGATTCAACTGTTTGTAGATGGAGGATTAATTACATATTGTTAGCCTGACCATCCCCCCCTCACCACCACCACACACCCAGTCATCTGCCATGGAAACCCAAAGACAGTCTCTCATATTACCTGCAGCACCACTCAGCCTTTCTACCCACAAATCAGCTCAAATGTTTCTCTTTCAAAGTATTGTTTAGCTGTTTTGCTTGAAATGTGCTGGGAATGGCAAAGTCAGATGCCTGCTGTAAAATGGAAAGTGATGGCTGGGGCCTGTGTTGTTTGAAAAACATTTAGCATTGAAAAGAAAACCGAAAAACTGAGCTGGGCCAGCTCTGGCAACCAGTCCTGCTGTTACCATAGAAACTGAACAGACTCTCTAAGCTGTTTTCAGACTGCAGACAATAAAGGGACATTTTTAAAAAATCAAGAAAAAAATGTTAAATTATGTACAAGTACATAAAAAAAATCTGAAATGTTTAATCGCTCTTGTACTCAGGGCTCCTCTTTTTAGTAAAATTTTTCCTAACCTGAAAACTGGGTAAATAAATGTCATATAATCTATACTGTATATATATCCATTTGCTAGACTATAATCATCTGAATACACTCTTTTTAAGATCACCAGCTCTGGACAAGTCCCCAAAAACAAATAAATATAGCATTGAATGAACAGAGAGATATGATATATTCCACTCTGGGAATAATTGCAGAGAAATCCTGGCTTCTCAGGAACATTTTAACACCATGCCGAGGAGCAAAGACATCAGCAATTATCTCAGAGAAGCCATTTCAGCTGCCCAACAGTCTAGGAAAAGTTATCAGGACCATTCAAAACTTGTTGCAGTCTATTATTTCACAGTGAGGACGATTATTCGCAAGTAGAAGGCATGCAGGACAGCTGTCAGCCTCAACCCTGTGTAATTTCATTTAATTTGAGCCAGAACATTTTTTTAAAGCTTTGTGAAAGCCTTAGCATTGACAGAAACTGTGTTTTCTTTTTTTCTCCATGTAGATGGAGGTCCAAGTTCATAAACATTTAGTAATTTCATATATTTAATCAATGGCAAAAATAACATTGACTATTTCTTCGCTCAGTTTATGGTATAAAGTCTAAAATTCCCAAATAATTTCTGCATTCATCTGTTTGGTATGTGGAAGAAATTTTACTTAATCGTATTTAGTTTTTATAGAAAAAGAAGACACATTTTCAGATATTTGTCCATTTAGAAATTTTGGTTTGATTGAAGAAATTTAATTTGATTTCTTTTTTAAATGACAAGCACGTTTTTGTTGTCATTTCAGTATAGCTTTTTTCCTCTGTAACTATGACTCTTACATTGGTGCAGGACTCCACAACTGTTATTTCCCGTCGATTTAGAAAGGGCTGATAATTCCGATGGGAAGTGAAGCTCGCACCAGTGGAATTTCAGTGGGCGTGGCTGTGAAGGCACCTACACAACGTCATCACACTTGTGTCTCATGTTTACGTGGAAAACATGGCGGCGAAGTACCAACAGCGAGATAGCTAGTAAATGCGAGTCACTGGCAGCGGGCTGCAGGCCTGACAAGATATTTATCTAGTAGCTTTTAGATTTTTCTCACTGATATTTCGTATGAAGCGGCTTTCCCCTTGTTTTAACCACAGGGACAGCGGTGATGGAGGACGAGGAGAGGCAAAAGAAGCTCGAGGCCGGCAAGGCAAAGGTAGGTTTCTCAGTTTTTTTGGTGCTAGCACAACTCATAAACTCTTCTTCTACTGTTTTAAACTTGCAAGTTGTTGTTTAGGAGAACTTGTTTTCCTGTCTGTAGGTCTGTCAGCTGCTTTTTGTTTCCCCTCCCCCTCATATGACCCTCTCAGCTGTCAGTCCCAGGAAACATGCGCTCCGCTCTGACAGAACACCGGGCTCTGCCGGGAGGGGGGGTTAGCATGGCTACCACCGACTAGCGGTGGATGCCTTTGTCGTGCCTTTGGCATGTTTAACGTTTTAAAACTGTGGAGTAGGAGTATACACGCAATGTTGGCTTAGTCAAACAGAAGCCCAGCAGCCACATCGTTATTGAGGGCTGCTAAACGCCACTTTAAGTGACTCTGACAGGCCGGTGTAACAGGATTTACAGGGCACATCCTCGCTAGCTAGAGCAAGGATTTCTTCACATGCCAAACTTGTGTTCTATGTTTTGTGAACCTATTATATGACAGTTTCAGCCAGGATCAAGCCACCCTGTCTCGTAACTTGCAGAAGAAACTCACAGTGACTTAGGTTTCCCCTGTAAATCTGGAGGGAGTAAATTTCATTCATTTTTTTCGAACTTTGCTTTCAAATTCTGTGCACAAATCTTCTGTGATGGGCTGCCGCCAATAAGCAGCCTGCAAAATGACAGCTGAAGCTTCTCAGACCACCCAGTGTCTATTTTTACTTTAACTACAAACTAGATTCATATTTAATTAAGATATCTTTGTTATATATTCAAGATTATCCCTGGATCATGTAGTGAATAAAACATTTGTAGAATGTAGAGAACTGAATTAGATTAAGAAAATAATGATGGTATAAACAGGGACTGGAGCTTTATGGTGGCAGAATTATTGCTGCAACTTGCTCTTAGAGTTTAGAAAGATTTATGTATTTAGCCTTATAAGCTTAAAGACTTCCCTAAACATGACACGATGATGGAGGATTCTGTGGGGCACAGAAACGGACAGCGTGCCGTTCGAAGGCTCTTTTGTTCGCTCCGTGTTCCACACTGGAATAAGTGCTCTTGCTTTTGGGCTCGCACAGCTGGAGAGCCCTTATGAAAGACCATCTCCTCGGTCTTGCCTCTGGTATTCCACCTGATAAAAGACTTGCCGTGCTGTTGGCCGGTTTAAGTGCTATCTTTGTCACGCAGTATCCATGTCACCGTGTCCTCCTAGGCAGTGGAAAACCTTCTCAAGATACTTTACTTCTCTGACTCATCCTGATATTATTTTGATAACTTCCCAGCTGTCAGATGAGACCTTGCCAGCTGATGAATATTACGGCCAGAAACCACAATCTGGTGCACACTATCTAAAATTATTAAAACAAATCTGTTTTAAATCTGTATTTAGCGTCATTAGCTGTCATCATTGTACAGTTTGAACTTTGCTGTGCTTTGGCAGGTTAGAAATCAAACGCAGAGACTAGTGACAGTGACTGAAGGATGCATGTCTTGAGTTAAGTGAAAGAGGTTTGTGTTGTATGTCTTACTGACGAGTAAACTGTCACTCATTGAGAGTATCTATTGTGCAGCACCAGACAAGCGCTTTTTGAGTCACAGCAGACAACAAATAAAGTGAAAATTGTGGGCTGCCGTTGCCAGGCTATTGTTCCGAGCCATTAGCTGCAGATGCATTTGTTGCTTTCACGTTTTCCTACAAGATAGAGCCGGGCAAATTCGTTGTCGTTCAAGACTTTGACGCAGATTGTCAGTAACCTCAGTTTCAACTCAAGACTTTGTCTCTGAAAACACTCATAAACGACAGAGATGCTCAGTATGAAATCAAATGTTCAATCACAGAGATCTCAGAGAGGTTTTCTGGTTTATATGGTTTGTTTCCATTTAGTTTTTCTTTGTAACTATTAGACGGGTCTCCACTTCTTCACCTTTCCTGTCAGGAGATCCATTTGTATCATCGAGTATAGTAAAGTATTACGTTTCTGTAGAAAAAAAAAGCTTCCTTTTGCCGTTATTTACATCTCAACCTGAGGAGCTCTTTTAAAAAAGGGTTTTCTAAAGCCTAAAGGCTCAGTGTCGCTGGCAGGTAGTCTCCCAGCTTTTTAGGACAGGTGACCTTCTTAAGATCGGCCTGAATAGTTAATCCCACAGCATCAGGCACCCTGCTGTGTGTTGAATGTTCTATAACCAGCACAGATTATGTAGCTTATTAATTGACTGAATTGAAACTTAACAGTTTTACTGTTATGCCACTTTAGTTTGGTTCGTGTCACATTCAGTAAATAAAAAATGCCTCCAAAGCTCCTCGTCTGTTATGCTGTGTTGGGACACTAAACAGATCTGATGGGGTTTTTTTGCAGGTGCCGTGCTTTTATTTAAAAGAATATTTTAATTAAACTGTAAAAGGCAAAAGCAGCCGTACAGGTCTAACAATCTTGAGCATCAGTATTTGACGAAACCCCAAAACCCCCAACTTTCTGTGTTTGAAAGAATCTGTCAGGAATAGCTCTACAGGCTTCTTGAAGGCCATCCCAAAACTTATTCCGGTCTGTTATGATTGACATCGAACTTCATGATGGATCCCTCAGGTCCTGGTTCTCTTCCTTTTAGATATACTCACCTGTTGAGAGTGACGACTCTTCTTGAAGGAGACTTCTTCAGACTTGTTTAGCTGAGCCATGCTGGGTGGATTTCTGTTAAAACGAGGGATATTTGTCAGCCTGGGCATGAACGGTGGAGGGAGGCTGGATTGTGTTGGTTGTAGACGTACCCTGCTGACCGGTGGGCACTGTGAGTCTGTTCTTACTTGTGGGAAAATCTGGATGAAGAAGTAGGCGTTCTACACTCGGGGAAAAAAACAAACCTACAACACGCTTAATAAATCCCACTTTAAAAAAAAAAGAAAATCAACGCTTTCCACAGGGATTATCATTACATCTGTGTAACAGAAAACAAAAAACCCTCCCCCGTCACTGTGGTGACTAAGCAGAAAAGTCTACGTGCAGCTCACCTAGCAAGTATCCTGACATTTCTGTGATTTACTTTCAAAGTGTGCGCCAATCCAGGTTATGCTTCCTTTCTCTCTTAGCCTGGTTCACTGTCGATAAACATAATGCATAATTCATTTACATGCAGTCCACTCCAAATGCTCCCAAAATTCACCGGAGACCTGTAAAAGCCCCTCTTTGTGTGGTATTGGCATGAGGGCCATTAGGTCACTCCATCTGCTCACAGCCAAATGATAAATCAGCCTCCTGTGTGACTGTTGTTATTGTTGGTGAGTGAAATCTGGGAGTGTGTTCAGAGGATTGTCGGCCTCTTGGGTAGGGATGCTCTCACGGGCATATCACATGTGATGCTGTGGGTACCCCCCCACACACACACACACACTGCTTCCTGTTATGTTCAGCATCCGTCCTCACAGAAGGCGATCCAAACTTTAAGGCAATATGAAACTAGCTTAGTATATTATTTAGGTATTGCCTGTGATGAAAGTTGGACCAATCCTTTATGAGCTATAAGGCCAGAATTTCTCTAAATGCCCCATTGAACTATGTTTAATAAAAAAAATTTTGCTCGTTCACACAGCTCAGTTATACGAGCAGCCTTCTCAGGTCTAATGTTCATTCTATTAACGAGTAAATCTTTTGTTGTTTTTGAACCAAGTTATGAAGGACTGCATTTTGAAATCCTTTTATGGTAGGATTGTACGCTTTTTCAAATAAGATTGAACAGTTGGTCTGAAAACCATTTAAGCACTCTGCTTTCATCCATTTAACAGTGAGAACAAAACCCAGCAAAGTTCCAAGGTGATGTCTTTATGCCTTTTTTTTTATCTGAACCATTTTGTTTTTTTATTTGAAAAGATACTGAAAAATGATTTTATAATTAAGTTAGATACTCATCGGTTCTCTAAAGTAGTCAGATTTAAATGTATAACACGGTTTGAATTTCGGGCTGTTTTTTTCTGTCAGATTCTCGGTGCTGCAGCAAATTGTTATCATATCATATTTGTTTTGATTGACATGGAAATTGGAAATTTGACACTTTCTCATGTGACATACTGGACAGAAACGCGTGTCTGGCATTTGTTGCTCAACTCTAGACATGTCCAACACAATATGAATCATCTGACCACCTGAAATGGAGTGAGCACCTATTTGTTGGTCTTTTTGCTCTTTGAGGTGAGTGGTCAGATTCTGTTGGATATGGAAGGGGAAAAAAAAGGTGTGTGCAAATGTTTTCAAACAGCAGATGGAGATACACCTACGTAGTTTCTGCCTCCCCAGATGGCCATGCAGCCCCGTACGCTCGGTTCTCCATATGCTGAGCCACTGCTCCGCTCTGCCCTGCCAAATAGGCCGGCTTGCAGTGATAAGCTGCTCAACGATGGCAGAAACCGGGAGGTTCCTGTCACTGCGTCCACTGCATATAGCCCACATCAGTCAGAAAATCTATCCAAAAAAGTGTCCTTGTGCCCACCCTGTCATTCATTTTTAATCGCTATCAATGCTCTGCTGTTTGAGAGATCTAGCTCCACTTGAAATCCAGTTAAGTGGGTATATTGGGACCAGGGCCGGGCTGTGTGTGGAGGTGCGGAGGCTCAGATCAAGGGCTCTTTGAGCTTTTAAGCTGTATATAGTAGGTGTCAGGATGACCAGGACACCCACTCTCAGTTCTGCTGTGTCAGCCTGTAACCTTTTGAGCAGCATCATAAAATCAGAGCTCTCAAAAGCGGCTTACTTACTTTGGAGATTTAGGGTGCTGTTGTCGGGTTTTCTGGTTTGGGATAAAATCTGTGATGCCGGGCACGTGTCCTGAAATTGATGTAATTTAAGCTAAAGTTTGGTGACCTTTGTTGATTTCAGTTTGATGAATCTTTTGCTAGGTGTATAATTTGATCAAACTTGGTAACAGTAAACAGTCCTTCATGATTCATTTCAGTTCTTGAGGGGACTCCACAAATGGCTCTTAAAAAGGTTATGACAGTCCAATCATTGTGTGGTGTTGTTCCAAAAGCCAACCTTGTTTTAGCCTCAGAGGCACCGTGGTCTGCAGAAAAGTCAGGACCAGTTCTTTTATTGGATGCCAGGAGATTTCACAGCATAACTCTGATTGAATTGTCCAATGGGGAGGGGACATTAGCACCCCCAGGACAGCGCTGCTATAAAGTTACCCCAACTCACGTTGCACTCATGAGGTGGTTTTACATCCGCAGCACATTCTCAGCCCTTCAGGAACTGCATTTGACATAATTTAAAAAGGCAAAACGCAGGGAGCAGTAACACCCTGTTCCTGCCTCTGCTGCCATCAAAGTCTGGACCCCTAAGAGGCCCACAGAGGGCTAAACCTCTCTGCTAAGGGTGGGATGTCTGTCATACGTTCAGGGGTATTTCACACACAGGTGAGAAGGCACTAGACCGGTATCCTTGGTAACAGTTTGTCTAAAGAGTATAGGTAGCAGATGGTCCATGGAGCCACCTGTGCCCCCCCCACCCCCCCCCCCCCCCCCCCCTGCCCCCGGCAGCCCCACTCAGGTGACTCCTGCCTGTGCTGTAGTTCATGCATAATGAACACTAGTGGCATCTCTTTAGCCTTTTTATCATTCCTCTGGTGATGATGAAATAAGGAGATTTAATTTTTCAGAAACAGAGAGGTTTGAAACATTCTTCTCCTACATATTAGCCGCTGTTAGATGAGGCAGGGAGCTCGATCATCCCAAGAGGGCCCAGTGTTCTGGTGGGGATCTCCGTGTCCTGGCTCCAGCATGCATGTCTGAACACACAGCTTAACACTTAGCACAGTTCCGAGAGGTGCTCCCTAACAGCCAAAGGCGAGTGCTTCCGCTGGTGCTCAGCTCCCAAATCCTGCTTGGGTCGACTCTCTGGAGGCCGCAGCAGAATAAGCTGAGGGGCCCCACCCTGCAACTGCCTGGACTCAGACGCCTCCATGGCAGAAAAACCGAGGGGCCTCGTGCCCTAACAAGTCAGAGCTGGTGCACAGGTGGTCATTTGGTACGTTTTTAGCCATATGGGGTTTAATGTTGTGGCCTTTTTAAAACACTACAGTGCACATTTTCATTCAGCAAGAATTGTCTTTGGGGAGTTATTCTACGGTAGTTTAAGCTTCTTGATATCATAGTTTGTAATCTTTCCCGTTGCTAAACCAATTAAAAGACATTTCGTGAAAGTTTAAATGATTGTTTTCACAGATCGCCAACACGCTGTGGTTTTAAAAAGGCAATCCCTTTAGTCGGGATTAGCTCCTGGCACAGCAAGACGCATGTGTTGGGTCATATGGACACGGGGAGGGAGAATTCATTTGGAGCACGCAGAACGCCTGTTTGGGGCATAATAATGTTTCGCTTGAGTATCACCAAACTGTGTCAGTTCAGAGTAAGTTTACCTGTTTTTGTCTCCTTTATTACTTTGAAGCGCGAGTCAGAAAAACTGAAGGAATTTCCAGTCACGAGTGCAACAGATGGATCTTGATGTAGCGGCTCAGCATTTGGGTCAGATATACGAAGATGTAAATGGAAGCTACCAGCAGAAATGTAGAGGAGAAAACCGTTATGTGAATGTTTGTGTTTGCAAAGGCTTTGTAGCTCTCACCTTTAAAGCAGAAAGTTTCTTTTTTTTTTATTCTAACACTTCCCTTTGCTCTCTTCTTTCTCTAGCTGGCTGAGTATCGCCAGAGAAAAGCTCACACAGACTCCCAGAAGAAACAGAAAAAGAAGAAGAAAAAGAAGCCAGATGAGGACAACTCACAGGAGAGAGAGGGGGGTCAGTCTGTGGGAGGAGAAGACAACTCAGGTGAGGGACAAGATGCACCACATGGAGGACTAGAGGATCCGCCGACCACAGAGTTCACCTTCACCAAAACGCTGAGGAGCGGAGAGACTGTCAAGCACGATCAGACCTACAAGATAGAGGTAAATGCTCATATTTCTCTGATCCAGCAGCAGCTCACGCTTATCATACACTCACACTTACAAGCTGAATCTGATGCACACATTTCCCTTAAAGTATAAAAGAAAATGGGGACATTGGGCAAAAGAAATGTCAAAACGGTGAACATCAATGAACATATTTGTTATACATACTTAAAGCTTTTGCTGTCGTAAATTTGCTGTGGAAATTTGGATTTGTAGCTAAAGTTTTACTTGTTTATACATGACGTACGCCTGTGGAATAGTTTGTCATTGGTATTCAAACAAAATAGCAAGGCATATTACATTATTTGGGGCAAATATCAAAAAGTAAGGACTGATATGGAGACACTTGCATATCAACAAGAGGACAAGCTGCAGATTCTCACTTTTGATTGTTAGTGCATCAAACATGTATACTTTTTTATGCTCAATCACTAAATGGTGACATACCTTTCACAAGACTCCATAATACATTCGTACATTCGTGGAATCTGATTTTTATGGCTAATAAACTGTTCTTTTACAGTTTTATAACTCACTATGACTTTCCACCTTTGGCTGTACTGCTCACTTTAATGAGATAAATTCATGGCTGTTAACTGTCAAAGAGGATCCCCCCCCCCCCATAATGACAGATCCTTGGTGAAAAGCTTGTTGTCTCTGTTGTTTCCTGGAGCTTAATGAGCCTATTGTTGCCGCCTTGACAACCAGCTATGAGGGATGCAGGAATTTAAGAAGTGAAGAAGAAACAGTCTTTTTCAGATGTTGTTTTTTCTAAGTGTTTTTGAAATGCAGGATTCTAGAATAATTAGTTTGACATTTTTACCCAAAACCCAGATTTAGGAATAACTGGAATCTACATTTTTTTGTTGTTTGTTTTTGGTTTCTTTGTTTCGAACTTTCAACATGATGTTGCCACTGAAGAGCTAACATACTGTAATCCAACAGATGCTAAATTTTAAAGGTCAATTTGATCTTAAAGGGGCATGAGAGCGGCACACATTCTAATAGTACAGTGCCTTTTTTCATGACCTTATTTGACTGGATAAATGAGGTTATTTTGTGCACCATTATTTGCCATGTCCGCCATGCCTGTGAGGAACACGTGCCCTTTTTACACAGCCTGTTTCAAGGACTGATACACCTTCGCTGCTTGTCAGTTGGCTGTCGCGCTTTTGTCTGTATGTTTTTCCAGAGGGACACAGCGGCAGCTTTTCAAGGACGTTGCTTTTGTGCCTGCCGTTGCGTGGAAAGAACTTTTAGTTGCTGTAGTTGAAAGGCAATCAAAATGAGATAGAATAGACAAGAATGAAAGGGAATAAGGTTTCAGGAGCCCTCAGAAAAAGCTGCCTCTCTCTGGTCTTTCTCTTAAGATGATTCAGTTTTTCTTTATATCATTTGATTCTTTTTCTAAATGTATACTTAGAAAAAAAAACACTTTGGAGTACTACAACTATTTCTATTATTTGTCAGCTTCAAATTTGTCTATAAAAATGTTGATTGGCGTGAAATCAACAGTAACCATGAATGAGTGCGTTTTTATTACCCTTACTTTTGGTGAAAATATAATTTCTCTAGACTGCCAGTGTTTCCATGGCAGCCAAAAACAGCCAAACCACGAGGTGTTTACAGGGACCAGTTCTGTTCACGTTTTCAGGTCAAAAAGGGGAATTCACCGAAAAGCTTCCCCAAAAGATGTCCCTGAATCCTTCTGACATTTGCAACTTTAAATGTTATTTGGTAACAGCTTTTTTTTAAGACACATACTATGCAAGCTGTCAACTCTGACTGCATGAAAAACACCACCAGGAATTGAGGCGCCCTCAAATGAAGAAGTCCTGCTTGCTAACTTTTTCCGGCTCTAAACGATGCCCTCAGTTGCATAGCATTTAAAAAGGTCCTCCGGGATTTGGCCAAACAACAAGCCGCAGAGCTCAGATGATATTATCTGGTATGCTTTTTAAGGCATTGAGAGGTTTTCCAGCAGCTCCCCTTTTTTCTTTGCTATGTAGAGATGAAAAATGCTCTCAGATATTAACCTGCATGGGGAAATTACAGCTGATATTTGGTCTGTAAACCTTTCAGCATTTCGTGACATTTCAACATGCAAATGACTGAACTACGGTGAGGATAGGAAAGCTCCAGCTTGAGCCTTTGGTCTGAGCTTTCTCGGCTGATAAAATATCCACCCTCTTGTACCATCCTGCAGAAAATCATCGTGAGACACTTGTAAAAATATGCAAACCTGAGGGCTCTTGTTCATTTCATATTTCATCGTTCAAGCCCTCTCAGTCTCTTTTCATGGCCCTGCGCTGCCTCTGTTTCCCTGAACCCGCTGAGCATCTGGTGTCGTACATGCAGATCACATCATAGAGCTGCTTGCTCGCCATGGAGACAGACAATTGCCTTTCAAATGGTCTGGATGTGCTAGTCTACGTGAGAAATACCTGCGGCCTTGGAACACATTTCATCCGACCCAAAAGCTGATCGAATGCGTCATTATGCTTCTTGCACAGTGATGAAAAAAATCAAAGTTTTCAATTTTGTATTCTTACATAAATTGTAATTTACTGAAGCTTCAATGGGAGCTACTTTACATCACTAAAAAATGAAAACATGCTTTTAAGAGGCCGAGCCAACCATGAATTATGTGTGTAATTGATTTTTTTTACCTTGCTTGTTTTTGTGTTGTCAGTTTTTCTCTCATCCCAAAAATAATCGGTCACCAGGCCATGGCCTGTTTTGATGACGCACCATTGAGCAGGTGAAAAACTCAATAGAATCAGTTTTTCCATTCTTGACACTTTTGAGAGTCATTCAAAAACACAGATAAAGTATCCGTGTTTTTTCTGTGCTGACTCAGATATGTTCCATTGCCTGAAGGTTTAACAAAATGTTCATTCGGATAAAACTCATGCGGTAGCATCCAGTTTGGATTTCAGTCCTCCACCAGAATCCTCTTTACTTTTATAATTTATTGGAACGTTTGCAAGAAATCAAAAGCCTGAAATATACACACAGCTATCTGTCTTGCTTTTTGTATAGAATGTGTTATTGTGTTTAGGAAAGTTTGCCTGATCTGACACCTCATCTGTGTGGGTTCTCTCTGTGTGTGATGAGCCATAAGTGGCCCACATTTTCTCTCTTACCTGTCACACATTACAGTGTTGATATTTTTGGTTGTTTAAAGAGATTAAGGATATTCAGATATCAACAGTCAGAACCTCTTCTTCCCTGATACAATTTTAGTTTAGCAACCAAGAATTACCCCCCGAAGTAGATTTTGATACTGGCCATCAATACTAGGGGAAGTGGGAGAGGAGCTGTGCGGCAGAAGTCTGGAAATGGACTGTGTGCTGTCAGTGGATGTACACTCATTTTTTCAAATGTTTTTGACCTAACATTTTTATTCTTTGCCTTTGTTGTACAATATTTCCTGGCAAATTTAACTAAAGTGTAATTCCGTTGTTTGAGAACATGTGTGTGACATAAATTGGATGTTGTTGCTCTCTTGTAAATAATCTGTTTTTCTGCATGTGGCATTGATGGAATAATTATTTCTGTTGCAGCCGGAGAGTGAAATTTCCACCACAGCTGAAGATTATTCATCAGAGGTGAGTGACCCTTTCTTAGACTGACATCTGCGCCCGTTGACATGAACACCCTTCTCTTTTATGCATTGTATCATAAACGGGTATTTCTGGCCCCATCTTTGGCCATGATACTGTTTAAGAAGTGTAGATTATGTGTTTTTGACAGACAGAAAAATTGGTTAAAATGTTAAATTACACCCCTAAAAGGTGGAATATTATTATGTTTCATAAAATGTCCTCATGGTGAATAAATCACTTTTCCCATTTCTGCTCTCAGCTGACATGAAAATGGGGTGACTTGAAAACCATTTAGTTTTCTTTTTGGTTTTTCTGGCTCCTTGCTGTCAGATATCACTGGGAACTAGATGCTGATACAACAAAAGCAAATGTAGACTGTGGAGACTAGTAAACGCATGATTTCAAATGAAGGTGCAGAGCCACCATTTTGGAATAAAGACACTAAATCCTACAATGTTCTATAGAGCCACTGGGCTTTGAAATGCAAAGCTGCTCAAAGATGATTTCTGAAATTTCGTCGTCTCCATTGCTGCTCCCAGTTCTTAATGTTTGACCCAGAGAATTGTGAATTAACAGGTGAATGGGTGCCATGATGAGATGACAGAGAGCCTAATGATGCCTTCAAAGGATTTTATCTGGGTACAGTAATCCCATCAAACAGTTCTTATGGCTCCTCTGCTGCTTTGCTAACAGACCCACCTGCTGGACCTGCTTACAGCAAGATTTCCTGTAACTAACCACATCTGTTCTGTTGTGTCCTCACTTAACTGTGCCTGTGCATATATATATACTTAAACATATGACTACATCAGTACTCATAAATGACCAGCTTCAGAGCCCAGAGTGCCCAGACATTTAGGATAGAAAGGGCTCTGTGACATTGCAGAGGTGTAAATGACCTGTGAAAGCGACAGGACAGGCAGCCAGGTTGTGCGGCTGATTAGAAAAGGGAGAACACTTGGAAGAAAGAGGACAAGGAGGTGTAATGCAGAGAACTTCTTGCTTTCGATCGAACCGAGACGAACAGTGAGGGTGTTGATAAAACCAGCTCAGAAAGATGGAAACTCGCAAACAGTCTGAAAGCAGGTCAAATTCTCAAATAAGGAGTATTCAGTAGCTTCTTCTGTCTATCTGCATAGAAGTTTAGTGAATGTCAGATGCTTTTTAAAGTTTGAATTATTTGGAAACAACTCTAAATGTGGATTTGATAGAAATAATAAATGCTGCAAATTTTCAATTTTGCTGTATTTATTTATTTATTCTAGTTTAATAATTACCATGCTTTGAATTTCATTGTCTTTAGTTTAAGGACCTCTAGCAGAAAGCATGAGCAACAATAAGCTATCTGCTGCACTCTTTTTGTAGCGGCAATTCTAACCGAAGGCTGTTGCTTGTGTGGTGACTGGGTCTTTTGATCAATCCTTCTTCCTTATCTTTTATCGCCTATCTAATTCTGGTAAATGCTGTTTTTGACCTCACCTGTATTTTCCTGCTCAGGAGGAGGTAGAGTCCCTGCAACAGGGGACAAAGGCCCGGACAGTACAGGACATGGAGGATGCACTAGCCGCCAAGTCCCAAGCTGTGGAGGAGCTGAGTCGAGAGCTGGAGGAAATCAAGTCTGCCTTTGGCACAGAGGGAGTACAGCAGGTGAATGTTGACATTTTTTGCTCTGTGGTGGACCGATGAACCATCCAGGGTGTTTTCTGCATCTGTCTATTGTAAGTGAGAATAGAAAATGGATGAATGGATGCGTCATTTTGCAGGTTAATATGACATGATAAATAATCCCCCTTTAAATTCCTTTTTTTTCTCTATTAGTAACATACATTTTGATGTCCACACAGCCCTCACATTCAGTGTCATACCAAAGGTCAAACCTCTTTACAAAATGACTTCAGAAACTGCTCTCTTACTATCACCTCCATCTCAGGATGATGGTTTGAGCTTTATTGGCTGGAGGTAATTTAGTTCCATTTCATTTGAAATTGGCAGCTGCAGGACTTTGAGGCAGCTCTGAAGCAGCGAGATGGCATCATCACCCAGCTGACGTCCAACCTGCAGCAGGCCCGTGAGGAGAAAGACGAGATCATGAGAGAATTCCTGGCACTGACAGAGCAAAGCCAAAAACTACAGATCCAGTTTCAGCAGGTGGGCATGTTTTTTATTTGATTTTATTATTGTTTTTACTTTACAGCTTTGTACAGTCGATCTCTTCTGAACACTTATGTTGAGCTATTCTGACTACTGTCTTTTTCTGCCCGTGGCAGCTACAAGCTGGGGAAACGCTGAGGAACACCAGCCACAGCAGCACTGCAGCTGATCTTCTGCAGGCCAAACAGCAGCTCGTCCAGTTCCAGCAGCAGGTGGAGAAGATGAACGCGGAGGTCAGGAAGCACCAGGAGAGGAGCAGTGAACAGCAGGAGCACATCGGCAGGCTCCAGCAGAGGCTCAGTGAGATGGAGATGGTGAGAAGTTACCCTCAGTGTTACCCGTATGACGGCTCTGTTTTGAATTGTCACTGATTGTACAGATTGCGCCGAATGTTAAGTGTTAATGTCTGAACTTTCTTGTCTTTGTAGTTAGGAAGAAGATCAGAGGAATCATTTAGCCAAAGGATAAATGAGAAGGATTTGCTGATTTCTGAACAAGAAACACTCATTTTGAATCGGGAGCAGTCACTGTCAGAGCTAAAAACTACTTTAAAAGACAAGAATCAATTAATTTTAGAGCAAACTGCGATAATCGCAGAGCACGAGCGGTCATTGATTTTACTCACAGAGGAACTTGGTCATGCTGGAAAGACTACTGATGAGAATATTATACACCAATCAGATGATAAAGACCTCATTATAGCAGAGCAAGAAAGGGTCATTTCAGAACGCGAGGGTTCCGTCACTCAGCTCGAGGATATGCTGGAGACCTCAGAGAAACGCCTTCACGACTTCCAGGAGCGAATGGCTGCAAAGGAAACAGAGCTCGAAATGTGCTTGGATGAATTGGAAAGCACTAAATCTAAATTAGTAAGCTGTAAAAGCGAGCTGGAGAGTTGCACAATGGAGCTGGAAAGCTCCAAGGTGGAACTTGCAGCCTCCCGACAGAAAGAGAGAATGTCGTCCAGTGAAGTCATGCAGCTCATGGGCACAGTAGAAGACTTGCAGAAGCGCTGTCACCAGGGCAGCACGTCCGAGAGCGACGCCATCCAAAAACTCCAAGAAGAGTCCACGAGGAAGCTCGAATTTCTCCGAGCAGAGCTCGATGAGATGTACGGGCAGCAAATAGTGCAGATGAAGCAAGAGCTCAATCTGCAACACGCGGCCAGAGTCCAGCAGATGACACAGGAACACCACACTGAGGTGGAGCTTCTTAAAGCCCAACATCTGTCCCCAACCCCCACAAGCGGCGAAGCAGAGGTGGAAACGCTTCACACAAAGATCAGGGAGCTTCAGGAGACCTTAGAGGAGTCTCGAGCAATGTGTGATGAAGCCAGGCACGAGTTGAATCAGGTCAAACAAGAGAAGTTCAAACTGCAGGTCAAAGTCGACGGTCTTCTTCAGGATCTCAGTTCGGCTAAGGAAAAAGTGGAGCAGGTCTCCCGCAGTCTAATATCTCAGGAAAGTAAACAGAGTGAAATTCAGCAGCTCCAGGAGACAATTGACAATCTGAGGAGCGAGCTGTCTGCTGCTCAGGAAACGGCGCAAGAAGAGGAGGCGAAGCACGAATCTGAAATAACCAATTACAAGATCAAGCTGGAGATGCTGGAAAGGGAGAAAGACGCCGTGCTGGACCGCATGGCAGAGTCACAGGAAGCGGAGCTGGAAAGGCTGAGGACTCAGCTTCTGTTCAGCCACGAGGAAGAGCTCACCCATCTTAGGGAAGAATTGCAAAGGGAGAGCTTCCTCAACACGGAGAACCTTCTCAACGAAGCTGCTATCAGACACGATAAAGCTCTGGACGAGCTGCGGAAGAATTATTCAGAGGAGCTTCAACTGTTACACAAAGAGAAGGCCAGTTACGCCATGGAGCGCGATGAACTTATGCACCAAATACTAGGGCTAAAAGAGGACCTGAAGCTGGCTTTGCACAGCTCCAAGGCAGATGAGCTTGTGCAGCAGCTCCAGGAGCTTCAGGTGGAGCTTGAGGAACTTAGAAAGGGAGCGCAAGAGCGAGTTAGAATGCAGACCGAAATTCAGTCGCTAGTTAAAAAGACAGAGGCGCTTGAAAACCAGGCAGGAGAAAGAGAGAAGTATTGGGAGGATATACAGAGAGAAAATGGCTTAGAAAAGGAGTCTCTGAAAGAAGAGCTGGAGTCGAAAAATGAGAAAATCCAGACTCTCACAGGAGAGAACAGTCAAATCCAGCTGCAGGTTGTTGAGCTTCGTGATGAAATCGAAAAGCAGAGGACTACTTTCTCTTTCGCCGAGAAGAATTTCGAGGTTAACTATCAGGAGCTGAAGGCAGAGTATAGCTGCCTCATTGAGTCGAAGACGCAGCTGGAGGAGAGGACGCTGAGGGAGACGCTCGAGTTCGAGGCAAAAATTGCCAGCCTACAATCACAGATTCGAGAGCTGGAGGAGAGCAGCAGCAGACTCAAAACAGAGGGGGCTGAAACAGACTGCAAAGCGGTGACGGAGAAGGACTCTACAGAGCTAATGGAGAAGCTTAATGTTACTTTGAGTGAGAAGGCGAGCCTAGAGAAACGGTTGTCTGAAGTTACAGAGAAGTGGATGTTTTCGGAGGACAGAGTGGAAGAGCTGGAGGGAAAGCTGATGAAAGCGCAACAAGAAACCTCAAGAGTCATCTCCCAAAATGAGAGCCTCGGGAAGGAGCTGGAAAAGAGGCAAGAGATTACGAGAGAGCAGACGAGAGAGAAGGGCGCCCAGAGAAAAGCTAAGCCCCAGGAAGAAGAGCAAGCGATTGAGCCAGTTAGTTCTTTAGAGGATCATCTAATTCAGATTCAATCTCTGCAAGAGGAGGTAAAATCTCTCCAGTCCCTCTTACGCGCAGCTGAAACGGAGAGGGACAGCATTCAGGAGACTCTGGAGCTCCACAGGCTGTCACAGACTCCATCTCCAGCCGCGCTGCACTCCTCAGGGGAGGGACCTGTTGAAGGACATTCCTCCCCGCACAAGTCGGCAGGCTCGGGGTCAAACAGGCGCAAAAGACGGCAGAGGTCTAAGCAGGAGCGCAAAGTTGGCAGCTGTCCGTCAGACAGCCGAGAAGAAAGGCAGAGGGAGGAGGAGCAGGCAGCGGCGGAGGAGGAGAGGGCTCGCAGTGGTGCAGAGGAGGAGATGCAGCCTCAGATGCGGAGCCAGGTTATGTCACGTTCACGAGAGCGGGCTGGTAAGGAGGACTCCACTGACGGGTACCAAGGAGACGGAGGCAGAGGCTACGCCAACAAAGCAGTAAGTGCTCACATGTTTCCACTGCAAAAGCCCGGCTGCCTTTACTTTGCTCTGATTGAATAACAACGAGTCATGAAGGGGCTTTTCAAAAACCGCATATGCTCTGATTACACACGCCACTGCAACAAGTAATGCTGGGTTTTTAAAAATATTGTTTGTCGCTTTATTAGTGAGCTTGGGGACAGCATTGTTGGCCAGATCGGACTGCGCTATTGAAGCGAAGATGTCAGGAGTATTTCAGCAGTGGCAGGTTTTCTCTCCAGTGAGAAACTGTCTTGATTGTAAATTGCCTGAGAGAGTACAGGCTCGCTTTGAAAGGTAGCACTTAGCTAGGTTTAAAGATAACCTTACATTTTTAAGTTTCTGCCGAACATGCAGTGAGAACATTGTCGAAATAATGGAATAAAGGTTGTTTTTTCTGCTATATGCATGTAAAACGAAATGTTCCATGCAGTTTTCTGCTCATTTCTACATTAAAAGACGCATTACAAAACATTTATTACATGCTTTCGTAAGAAGTTAAGCCTCTCCGTCTGAATAAAATGTTTTTAAATTACTGAGAACAGACAAAAAGCACTCTTTCAGATAGCTTTGAATCATTTCTGTTTTGTAGAAATGTGTACATTCTAGTTTCTTTCCATCCTGCAGGGAGTGAAGGGTTTGAGGTGAGAAGCCATTTTAACCCATTCACTTTGTGTCTGTGTCACAAATACACAAGGCAAAAGATTGTGTGCAGTGTTTGTCTGCCATTTTATGTCTGTGCTTCATTTGGCTTTTGTCACCTCCTGGGTTGGAAAACTATTCGTGCAACAGCATCTTCTTTTCAGAACCAAACAGGCTTTTTTTCCTTATTGTTGGCTTCGTTAAGTTTTGCAAGAAATGCATACGACATTCTGTGATCACCTTTTTTTTTTAAGCTAAAAATTAAGAAAATGAAGGCTTCATAGAGAAAGTTTTCAATCAGTTTAGCAGGTTATGGTGGACGATATGAAGATGATTTCAACAGTTAACCACAGTTCTACTCTCTGGTCCCTCTCAGGAGGTGACCCATAATGGTGCATCTTATCCTTTCTGTCCATCATTGTCTTATTTGTCTGCATTTTTAAGGGAACATTTCGTGGCGTTCTTTTTTTTTTTTGGTTGGGGGGAACATGTTGAAAGTAAAAAATTTTCTGTTTGCTTTAATAGGTGAGCAGTCATGGGATGGGTGGCCCCGCAGAGCTTTCTGTGTGTCAGAAATCAGAAGTGGAAGGACACACCACTGAGCATGTAAATGTCACTTAAGCTCACATCCTGCTCTTTGTGCCTCACTGAATATTACATCAAAGCCATTGAAAAACAAAAGCTGCCTAGTATGTGCTCAAACAGCTTTCCTATCCTGTGACTTTGTATTTTCTTCAAACCGACTCTCAGATAAATGCTGAATTCAGCCTGTTGATGGTGGTGTGGTGATGAGATTTGATTACTTCGATAAATGAAACACTTTAGACTATGAGGCTGCTAACCTGCGGGCAAAAAGAAGAATTTAAAGAAAAAACATCAAGTCTTGTAAGTCAACAGCATCAGGAAATGCAATAATAACAAGAGCAGTGCTATTAGCCAAAAAAGCCAGTGGTATGACGATAAGTAAATTACCAAAGAACACATTTTTTCCAAAATAGAATGGTCCCCCCATTGAGTTGCTGAGGTGACAGGAATTTCCAATCTGCTGCTGAACTCATGCCAAAACTGACTTGGCATAAATGTTGGAAAAACCCTGTGAAACCTGTTGTTTAAGTAGCACTAAATTTTTACCACCTAGGGTATTTTATGAAATGTTCAGTTAGTTTATGTCAATATTTTTTCTTGAGTGTAATTGGCCATAAATGAGACGTACATCAGACTTACCCTACAACATGCAAGAAAAAAAAAAATTGACCTCATCAGCTGTTTAAATAGCCTCCATGTTTTCAATTGGTTCAGAATCCACTAAACGAGGCATGTCTTTAATATAGTAGAAAACAGATCTGCTCGTTTTAGACAGTTTTGTTACAGGGCTTGTAATGGTAAACTTAAATAATTTGAATAATAGCTTTATTGCCTTTGCTATTGGTTGTTGTTGTGTGTCGGCTCAGGCCATTTCTCATCTGCATGTTGCAAGCATAAACATCTGAGCAGTTACATGTTTGAAGGGAGCCTCTCCACTACACCATCAGATGGAGTGATCGTATCATAACAAAGCAATTTAAAAGCTGCCTAATTAAGATGTAGAGTGCACTTTAAAACATCTGACATCAAAGGCACCAGAAACACAATTCATAATTGTGGAAGCCTAACAAATTCCTCCTAATGCATTATGCATAATTAGACAAAGAGTCCTTACAGTGTGCTTTTTGTTCCCTGCTACAGAAGTGATAATAGCTCAGCTCTCATCCGAACATAGATGGCTTGTGCTATACTTCTGTTGTATAAATAGTAGTTATGTTATTTAATCATTTCTCTTCTCTGATCTGTAAGTGGATGTGCCGTGTGGTCAGTTATAAGTGATATGATATGCATTCTGCCACTCTTTCCATCTGTGCAGTGTAAACGTGACATTTCATATCACTGTGTTTAAGTTTTTATCAGCAGTGACACTCAAATGAATACATTTGCATGCGTGGACTTTTTCCCACTTGTGCAGTCGGTGCTGACTGTTTTTTTTTCCCGTGTTAGGGTGAGTGCAGGCTGCGATTGGAGGCTCAGCGCCTCAGCCTGTCTCAGATCCACGCCGCCCAGCTCGAGCTGCTGCAGGAGGAGACAAACGCCCGCTCTCTGCAAACGACAGGCCAGGACTTAGGAGGCCATGGTGACCGGGGTGAGCAGATGTGTATCTGGACAAATATGCGGGCTTCTCTCTGTAGCAGAGCAGTGATTTCATCAGAGGTGTTTTTGGCTATGTTTAGGGACATTGCAATGCTCTGATATTAACATGAAAGGGACCTTCTAATATATGAGTCACAGTAATATGGTCCTGCATAGGCTTAACGATAATTATGACTATGTGGGGTATACTGTGCTTACTTATACTGCTCTTACATGCTAGTCCTGATATAGCTGCTTTACAGCACATCATTTTTACCATTTAAGGGAAATACTGAAAACTTTCGGCTTCTTTTTGTCAATTTGGGTTGCTTGATTTTGTCAAGGAGATCAATCAATACAGACTCTGTTGATGAACGTGAAGGCTGATGGAAAAAGAAAAACGACCTTTGGATTAGGGAGAAACCTAGTGGGCTAATGCTCCAAATTTGAAAAGATATTTGATTCAGACTTGTGCTGTGCAAAAACATTGCAGATGCTTGGCAACAAACTGTGAGTGGGGGTGATTAATCAGAGGATAATCTCTTGAATGAAGTGAATATCCATCCATTTTGTATACCAGTTTGATCATTCTAATTCCGGGTCACAGGTGGGGGATGGACCCTATCCCAGCTGTCGATGAGTGACAGGCGAGATGCAGATTGAATGAAATATCCTATAATTATACGGTCTTATTTAGATTGCAGTCAGTAGTTCGTACACTGCCGTGCATCTATACATGGCAGCTCGTTTGACACATTATGCTGGATAATAATTTTTTGTTCAGATTTTTTGTTCATGTGTCTAACGTTCTGTCACTAATACTCTTTTTCAGATGAAAAACAGATTTTCAAGTACCAGAGCTTGATACAGGCAGTGTCAGAGGAATGCAGTGAGATCATTTTGGTAATTATTAACAAAAGAAAAGTGTTGTTTGAGCTAATTTTATCAACACCGCCATCATATGTGCCCTTGTCACTGTCTGCTCTGCTTTCAGTCTTTTAAGAGGATTTTTGGTGAGGGGTTTTTAGAGAAAGAAGAACACGACTCATCGCTCATTTCAGAGAAAAAAACAGCAACTAGTGAATCCACCTCCATTGTTCTGGAGGCCCGAGGTACCATTAGAATAAAAAATACTATAATTAAATCATGTTTGATATGAATGTGGCAGCAAGTACCATCTTCAACTCAAGTTAGAGCAAAAAAAAATTTTTGTTTAACACTGTTTGTGTGTAGTCACTACAAACCTACATAAATTCTCATGAGAAGAAATGAGTACAATATGATTGTGTTTTTTTTATTTTATTTTGTAGATCTTTACAGAAATCTTCAAGAGGTGAGGGAGAGAATTGTACAGGAACATTGTCAACTTTCTCAGCTCCAAGCCCTCCTAAGAACCGATGGGAACAAGGTAAATTTTTTTAAATCTATTGACATATTGCACCATATTTTGGTGCATTGTGTTGCACAAAGTAGGCTGAACTCCAAGAAAAGTTCAAAAGATAACTGAATTTGAAAGGAAAAAGCAGAAATTCCACAAAGAATTTTAGATCAATTACAGGATGTTTCATATTAACGATGACCTGAATTATATTGTATTATTTAGTCATTTCCTTTTATGGAAATGCGTGCTGAACATCTTGTTTATGAAGGAATTACACTGTTTCCACATAGTTTGTGAACAGAAATTATCACAGCGGTAACAGAAAGCAAAACTAAATCCCTTTTCTTCTGACTAACAGATAACTGAACTGCAGGCTGCTTATGATGAACTGAAAAGCAGCAGTGAGAGGGAAATGGAGAATCTGCGTGCTCAGATTGCCTCAGTAAGCCCCTCCTCAGGCAGAGGTAAGTTTGTCCACCCATCTTTTGACGAGTTAAGGCCATTAATGTCAGGTCAGCAGCTAAAAACACAATTCAATTTATTCAATTTAACACAAGGTTCAAAGGTAATTTCACTTAGTGGGCCATTTCACTGTCATGCATACACAGAAATTGAACTTTGCACAGGTCTAGTTACTTCTCTAAAAAGCTTTGCATTGACAGATTCATACCTATACAAAATGGAGAATATATTCCTGAATATTTTTCTCACTGTAGCCACTGCATATATTGTCATAAAAAATCTGAGTAACCATTTCCTAGCCACACTTAAACACATTTTAATGTTGCATGATCTTAGTCTCAGCTGCCTTTTTACATTTCTGCCCTGTTTTGGTTAGATTCGGAGGGCCGAGCCGCTGCGTCTGCTTCCCCCGCCGTGGATCTGCAGAGGCTGAAAGCCGAGGCTCAGGAGAAGCAGCTCCAGCTAGAGGAGAGTCACAGACAGGAGATGGAGCGCCTCCGAGCCCACTACAGACAACAGGCCTCGGAGACAGAGGAGCGGTACACCACCGAGCTGGTCATGCTGCAGCAGCGTCTGCAGGAGGTCACGGGCACCGACGGCTACTACAGGTGACCCCATGAACTGACCCACATCCTCGGGGTGCCGCTATCATTTCACTGACCTTTTTTGTGGATACATTTAAAGATACTTTTAATTGTTTGTTTATATATATCCACAAAAAAAGTCAGTGAAATTAGCTTTTGAGTTATTAGAAAAACATACTTCTAATAGCTCAGTGTTGATTATCGAAACACAAGTCTTTTCACATATCAGTGTTTAATAACACAGCTTAAAGTATTTCCTGATTCATCCATTTTATAAGAAATCTTAGGATTTTTAATGCTTGTGTACAACATACTTCTCATGTCTTATATAAACCCTTAACATTACCTCAGAGGTGTTCCTTTTAGCAGTAGCACTTGATTGATTAATGCAGTGTGTGAGTGTGTGTGTGTTTGAGAACAGGCTGAGCTGTCTGAGCTACATGATTGACTGTACTAAAGATAACTTCAAACGTAGCCTGGTGTGCACATCCTGTGCCTCGTAGCACTTGGTGGCTATCTGACCCAGTTCAGTTGCCAACAAAGCCTTTACTAATGAAATATTCACTGGTGCTTTTCATGCCTTTTGTTAACACACTAAACAGTAAAATTAGCCCTCCAACCGCTCCATATGTCCTCCCGGTGGAAATTGGACACTAAAACTCTGCTTAGAAAGAACAAACAATGAGATCTTATACACATAAAGCAGTAATTTATTTTTCTACATTAGATTTTCTTTATGAATGATATAAAAAGGCTTCAATTGAAAAGGCATATTTAATCCTGATCTGCTCTGGTTAGGGTGTGCATGAATTTAATAACAGTATGATTGTGTAGAACTGGTTGAAAAACCCAAAATGAATCATTAAGTAAATCAATTTTCAAATTTAAGTTGATTTAGCAGAACCGTGCCCGACTCACTGAGGCTGAACCCCTAAGGACTGGTTTGAGAAATGGTAAACACTGTAGCATATGTTTCACCTAAGTCATTAAAACCGCTCAGTGAGCCGTAAAGTCCTATAAATGGGGTTATTGTGATTGTGAAAGACACCTCTCCCAGCAGGATTGAAATGGTTCTTCAGGATTCATTTAAGGTTTTTGTGTTTCCTTTCACTTCCTTTTAAGGGGACTCGAAAATGTAAATCTTGCTAACGAGACGTTAAAACTTTTTTTAGATTTCGGACCTTGTTCTTGTGTCAAATCCAAGAACTTTGCACAGATTCAGCCTAATGGGACTTTTTCATTCCCAACTATTTTTAAGAGTTGTGACCACTTGTACAGTTTGCTCATGCAGATGTTTAATGATGGTTTAATGTGCTAATGTGCACCTTATCATCTGTAAAGAGAAAAGTCTCAACCTTTAGACACTGAGGTGCTGCTGCCCTCCACTGTTTGACAGCATAAAACCTAAAAAAAACTCACAGGATAGTGATTTGAACAGATGTGTTATAGGTTGATGTAGTTTGTAAGCGTTTTTTAAGGTAATTATTTGTGTCCTATAATGACAGGTATTTCCCTTTTTAATAGATTTTAGTTCTGTAATGTAGTTAAACAATTTAGTCAAACTGAAGATGACTCTTATATACTCTTATAAGCAGATCTTTTTCCTTATTTACGAGCATAAATTAACACCAAAGCATATAGTCATAAGATTATTTAACATGAATAGATAAAGCCCTGTTTATGTAATCCGTTACAGTTTTAGTAATGTCTTCTTAAGTTGTATTTTGTAACTCAATTACATTTTTCAAAAGAGCATTGCACACATTCATATTCGCTTACCACAAATAGTTTAAGCTTAACTACTTTAAGTATGTAACTATTTTTCATATTTTCAATATTGTAAATACCAGTTAGACTGTTCTTATTATCATGTCATATGTGGTTATATGTTATTCATTATTATCATTCTATCATATTTCGGTTTGACATTTACAAAATAAACAATAATTCTTTAACTTGTTTTTGATTGTCAAAAACTAATGCAGATATTGTGTTTTGTCTTTAGTCTGTCTGGTGCTTCAGAATCCAGTTCTGTGAGGATTGAGGAGAACAGCATGGATCCAAAGGTTTGGCGTTTTTTCTAATCTTTCATGTCACATGCATCACATCCTACTATGAGCAGAAACGGGCAGATGTATTGAGATGCGAAGACAGTAAGGGTGGATGAGTTGGAGCAGTCTCAGCCTTCAGGCTAAAACGTGCCCTAAATCCTCACAGGCAGCATTATAAGTGAACCTATATCTAATGATTAAAAGGATTGGACATTACATAACACGGTTTTAACCAAGAGAACTTTACTCTAGCGTTGGTGGCTACATGAAAGGATGCCTGATTTGCTGTGCTCTATTTCAGCTATCTCACACGCTCATCTTTCTAACTTTTATCCCCTCTTAGTGTGTCAGTTTTGCTCCCATCAAGATCAGAGCTCCAAATCATGTTTTGAGGCTCTCACACTAGGGACTGTTGCAAAGATTGGATAGGAAGACGGAAGAGTTTAATATCGACAGAAAAAAAACATAAAAATCCTTTAAGTTATGAGATGTTTGGGTTTGAATTGTTGAAATGGGCTAGAGGACAAAATGGGGATTCATGAGGACAGAGAGGCAGTGTGTTCGCTGAGAAAATGTGTCTGTAGTGTGATACAGGACACTTGTGTATCTTTTTATTGTTGCTGGGAGGCCGAGAGAACAAAATGGTATATTTATCTGTCGTGAAGGAGTGGGTGGGGTTTGGCTCAGATGAAGGAGATTTGTTTATTTCAGGAACAGTCATGAGAAACGTCCATTGTAGCTGGGTACATTTTCCTCACTTAAACACAGGGAAGTCACGGTTATCGCCGTAACTACCTAACTTTTACTTCCGTGTGCAGGACCTGAGCGAGGAGGACCTGTCCGAGGGAGGCGTGGAGTCACACCGGTCTGCGAGGTCCACAGGCCTCACGGCACAGCTGCAGGCGCTGAGAAAAGCTCTGTACCACAAGTACATCCAAGAAGTGGCTGCTCTCAAAGAGCAGCACAGCAGTGAGCTGAGGAGACTGAGGGAGCAAAGGGAGCAAGAGAGGAGGAGACGGCAACAACTGGAAGGAAGGAGAGAGAGAGAGGGGGATCTTAACGGTGTCATTGGTTCTGGAAGCTCCACTGAGAGCCTCGGCTTCCTTCTGGAGGAGAAACAACATCAAGAGAGAGTGCAGGAGGAAGTGGCCAAGGTATGTGGCCGTTTACCTAGAGTTCTCAAAAAGAGTTTTATGGTAAAATTATCTGATGAGAAATGCTTATGACATCCCAGCTATCAGCAGTATTTTTCTTGGTGTTGGATGATTAGGTTAGAAACTGGAGCTGGGAAAATAAGACATGTATGTATTCTGGATTCTTGGTGCATTATAAAAAACTGTACAAACTGAAACACCAAATAGGAAAGAGAACCATGCATGCACTACATCCTGAATCTCCTCTGTGACTGGATGAAAGTGTCTCTGATTGAGTTTTTTGTTCCGACAGGCCATAGTACAGATGTCCGTGGAGTTTGCACAACAGACCGAGCTGGCTCGAATCAACAAGCGATCGCGCCACACGAGCATCTCCATGCAGACACAGTGGGACGAAGAAGAAGCAGACGACAGAGAGACGGAGGAGCAGACTCCCAGGGCTTCTCCCACCGCGGGCGTCTGGCTGGAGGAAGTGGAGAGACTAAGACTGGAAAGGGAGCTGGAGGAGAGGAGCGCAGAGATCAGAACGCTGAAGGAAGAGCTGCAGAAAACTAGATCAGGACCTGAGCAGGTCGGTGTTGCTTCCCAAGCTGTCACATCTGTTGTGCTGCTTTACGCTCGACTTTCAAGCACTCTTTGGTAATTCTGCTGCTGTTTCGTTGTTTTCTGATGCAGTGGTTCAGTGCAGGCATTGCATGTCCTCTGCAAGGTTAGCAGTAAATGTAATTCTCTGTACGGGGAATATTGGCTATATATTTTATTATTATTCCCAGCTCCTATCACTACATGGTTATTTACCTGGTTACCTGAATAATTTCTTCCTTCTTTGACTCTAAATTCTTGATAGCTGTCACTTTACTTAGAACTTTTGACCCTACCCTCAATTGGTGAATTGATTTACTGTCACACTGTAACAGAACTGTGAGTAAGTGTGCAAACACGTGCTGTTCCTGAGGAGAATTAGTTTGGGCGTGTCAATTTATTATTGATTTCAAATAAATTTTTTGACTGTTTACTCCTCTTGAATTCTAATATCTTAAATGCTATGCCTTTTATCGTAAGATGACACGCCTCCACTTCTCAGAGTGATTTAGCTTTTCCAAAGGTCTCCCCCTCCTTTGAGTGGCTAATCCCAAAGCCTGCTTGGTTTTCACTATCCATTAATTGCACGATTAAAGTTTGCCTGCGTGGCTTCCCTGCCTGTCAGATTCAGCGTTCTTTGTGAAATGAAGAGCTTTATCATCTGAGCAGTCAAGGCTGAATCTGAAAAAGAACTTCTTATGACACCATTATCAAGTTATATTCATTTCAATTATGAGAGATGTTTTCTTTTTTTTCTTAGATTTTTAAACATAGACTGTTTTTCAGCCCCAAATCTTTGCAAAGTCTAGTTTCCGTTAAGAAATGCAAAATTAATAACATGTACAGGATGTTACAAAAATATGAGATAAAGAAGAAAAGACTCCAGACATCTGTTTTTTTCATTTTTTTATACAGAGCTGTATTATGCTGTTGGCTGAAAACATTACGTGTTTCCTGTTTACATTTTAATATTTGACTTTTCAGGCTTTAGCTTGATGCCACCTCAAATGACCCTTTTTATCCTGTACTTAACAGTCTTGACTGTTACATAAAGCGATCATTGTGTCTGGCTTCTCTTTTTAAATATTTGAAGCACACAGCCCCATGAATTGAAACATATTCAAACATGCTGATATGAATTGCAGATTATATTATCTAAGTCAATTTACCACTCTGTCTTATGTCTTGAAATAATTTAGGTTTCTACTAATTCTAGGTTTACAAGTGATTCTTGTGTTTTGTAAGCCTTCTTCTTTGAAAAGCTCTGAAAGAGGGTTATGCAGGCAGCATGTACTGAAAACGGGTTGTTTTATTTAAATCTTCTTGTGGTCCTCAGTACAGTGCAGCATCTGTTGAGAGCGTGAGCTGCTTTTTTGCTGACGCTCCAACAGATGGAGCCACCAACCCTCCCTGTCCCCCAGCCTCAGGTGCACCTGTTGCCATAGCACCACAAAGATACTACTGTTTCCCTCAGCTCCCAGGGAGCTAAAGTGCGTCTTTGTGTTTGTGCTTGCGTGTGTGCCCATAAAGAGCTGTGTTTCAGAGCACGCATTGCTGCGCCTGATTTGAATTCACTTTTCCTAATGGTCACACATGCAGCCGCACCGTCCAGAGCTGCTGAGCTTTCAGAAGTCGGTTTATTCAACGGAAACTCCGCCATGACGGGCTTTTTATCCGTCTTCTCTCTGTTGCCTGTTCAGGGCTTAAAGAGGAGAGACAGCCACGAAGGACAACTCGAGGAAGAAGGGGATACGAGTTGTCCAACTCAGGCTGGAGGGGTCAGATTATCACTGCAGGATGATGCACAGCCTTCTGATAAAGATGCTGAAAGGTATCACTCTATTCATGTATTTTATTCACACGTACACACACATATATATATATTTCGCCACTTAAACTTCAAGCTCTCCCTTTGCTTTCAGAAAATTGCTTCAGAAATTCAACAGCAGACTTTGCCAGGTGCTGGTGGACGTCCTGAAGACCACTGCTGCCGCAGAGGAAACTTTGGGCCTCCACATGCGAAGTTTACGCAAGGCCTCTGATGGAGGGCAGCCCCCTCCCTCCACCTCACCGACAGAATCCCGGAGGCTTAACACAGAGCCTGTCAAACCACATCATGCAGGCAAGTATCATCAAGAAGTCCAAGTTATTTGAGATGGTGTCTGTCTACATGTTTCAAAAGCAGGTGCAGCTGTTGACAGCTTTTGGTTAGAACTGTAGAAAAGAATCAAGAGTAAAGTTCAGAAAATGTAATTATATGAATTACACTAAACAATGCCTCTGTATAAGGCTGATAATATAGCTGTTCATGCAGCAGTCACTGAACCTGCATCAGCAGAGCCATTGTCAGATTGTCTGCGTTAATGTCAGCTGTGACTGAAATCTAAGTCCTATATTATTTGTTGGAAGGTAATACTGCACCATGACCACATAATGCTTAGATCCACATGTAGTTGAGGCAGGTGTTCCCTCTATGTAATGGAAAAACATTATTATGAAGTATATTCGTCCACGTGTGCACTGGTCACTAACTATAATTGGTCACATGCAAATAACAACACAGAGTGATAAACCTGTAATTCAAATATAAAAGAAATGGCCAGTAAGGAAAATAAAAAACAAGAAGTGCTAATACATGAATGATTATACACCAAATAACACTAAATGAAAAATGGTAACAATGTATAGTTCAATCTTGGGTACAAATTTGGGGCATAACTAGTACTGATTTTCTTTTTATATGTGTATATTTGCAGTGATTTATCATAACAAACATTTTAAAGTAAACATACTTTCCCATTGTGTTGCATTTGCTTCAGGTTACTGTCGATATTGGTCATAAATTGTTGTTATTAACACTATATATACAGCTTTACTTGTCTTTCATGCTGCCTCCTCATATCATACCATCCCATGAAAATGAGAAGTTGATTGAACCACAGCTTAATTTGACTTCTTTTGCATATCCTATCTCCTATGGTAAAGGCAGGTATCTGAGTGCGCTTTCGCCACTTTTATCAAAGGACCTGTGTGCTCTATGTTCAAATATTGCTCTGTTTGGCTTCCTTTTTTGGAAGAAAGTTGAAGAAGAAGAAGAAGAAGAAGAAGAAGCTGTGTTAGTAATACTTATTCTTAAACAAAGCTGTACACCCATTTGTGATACACTGTATGAGCACCCTGCTATTAAAGTATTCTAGTATCTATTCACAAGATGTGCTTTATTATCTTGTTGTATTTCAGTCAACCACCTGATATTGCAGCAAACACATTAAAATAAACGTGATTTATTTCTGCCCGCTGGTGCTACAGGAAGTCGCCGGAGCAGCAAAACTGGTGCGGAGGGCTTGGACGCGTGGTCAGGGGAGGCCGACGAGGATGTGGAGATGTGTCAGCAGATGATGGACAGCCTGCTGCTCGGAGCAGGGCCACTGCTGGAGAATGAGGAATATTTGATGGGTGTTAGCAGACGACTCCAGACAGCTCTGGAGAAGATGTTGATGGCCATCACCGACGCCACCAACCAGGTACAAACCAAACATTGTGGTCTCAAACGATTGCACCATTCACTTGTAAATTCTTCTTGTACCCTCATCTAAATGTATGTCACTTTAAAAACTTTTTCATTTGCAGATTAGTTAACTGCAAACTATTTCAGGACACATTAAATGTCTTGTAATGTCCTGTTCAAAGCTCCAATATCGGTGCCATTAAGTTACTCAGACCACTAAAGGTGCCAATAAGGCTTTGTTGAAAAATGACGCCATTCTTAGATTTGCATGAGGAATATGAAGGTAGAGCCAACAGCCAGTTATTATGCACACATACTGAAAACAAGAGGAGACAGCTTCCACGGCCGAAGATAATCAAATCCACCAAAAGCAGATCTGATAAATGTTATACTCTTTTTGATAAGCAGTTCTAGTTTTGTGTGTGAGACGAGGCACTTTGTGTGTTTGTTTGGGCATGAAGTTACCAATAGACAGAAAGCTCCAGCGACACATTCAGGCTTTGTCTGAACATTTAAATGCCCTCTCCACGCTGTGAACCCGCTGTGTGTTTTCGGGCCTGTCCGTGAAGACATAATGGGCATGAGACGGCAGAATGCGGCCGGCAACAAAGTTGGCCTGTCTAGAATCCACACACAAAGGAGCTGCCGCGTTCTCAGCGGTTGCCTATAGATACAAGCACTATTTACACAGAGCTTTTGTCTGACCAGGCAGCCCGTCCCGGTACAGTCACAGAGAAGAACTCCACCCCCCTCAGGGTGTGCTTGTAGTTCTCCCACTGTGTCCACTGTCAGCTCGCAGAGACGGGGCCGGTTTAACTAGGCCACTGAGGTTGTTACTGTAACTCGCTGCACGACCCATCCTCCCCCACGGTTAGAATTCATGCGTTATTCACGCTGAAACAGTTTGCATCGCGCCGATCCAAAAATAGCTTTTAAGAAGTTTCAAATCATGCGTCATCTAAATCACAGATGTGTGCATCAGTGTTGTGTGTGAAAGCATTTATGTTTTGCCTTTTTCTGCCACTGTCATGGCTTTAAAGGCCAGATACCTTCCACCCACTGTCGGGGGTGGATTTTAATCCAAACTGTCTCACCTGTTATTGGATGTTGAATGTCAAGAAGTGTAAGGATGGCGACATGATTGGTTGCTACGCCCTGAACCCCAAATCTACCGGCTGTTCTTTCTAAAATGTGACAAATGTGCGCTTCCTAATACGATACAAATCTGGATTAAGTCTGAATATTGGACTGTTGCTTTAAGGCAGCTTCAGATCAAACAGGTTATATTAAATAATTCTCCTTAAACATATCTGTAGTGAAGATAAGAAAATTACTGATTGCATGTACTACATTTTATATGTTTTCTGAAATGGTACAATCGATAGCACAGTGAATGTGTAATCTACACCGGCTTTAATGGCTTCTTCCATTGATTGGGCGTACATTAGTCTTGTTTGTGCTGTTGGATCATCTTGTCTTGAAGCAGTGTGGTAAGAAGAGATTGATGTAACATGTCTGATCAGGAATCTTAAGTGTCTTTGTTGGGTGACTGCTGTAAATAATTTGCCCGGGGAATGTGTTTGCCGCTCGTTCCTCTGTACGATTATTTGCAGGTTAGATGCTGGAATGAGTCATGCCCGGTGAGTGTGACGGCTGACACAGCAGATTTAAGCTGAGACCAAGAGGCAGCATGTCAGACAGCTTAATTGTGTCTTTACTGCTACGAAGGCGAGAAATCTGGTTTGGCAGCTTTCTGAAAGAAAGGTGTGTGCTGCCTGTGGTTATTTGTGTGTACTGGGAGAGCGTGCGTTGCAACCTTGTGTGTGCGTGTGTGTGGCATGTGTTTGCTGATCTACCTGGCCCACTGAAGCCACACCTGCTTCCCTCCCACTTTTTCTGAACAGTATCCTGCTGTGTCGATTCAGTGTAGGAAGCTGGAGAGAAATCTCCCTCAATTGAAAGCCTGAAACTGCCTCGGAATTCTTGGCTATATATGATTTATTTATATTTGAGCACGTGGGTAAGGAGGAGAAAAGCGAGGCAGCGATTCCAGCGATAGTGAGTAATTTCATGGCATGAACATGGGAGCTTACATGGAGAGGGAATGACAGCCGCTTCCGAGGGAAGGAAGAAGGAGAGAGCGAGTGACTTTCGATCGGAGAGTTGTCGCGTCACCCTCGGTCGACTGGTACTTGTGCTGAACAATTAAAAGGGGCCCCTGGGAGGCTTCTCTGCAGGTCGGGGTTGCTACAGCACCGCCGTATTGTTAATGAATCTCCAGAGAGAAGGAGGAGGGGGAGCGGGAGCGGGAGCAGACCTGGGGGTGTGAGCTTCACCGAGCGGCGTGATATGGTTTTACTACAGGAAAAGAAGGTCAGAGAGAGCACCGGGAGAGGTCCACGAAGAGGACAAGGGAATACACAACGTTCGTCTTGGTGTTTACATACATCCTGCGGCCATGTTCAGGAATGCCCTCTAGGCTACAGGACCCAGAGCTGACCTCCACTGCTGCCAAGGATGACGCTTTTTATTAGGACCATAAAACCCTCACCTTTGCCAGAAGATTACTTTTCTCCACATCCACCAGGATCTTATTCTACCTCAGCCAGGCGACATGTGATTGAGATGAAGGGAATGACACCCCTTCAAATGCTGTTTACTCTTCTTGTGTGTGTGCCATATACATAGAAACTGTTGCTCGGAGCGATTCACAACATTGCGCACTGCTTCATTTCCCAATGGACTTTATGCTGTTTTAGAGGATACGCGGCTCGGCCCGACGGATGGCAGACCCCCTTTGAGAAATTCAGATAAGAAGCTCCAAGCAAACACAACAAGGCTGGAAGCTGCGCGTGCATCCGTCCTCTACCATGGATTCCTACCGCTCTTACTGGAAGTCGAGTATGCAGAGCAGCACGTGGATGGAGGGGGAGGATCGGGATGTGTATGAAGTGGAATCCCGTGTACCCCTACCGCGACCCTTCCCCCTTTGCAGCACCTTAAACTCCAAAAATGCTGTGGTGGTTCAGACACAAATCTCGCACGTCAATCACAGGACCGATGGCCACCTTCTTAAGGTCATCTCCAAAATTTCCCTGCCCACTCCTCCATATACTGTAAGTTTCATGCTCATTAGCTCTGAAATGTGCTCGTCGAAAGTGGGTCTCTGTATCTTTAAAGTCTACGTTGAGCATATGCTGCCTATTGGCGCTTCACGTGCTCATTTCACTGCGTGTTTTCTGTGGTTCATGTCTGTTCATGCAGATGTAACGTAAGCTTAATGTCAGTCCACGTAGGCACACAGCTGCTCAGAGCTCGTTTGAATCATTAGGTGAAAGATCATGTGACTGATTCTCTTGTCAGGCTCACCTTACCACTTCCTAGTTCCCATAATGTTACAAGACCTTTGCTCAGGGAGATATGAAAATATCTGTGAAAAAGTGGGTGTGAGCAAGCCGTCGGTTTATTTTATTATGATGAGTTTCTAGTTTTGATGCAATGAAAATATGCCCTCTGTCACATGAATAGCAGTTTATAATACCGCGTATCTATTACATGACTTTTTTTGTTTTTTGTGTCTTTCAAAAACCACATATCCGTTGGTAACACAGTAGCTTCCTTTTACTATTAAGATTAAGTTTAATTTGTCGCACCAAGCTCAAGCGGAAGGATCAATTGATTATTATAATTTATCATTACTGCACAATCTGTTCAGATTTTGAGAAAAGGACTGATACAAATTCAAGTCACAAATGAAAACTTGCTATTGGTTTTCTATATAGTCACTTAGGAATGTTTTCATGAGACCAGCCTTGACAAGTCCTTAAATGTCCATACCTCCAAATTAGTTGAAAAATAGAAATTTCATGTCAAAGCAGAGGAAGCCCCACAGACATGGTCTATTTCCAAAGGCAGGGTGCAACAGTTTTGGCCTTTTGAAGGTAATGAATGATATCACTGATGTCTTTTTTTAAAGCGCTCCTTTAGGAAAAACCTGCTCTGTGATCTGCAACCATAAACTTCCGATTAGTTATTTGAGCAGTTCATTGTCCAATTGCTGTATTTTGGAGAGCCCAGTGCCTTTGTTTAGAGGATTTCTTGTTGCTCAAATGAATCCATGGCATTGGTAGCATTGTTATTCATATCATCTGATGACAATTTATTGTCAGCTAAGAATTCACAGCTGCAAAAACTTGGCCCTTGGGCCGCAGCCGTAGCCTAACGGTTACAGTGGGCGGACCATGTTTGAGGACCTCCTCATAAGCGGGCGGCCTGGGTTCGAGTCCAGCCCATGGCCCTTTCCCGCAGGTCTCCCCCTCTCGATCTCTGCCCCCTTTCCTGTCAAGCTACTGTCATTAAAGGCCACTAGAGCCAACAAAATCTTAAAAAAAAAATAAAAAAAAACTTGGCCCTTTTCTCCTTTCCTTACGCACATTTATGTGTCTCCTTTTAGCTTGAACATGCCCGGATGACCCAGACAGAGCTGATGCGGGAGTCCTTCCGCCACAACCAAGAGATAAACGATTTGCTGAAGAAGCAGGAGGAGCTGCAGGAGCGGTTGTCGGAGGAGGCAAGAACCCGGGAGCAGCTGGCTCTGGAGCTCCACCGTGCCGAAGGTGAGAGTGTGTCCTCAGGTTGGAACTCTGTGAACTGTGTCACGCTTGCTGTTTTAAAAAAAAAAAAGGGGTTAGCTGAGCTTTACATTTTGGTCATTTATTATTTCAGTGCGTCAAGCTGTTCATCTTTGTTGGCCTTTTAAAACAGGCTGTTAGACAAAAACTGTAGTACTCTTACTTTCTTTGCTGACTCCTTGTTGATAATTTTTTTCTTTGCATATAGATTACTACAAATACTGATGAGTGTCATTAAGTTCAATTAAATGTCAAAAGTGGATGATGTGTGCATGCGTTTGAGGAGTTTGGTTTTACAAGGAGGGATGGCATCAGCTGTCAGAGGAGAGTCAAGGGCCACGACGCCATCTGCAGTGGAGACAAATGGAGGCAGCTGTCCATAAAACCATCCCTGGATAGTGTTTGCATTTTTTTAATTTGCATCAGCGTGACAGATAAATTCTAAGGGTCTTTGAGTGGAGGAAAAGATAAATGAGTTATTTGAGCAGTTAACATTCAGTGAACGTCAGGAAAGGCATTTCACTCATTGTGGATCTTGTTGGTCTGGGGGGGGGGGGTGCATGGTTTTTCCTTTTACTTCAGAGGCAGCTGGTCCGGTCAGGGTCTGCAACACACCCCATGATCAGTCCACACACTTTCTTTTTCAGCCTTTGCACACTTTAGACACTTGACAGACCTAGAATCATCTCCTTGTTTTCTTTATGGGCACACAAGGCTTAGGTAAGTTTACAGCCATGTCTTTTACTAGACTGGGATCCTGTTACCATGTTTGTGTTCACTAATCCTACACAGGAGCAAATATTTGCCACCATAAAATGAGTTAAAACTTTTTTGGTATCAACAAAGCTGATAAACTGTTCATGGAAATGTTGAATAGAAAGAGGCTGTCACTAAAGAATTTTTCTAACATGTATGTTGAACCAGTGGTGCAAGAAAATAATGTGGCCTTTTGGTGTTCTACAGAATGTGACACATTTTGCATTTAGATTTTGATTTGATTATGAAGAAATACTCCATAATAACCACAGGAAGCTCAAGTCCTCAGTAATAAGTACAGTTGAATGTTCTTTGAGTATCTCCTGTTTTAAAAGAAAACCGGCTTTGCATAACTTTGATTATCTAGTCAGGTGACGTTCCTCTTCATTCTCTGTTGGGGAGTGCTGGAAATCTTCTCAGCCCTCTTATCTTTAGCGCATACTTACAAAAATAACCATAAGATGAAAAAGAAACATATCTGCTCCTGTTTGGATGATCCAGATAAACCATCCTGGTGTGGCCTTTTCAAACTGGTTTTGACTTTAACTTAGAAAAAAAGATTCCTTTGATGGATTGTTTTCATTTTTCCGATTTCTAAGACACTTTGGTACTGTTTAAGATGGTTTGTTTTGCTTTTTTCTTATTCAGTTCATTTCGGGCATCTGACAGCCGTATATCATAGCGAGAGTCCTCCTTAAGCTAACGTCCGTCCCTCTGGCAGACAGGCATCAAGCCAGAGAATATATTCAGAGTGGAGCTCTCATCAGTTCACCAAAAGTAAAGACACAGAAAATGAACAAACATGTTTTCAGCAGCCTCTTCATGTGTGCACCTTGTTACCTCTGTCCATGAATTGAATAGCATTCTGGAGGATAATGCTTGGTGACCTGTGATGGGCCACATCCGTAATTATTTCATTGTGTATGCAGCTCAGTCTTGAACTTCATGCCAAGCAAAATGGGTCAGACATTCTCACTTGTGCTCATTTCTGCGTCTCCATTTGTGTAGCAGAGCATGCACATGAAATATGTGGTTACCTTGGATTTTGTATCCCACCGTAAAGCGCTCACTTGTTCAGTTTGGGTTCGACTGAAGCTGCAGGTGAAAGAAAGCCCTCTTTTCAGACTGGGAGCAGAAGAGACACACGGATACCTAATGATAAGATAGTTCTGATGTAAATAGACATTATTGTGACTTTATTTATTCCTTTGTGCTGTGGACATGCAGGTCTCATCGATGGCTACACGGGGGAACGGGCTTTGCTGGAGGAGCACTTACGGCAGAAGGAAGAGCTCCAGCAGAGCCTCGAGCAAGACCTGCAGGTAGAGGAAATTATACTACTTCTCTAGAAATCTGCATTTAGGCTCAGATAGCAGATAGTATTGATCTGCAGGGGGGCAGCATTCAGCGTACAGCTTTACATTTGGGTATACAGCACCCTGTTGGATCAGAGCTCAGCCTTAAGATGTTTGATTTAAGCATTGACATTATGTCAATGTTTCTCTTTATTGTGCTTCAAAGCATAATTAGAAATGGATTGGCAGTTCAGTTTTGACCTCCAGTTTCATGAGAGTTGCGCCCTTTGTGCATGATTTATCACTTTCTGCACTTTGGGTTTAAGCCTCACTGCGAGGTATATTTGACTTCATTATAAGATAAGACTTGCAAAAAACTAGATTTTATATCAGTCAGTGAATGTATTTGCATGCAAGTTCAACGATAAAAAAGTTAAATGTTCCTTACATGAACATCGGCACAACTGCTTAGCATTTAGCTAACAACTAAAATGCTTATGTTCTTCAAAAGAAGTCACTGCATTTTGGGGTTGTAATGGCAGCCAAGACTTGTCAAAGAGAAATGTTGAGGCTTGTCTCCAGGCTATGAGGGCAAAACAACCTAATATAATAAATTTTACTGTCAGAGACTGAATTAAAGTGTCTTTGCAGGTAACAAGTAGCAGGCTGCACGAGTTGGAGCAGGAAAGGCTTCAGATGCAAGAGGAGCGCGAGCTGATGACACGGCAACAAGACGCAATGAAGGAGGGAGCCGGGCCTCGAGAACTTTGTACGTATCACCTCAGTAATGGACTTTTTGAATTGATAGACTTTTACCCAGCTACTTTAAGCAAATTAGGGAAATGAAATGTGCTCAATATAGTCCGGGTGTATGGATTTTTGTGTCTGAGTTCTGTTTGTCTTTTGACAGTGAAAACTTTTTACATTAGGTTTTATTTAGAGTTAAATCTCAGGCTTAATTCGCTCATATTGGAACAGGGTTAGAGGTTAATTACACAAAGTGATATAAATAGATGTGAGGCATTAACCCAGAGTTGGCTTTAGTTTCATGTAGGCGTTATTTCCATGATCTGTGTACAGTACACTGACTGTGTGCTCTTCTCAGATTTGCATGTACGCTGGTTTCTCAGAAAGAGTCACTTTCTCTGTTGTTTTGTGAAGGAGAGAAAATGGTACATACTCAGTGAATCAATATTAATGAACGCTTCAGACACAGGACCGAAAACCAACGCTCAAACAGTCCATAAAAAGTTTATTGTACTTTATTTTATGATTGCAAAGCTGAGGGAACTTTGACTTGTCCATATTTTCATTTCTAGTTGCTTTAATCCTTGTAATGACTTATGTTTGATCTATGTTAAACTTAAATTTCCTTGAGTCCGCTCATTTAAACTGTATCCCAGCTGTATTATCCAAAGGGCATTCCATGACCATAGTTTCTCCTAAAATGGTGAGTATGCAGTATTTAACACCTTTCATTTCAGCCGTCCTTTCTTACAGGCCCAAGCACCTGCTGAGAAACCAACAGAAAGGCATCACCTTCCTAACTCGACCTTTTTCCATTCTTTTTCTTAAGACTTTTCCTGTTCATGACAAAAACAAAAGCATGCTAAATCCTTGTGCTTTCTCATCCTCCTGTAGGCCTAGTTGAAGCTGCAATGGTTGCAGCACCTGAAGCAGGTGTGTCCACTTTGAGCATGGCTCAGTCGTATCTACGTGTTCTCCTAATTGTCTCGCTGAGTGACAGTTTAGATCTCTTACCCCAATCCAGCAACTCACCATCAAAGCTTGGAAATTGCTTGTTATGAGCTCACAAATTTGCTCGGTGCATTCTCTAACCTTGGCTTCTGCTTTGGATTTTTCTTTTATTTGTCCCGGTTTGTCATTCTCAATGTCCTTAAGTCATTGTTGACACTCATTTAAGCATGATGAAACAAATCTTTATTGTAGTCATGACTTTCCAATCACGTGTCTTCTACTCTCCTTTAAATGCTTCCATGTTTTATTTTTTCCTTTTTCTTATTCTATAGATGTTGATAGATCTGTTAATGCTGTGTTGACAGCCCTTTTTAAGTGCAATGGCTGTTCATGCCTTTCCCCTGCCTGTAAAAGCATATTGGGCATGGATTCAATGTCTTCACTGCCCATGTGTCTGATCTGTCATCTGCACTGTCGTCTGTTACTTTTGCACTAATCCAGCGGGGTCTGATCCTGGGGAAAGCAGCGAGGGTTGCTCACTGGTGGTAGCAGAGCATACAGGAGCAGTGTGATGGGGAGTCATGTTTGGCTGTTGGGTTCAATGTTGGAAAGTTGACTGAGATATTAGAAGACTCTGACGTCGGCCATTTGCTCTGATGATGTGTTGGAAAAGGGACTCGGGTGCATGAAGTTTAACGAAAGAAAGAAAATCTATTTTTGCCGTTCAACAGTGTTCAACACAGTAGATTGTTGCAGATAAAAGCTAAAGCCGCATTCAATCTGATCAGATGGCAGACAGATTTCAGAGTCTTCAGTCAGATCTCAGCATCCTGTTCTAATAGACTAAATCCAACCTGATTAACGCTGGAAACCCTGAGCCGTCCAGCCTCAAAACCTGACCACCTCCCCATTCTTAATCACCCAGACCTGCTGGAGGAGACGGAGAAGCTGATGAAAGAGAAGGTGGAGGTCCAACGGCAGGCGGAGAAAGAGAACACTGACCTCCTAAAGCAGGTGAAGCTGCTGGAGGCAATGCTGGAGGAACAGGTCAACAGGGTGATGGAGCTGGAGCAAGCTCAGACGACGGAGAGCGGAGACCTCCGACAGCAGATCCACGCCCTGGAGAAACAGCTCGATAAGAACAGGAAGTTCCTCGATGTAAGTGCCCCAAAAACGCAGTGGAGCTGTGCACAAGAAAGCTTATGTTACTTTATGTTGACTAATTTTAGAGACAATTGTGTTCATTACACGACCATCTTCATTCACAGCAGCGTGAAACTGACAACGATGTTATATTTCCTCGTTAATTTCCACTTCCCGATAGAGCTGAGGTCCTTTTGATGGCATAATGATGTTAAAGGCTTAAACTCTGTGCAGTCATGTGCCATGTGTTCTGAAAACCCGATAAAAGAAAGGGATTTCTATCTTCATTTGTGTTTCAGTAGTCATTTATGATGCATGTTGCATAATCTTTATTGGCGTTTGATTTAATAATAAGGTTATTGATAAGCTTATGTTGTGAAATCAGCTTATAAAGGAAGTGAGAAATGCAATAAAACTGTTCATTGCTTTTCTTTGAGGGACAAATTATCTTCTTTTTTTTCTAATTTCCAAATTGCAGCTGCCCCGGTGCAGTGTTGATAGCATTGATTAAAGCATAATCTAATCAGCTGTCCTGTGTCTGTGTGGAGCACCTGTCACCAAGTTATATCTATTAAAAATCTGCATTAATTTAGCAAATATTAACTCTCGATTTTCCTCTGTTGCGGCGTAATTTCGGTGAGCAGGAACAAGCTGTGGATCGAGAACACGAGAGGGACGTCTTCCAGCAGGAGATCCAGAAACTGGAGCAGCAGCTGAAGAGTCCACAGAAGCTTCAGATCGGCTCGGAGCAAAGAAACCGAGAGGTAAGAGGAGGAAACTGCGAAACTCCCCGTTACCGTGCAGGCCCTGAAAGGGAAGCTGTTGCCTTTCTGAGTGCTGCACTGTTGTAGCTGCAAACACTGGGCTCATAGTCAAAGCTGAACAACAGAAGTGGTAGAATTACCTGGGCTGCCCTGAAAATGATACCTCACAGTGTGAGAGTCACCTGTGAACAAGAGGTGAGGTTTGCAGTTTGAAAGTTGTGTAAATGTTGGTTTCATTTGAAAAAATTGGGGCCACATTAAACGTTTCAGAGAAGACAGTGAATTGTAGCTCTTTCAGTCTCATTTGTCAGACATGCGTGGTCAGTTATACGGTGTTGTGCATCATTTGTTCCAGCCGTTGATGAGCTCGATTCAAACAGCTTTATGTAAAGTGAAACTAATTGTGATCCCCTCTGCGATTCCTTTGAGCATCACTGGACATTTTCATCTCAATTATTCAGTTTCATCAGTCTTTATTCCAGCCTCAGCAGGCAGTTGTTTTCAAATAAAAGTTCCAATCAGTGTCCTGTAATGTGACTTGGCCAGTATCAAATGTCAGCCGAGAAAAGTTAGCTACTGGCTGGGAAACACGGTGGAGTGTTTATTTTTTCTATGAGGACCAATTATTTACATCCGGAATATTGGAAACCAAAGCAGAATTACTGGGACACAAAATTCCTGAACATTTACTGTCAGAACATTGATTCCTCCCCTCAGCTGCTTAATTGCTGAATTCCCAAAGATTACTAGCCCCTTCTCTGCTGATTACATTTTTATTGCCCCCAAGTGGTCAGAAAAATGATCATGGCTGCTGTTATTATCATGTCAGTGGACAGTTAAACCGTTTTACAGCATGATAGTTCTAACAGGATTTGATCTTTATTGGTAAAAGGATCAGTTGTACATCATTTCTGGTATTTCTTCCTGTTGCCCCTTCATTTTTCCTGAATATCTGACACTTCCTTGTTTTGCTGCCGCCTCATAACATTTTATTTGGATTGTCTGCAAACAACAGAAACACCAGCTTGTTCCCATTTGTTTGATAAATGTTTTAATATTGCTGCACTAAAGCCACAGGTGGCTGTCTGATTTCTACCTGTATTTAGAACTTATTGTGGGCATATTTGATTTAATCTTACAGTGAAACACCCTGGTGTAGACTTCCATTTTGTCGCTAGTCTCCAGACACTCCTGTAGCATCTTCATCTCTAAGTGCTTTTTTTCCTCTGCTTCCCTCTCGCTTTGACTCCATCCTGTGATCCGTTGTGCCTCTGCCTTCTTTCTCCCATGGCTATTGCAGGTGGATGGAGTAACCTTTCAGGTACTGCTTCTAGCTTCCCGAGAGCATTTAGTAACCCTGCCCTCCCCTGTAGAAATGAAAGGCCCGTATGCTACTCGTATCCCCCTGTTTTTGCCTTCTCTTCTCTTTGGTCTGCGTCTTGTTTCAGAAATCTTTCTCTGCACCATCCCTCGTCTGTCCTCTCTGGGTCACAGAAGAAAAACATTGCTATTGACTGTTGAACACATTATAGGTCACTGTAATAAAAACTACCCTCATAGAGTAAAACGTCTTTACTTTATTTGGTATACACTTGACCTATTTTCTACACAGTGTCAAGTAAAAGTAGGTGAAGTAGTTGTATTTGTCATACAGTGTCTGTCACTTAGACACCATCTTTTAATTTAAGACGGAGCTGTAAATAACTGCTGACCTCTTTTTGTTAACAAAGAAAGAGAACAAAATATAACCTAATGGCCCATTCAGTGCCCAAAGCCTGCTATTTAAAAGCCATCCTGTGGTCAGGTAATCTTCATTTTAGACAGAACAGATTTGAAAATATGGGGTTTGTTTGCCTCACTACAGTTTTGCTTAGATTTTGTAGAAATCCTGGTTTTCTATGGCATGTAGCCCTTTAAAAACACATCATCATGTATCATAATGTTTTGCTCATATCTAACTCAGCTGAGGAATTGTTTGGAACCTACAATTATAGCTTCCTTTAAATAAAACATGTTCTTAGCTTTATAGCTACCTCTGTAACCCCCCCCCCCCTTGTGGCATTTCTTTCTCCTTTTCATTCATCTGATGATATTCTCCCATCTCACAGGTGGATCAGTTCAGTTCAGTTGCCTGTCAGTTCCTTCTGATTTGTGGTTTCTTTCACCCTGATTGAGACCCCCCCCCCCCTTCCCTGTACCTCTTTCCACACCCGCCCCCCTCCTTTCTCAGGTGGATCAGCTGACTCCCAGCTAGCTGCACATGTAGCCAGAAATGACTGAGAGCATATTTCATTAAACGACCCCCCCCCTTTTTCTCCCCCCCGCCGCCTGTGGTTTCACTCTCCCTCTCCTCTCACTACCAGGTGGAGCAGCTGACCTCCCAGCTGAAGGAGAAGGCGGATTGGTGCAGTGAGCTGCTGCTCAGCTCCGAGCAGCTGCAGCGCGAGTTGAAGGAGCGCGACGAAGAGATTGACAAGCTGGCGAGCCGCATCCGCGATCTGGAACAGGCCCTGCTGGCCAGCGCTGACTCCCTGGAGAAGGTGAGGGGGGGGGGAGGGGGGAGAGGGCACAGAGGGAGATGAGTGTTGTGCTGGAGACAGAAATATAGATGGAAACGGCAGTCAGAACAATAGCTGAGGAGCATGGCAGAGAGAGAGTGTGTGTGTGCGTGTGTGTGTGAGAGTGAGAGAGAGAAACTGCATGTAGATGAGGTGACAGCTATGGGAGGAGGGCCGGTCTGAGAGGAAGAACAATGTGTGTGGGTGGGTCTTCTTTAGTCCCCCCAGCAGTCTGCTCCTGCTGGTGACTGAGTTCTGTTAGCTTAGCACTGGGGGGAATCTTCACAGAACTAATTCTGTGAAGATGCCCCCCAGTGTTCAGTGATGGTTGTGGGGAGTGGAACAAAAAAAGTAGAGGATGAAATGCCTCTGGTTGGTGCAATTTGTTAAAGCCGTAGCACTGAAGACTCATTAGAGACCCATTTATAGGACAGAAAGAAAGCATACTGTTGTAGCTTTGAGACCCTGTGATAAGTTTGATTACAAGAGCTTTTTTTTCCCCTGTTGGCTTTTTCTGCGCATGCCTTTAAGAAATGCTGAGCTAAATAGATTCCTTCATGTGTGTTTTGCAGGTTGAACAAAAGAAGCAGCATGCATCCATCCCTGAGTCAAAACACTCCACTCTGGAGGCTCAGCTACAGACTGAGAGAGAAGCTCTGGAGCGGAAAGAGAAGGAGGTAGGCGGCTGCTTGGTTTGTGCTGTGAAACCGAAAACCTGTGTGGTGTATTCATAATATCTTTATTAGGGGGCAGTTTACATCTCACCTCATTGTTAGGATGATTTCCTGAGACTGTATCAGCTTCTATATGCGAAGAGTAAAAACGTGTTGTCAGATTACTCTTCTGACAAGGAGAAATCTGTTGATTTATATTTTTATTTTCAATAAATGTATTTATGAAGTATGATGCTGTAGAATTGGACTAACTGTTTGACATGTTAATGCACGTGGCTGGACATTGCATGGAGCAAAACTGTTTCCTGATATTTTCATATGTTGCACATGATTTCCTGTTAGTTCTTTTCATTAGGTCAGAGTTAATAAAAAGCACATGACACAGGACATGTCTTCTGTTTTCTCATCCATGTCATGTCTCCTCTGAAGTCTTTGTACTGTTAATTTATCACCTCAGATTTGTAACCTGGAGGAGCAGCTGGAGCAGTTCAAAGAGGAGCTGGAGAACAAGAGCGAGGAGGTGCAGCAGCTTCACATGCAGCTGGAGATCCAGAGGAAGGAGATCAGCAGCCAGCAGCAGTACCTGGAAACAAGGGACAGCATGCTCCAGGTAAGCTCGTGTTCTTTTTCCTGAGAGCAGAAATTGGAGGGGAATAAAAAACGGTCTTTTGAATTTTAGTTTAGTTTTTAAATTGAATACTAAACTGCTGCTCATTGCTGATCTTTAAAATAATTACATCTGACCAGAAAAATGGTAGCTCCAAAGAAATGTTTCCCTCTCTACCAAATGCCACAGAATTTTAAGCAGGGCGATATATTTCAGAGAAATATATTCAGTTGTTCTATGCACAAAATTTTGAAAAACGTTTTTCTTTCTGAAAAAAGATCTATGCCATTTGTTTGTAATTTTGTCTTGATATTATCAAGCTTTTTTCCCCCAATATTGTTGCTTTGCCGTGGGCGACATGGCTGCGTTCTCAGTCTGAGTTTTCAGTTGTTTGCTGCGAGGCGGACACAGAGTGGATGCATGCGTGGCGTGTTCATTAATAGCCATACATTATAATTTCTGATTTTGAAGGTCATGGAGGAGAAGGACAGGGAAATAACACTTCTTAATGAACAGATCTCTAAGCTTCAACACATGGAAACTACTTCTGATAATAAGGTAACGCAAAATGCATGTTCGAAATGGAAGTCTATTTCGAGCATGCATAGCTCCGTGGATGTGCATCACTGTGTCCTGGTTGCTCCTTTTATTTGAGTTGGTTGCCTTTTTATTTTTGTTGGGTGGTTTTTATTTTTATTTTTGTCTTGGTGAGTAAATCCACAGCATCATCATTTGTTTTGAGGTGATCATTTGCTCATGAGAGGTGGATTCTTAAACCTCGGGGTCCCTATGAACTGCTCACACTTGGCAGATGCTCAGATTTAAAAGTAAAGGGTGAAAAATTGGACGTTATCACAGGTCCCAAGTCTGAGCAGAGCAGGGACTCAGATGTTTAAACCGATGGTGGGTTGCACACAGGGTCTCAAGTCCGTATTTCTAATCAAGTATCGATTATTTTATTTTATTTATCCTTAAGGAAATTGACAAGAGGGACGAGCTGATCAAAGACCTGGAGTTGCAGGTAGAGTGCCTGCAGGGGGAACAAGAGCGCTTAAAGAGAAATAAAGAGGAAGAACTCGACCAACTGAATGCGGTGATAGAAAAGCTTCAACAGGAGCTCGCCAACATTGAGCAGAAACAGGCGGCAGAGGAAGACGAGGACACCAGGGGTGAGCCAGAGAGCAGCACCTGGGGGCCGAGTACAGAGGAATACACTGAAATGAAGCAGAGGATGGAACTGTCCAACAAAGAGATTCAGATGCTAAAAGCTGAGCACAGTAAGCTTTTGCAGACATACCTGCACCTCAAGGAGAGTACAGAAGCTCTAGCTGAAGCAGAGAAGCTGGACAGCTCAGAGGGGGAGCTGGAGGAAGCCCTCAGGGAGACAACCGCCGGCGTTGTGGTGTTCCAGGCACAAGTACGAGCCCTGGAGCAGAGCGCAGCGTCCAGAGTGGAGGAGTTAAGTCTCCGTATCCAGGAGCTCGAGGACTTGGTCAGGGAGAAAGACTCAGAGATAAGCCGCTGTCATCTCCTCGCGGAGCAAACTAAAAGCCATGCAGATGATCTCCAACGAAGGGTCACTAATCTGGAGGAAAATCTGAGGGAGAAAGTAGCTGCTGCATTGGTCAGTCAGGCCACACTGGAGGCCTTCCAGCAGCAGCAGCAGCTCATGGGATCAAACCAGGAGCTGCAAAGACATACGGAGCCACATGGTTATGACTTTGGGGACTTCGCCATCCCTCAGGTGGATTTCAGCAAAATTAGTCAAGCAAAACAAGTGCCCACAGGAAAAGTAGTTCATCTAACGCAGAAGCTCCGGGACCTGGAGGTCGGACTCAGCGGCATGCAGAAAGACCAGGAGCTCCAGAAGCAGCTGCTGTCCAGCTCCGAAGAGGAGGTGCTGGAGTATGAGAGGAGGCTGGCTGTGCTCGTTGATCTGCTCAGTCAGATGAAGGCGAAGACACACCAGAAGGCACCATCATCAGTGGAGGTGAGTGTGGCCAAAAAAAAAAACGCCAGACAAACATCCCTGTATTCTGTAAATGTGATTTGAAGCTAATTTTAAGCACATAGATTATATCCAACTGTTTTTCTGCCACACCTGAAACTATGCTAAACAAAGTCGTCAAATTGGGGGCTGTTTCGGGACTTTTAGAGGGGATGTGAAAATGAGGTGTTTCATATACCGCTGATGCTAAATGCTTTTTGCAGCCCTGTGCTACTCACTGTATTTGGGCTTAACCTGGCTATATTACGCATGTTATTTATTTATTTATTTATTTATTTATTTATTTATTTATTTATTTATTTATTTATTTATTTATTTATTTATTTATTTATTCATTTATTCATTCATTCATTCATTTAATATAAATTATGTGTAACAGCTTTTGTTGGAGGGCTATATGTAGCTGGACATATAACACCCACGTGATAAGTGAAATCTGCTGAATTTCCAATAGATGGAAAGCATTTATTCATAATATGAATAAAGACTGCTAAAATTTGTAATTATTGCAAAGTATATGAATGATGGAAAAGTTCCAGTTCAGAAAACTGATAGTACTCTTGAAGTGATGCACTGATAGACTATATCGGCCAAAATTTACTGGAAAATAACAAATTTGATGGCTTTCATGATCAATACCAACTCTAAAATATTTTACTTCTCAGTTTAATCCCAGGTTTTGGACCTATTTTTGACCAACAAAAAGCCTTCTGTGAAGACTTCTGTCTGACTGTTACAGCTCTGACACGTCTGATTGTTTTTCTCATCAGGCATCGTCTGATGAGCAGCCGGCTGTGTCGCAGCTCTTTCAGGAGCTACAGGAGGTCAGAGATGAGGCCGCGGCCACCAAAGAGCAACTCACCAGCTACAAGGAGAGCTGCAGCAGACTGGAGGAGGAACTTAGAGTGAGTGTTGTTCTCGGTGCCAGTGTCACTCTTAGGATTGCGTTTCCAGTATTCTGTCAAAGCAACAAACCCTTTGTTTTGCTTTCCAGGAACAAACTTTAACAGTCGAGAGGCTCCAAGACCAGCTCAAAAAAGTAAGATAGATCCTCACAGTCAACACTTTCTCAACGAACAGCAGTTAGGTGTAATGTTTTGGCCTTGTTGCTGCAGGTATCATCTAGTGGCCATGAGGAGACAAAGGTGTGTGCGCTCGAAGAGGAACTGATGGAGGCTCAAAGTGAAGCAGCAGCCACCAAAGAGGAGCTGAACAGCTGCAAAGAAAGTTTGGAGAAACTTCAGGAGCTGCTGCAGGTGCACACCCAGATGCTACTTTGTTATTCTCTTTTCTATGGAGTTTTTTTAAGGATAAGCAGTTTTAGGAATATCTTCATATTTTTGTGAAAAGGCTTACTTAGTCATTTTCATGCTGGATAATTATCTGCTTGAAATATAAATATTAGACTATTATATAGCATAAAGAAAAAAATTCACAAGAGTGATTTGAAAGTTACTTGGTATCTTTAACCAATCCATAAAAGCAAACATCATGTTTAACCACGCAGGAGGAATAGCTTGTTTTAGATGAACTATACTACCAGTTTTTACTAGTGACCTACCAGTTTTTTCTGTGGTTTATCTATTAACTGTTTCCTTTTTTAGGAACGGGAAATGACCATTGCCCAGCTGAAAACAGAACTTTTCCAAGTAGGTTGGAAATGTTTGAACTGAAATTTTTGTGGGCATTGGAACACGTCTGTTGTGATATTTTAATGTTTTTTTAAATTCTGAGATAACACCTGGTAGTATTTACTGATTTGTCTGATATATTCTAGGTAAAAGCCGCAGAGGACGGAGCTGAAATCTCGGAGCTTCTCCAGGAACTCGAAGGCGTTAAAAGCAGTGCAGCTTCCACCAAAGAGGAGCTCAACAGCTATCAGGAGCAAAATGAGAAACTTCTAAAGGAACTCCAAGTCAGTGAAGCTTCGATTTCTAAACTCAAAGACGAACTGCAGGAGATGAGAAGGACTGTCGATACCACCAAAGAAGAACTCAACAGCTACAGGCAGAACAATGAGAAACTTCTCAAGGAACTTGAAACACGTGAACTCTCTGTTACAAAGCTCCAGGAGGAGCTCCAGGAGGTGCAAACAGCAATGATGAAGGCAGCAGTGTCTGGTCCTCCATCACTCGCTCCATCACCTTCTCCCCAGCCTACTTCCTCTGCTTCCTCCTCGTCCACCACACAGCCTAAAAGGAAGGGAGCCAAGCAGGCGACTGCAAAAGGAAGCATTGCCAAAGATAAGCCCTCCGTCACCAAGAAAAACTCTGACCCCTCCAGCCAGTCCAAGTCTCACCGTCCTCGGCCGCACAGCAGCCTTGAGCAGCATCACGTGGCCGTGACGGACTCCTTCACACAAACCAAACCTCCCCAGACGCCCGATCTCAGTCCAGAAACCAAGTCTGCCGCCAAAGAGGAGATGGAGGAAGTGATCGGAGAGTTCCGGGAGAAGATCGCACAGATGCAGGAGCTGCACGCGGCCGAAATCCTGGACATGGAGGCCCGGCACATTGCAGAGAGCGACGGCCTTCGCAGGGAAGCACAGGCACTGGAGGACGAGTGCAAAGCCTTGAAATCCATCATTGACAAACTGCGCTCCACTGAGGTGAGGCCAGCAAACGATTGACTGGAACTGTTCAGCATCGGAACAGAACTATTACCACTGTCCCACGTGATCTCTTTAAGTGGTTTAGAAGTTTCTAGACACAATCAAACTTAGAGGCTTTAGTTTCCTTTAAAAAAAACACTAAGTTTGATTTTAATGTCCTCCCGTCTAGGCTCTTACTTCAAGACAAGAACGTCCGACTCCACAGTTCAAAGATGGCTACACTAGTGGTAAGACACATCAACAAACCGGGGAATACGGCCAGTGTGAAGCTATTTCTGCAATCACTTCCAAATCTGCAATATTTCAATGCCAAATTATTCTATCAGCGCCGGGGCAGAATTTTCTGTTTCTTACAAATATAGATAATATTGCTAAGTTTTATCGCAAGTTTTTTTGTTTCGCCTAAAGAGTCCCTTTGTCATGGTGCAGACAGCAGCTCAGACTACAGCCAGAGGACTGGATATGACCAGCCGAGCCTGCAGCAGGAGTTCCGCACCACTCCAGAGGGAGCCAGGAGAGAAACTGATGACCCGCTTCCCGACCGGATCAAGGTACAACTCTCAATTATACTTGTGAACCTTTGGTGATGGGAGGAAATAATGTTTTCGTGTTGTTGGATTTTCGATAAGATCCCTCCTGTTTCATCTGTTCTAAAAAAAAAAAAAAACGTTTGCTTCTTCAGACGTTGCTTCGTGAGGTGCACCAGGAGGGCATGCAGGTCCTCTCTCTGTCTGAGCTGCCTATAACTGAGAGTGAACCCGGCGGCCGGTTCCCCGACGAGGGCTGGATGAAGGAGAGAGACGCCCTGCTGGCAACCGTAGAGTCTCTGAAAGGACTCATCACCCAGATGCAGACACACGGGCAAACCCAGATGTCGGGCGTCGCAGACTGGCGCGCAGATCTGCTGGACGCCGTGCGACAGGTGTTCGTGAGGGAGAGGAGCGTGCTGAAGAGCGCCCTCTACAGCCAGCTGGACCTGCTGGACACCAGCGACGCCATCGTTCACCTCAATCAGCTGGAGCGCCGACTGGCTGAACAGGTCAAAAACGACGGCTCAGTGTCCCAGATTAGGACTACTGTGTCGTATATTAAACAGTGCAGTGCTCTTGGTTGTGAAGCAGTAACTGAGTTAGTTGTTTGGTGATCCTGTCGCAGGACGCCCAGCACAGAGAGGCCATGGGCTCACTCCACACTGCAGAAAGGTCCAGCCTCATCTCTGAAATTCACCAGCTCCGTAGCCGGTTAGAACAACTTCAGCAAGGTAAAACGGCTTTAAAGACAAGTCTGCTCACCCTGGTTTTTAAAAAAACACGAATGCCTTTTTATGTTGCTTTGACTGGTACAAAGTATTTATGCTCATTTGTGGTTTTAAATGTTTCCTTTTGGTTTCCTTTAGGCGCACAGCCTGGCCTCTCGTTGGCTGGTGAACGCGGTAAGAGGGAGCAGAGGGAGCAGAGGGAGCAGAGGGAGGGAGGTGGAGCTGCTGGGGCAGCAGAGCCCCACAGGCTGCTGGAGGAGGAGCTGAAGGGGGAACTGTCTCAGACTAAACTAGAGCTGGAGACAACGCTCAAGACCCATCACAAACACCTGAAAGAGCTGGACACGCTCAGGTTAGACACGAAACACAAGATTGGTGAATTTGACTGACCAGAGGGGTTTGATGGGAAGTGAGCGGGACTGGGTCTGTGTTTGCTGGCCAGACAAAATCTTTCTGGTTAAACCCAGTCCTATGTTATCCCAAAATTGTCTTCTGACATTACAGAACAGAGGCAAAGTTTACCAGATGAATTTGTTAAACTCTATTAGGATGAGAAGCAGACGATCTCTGTTTTTTCTGATGTTCTCAACCTGTCAACAGGGCAGAGATTTCCCAGAAAGTGGCAGAGGTGGACGCCCTAAATGAGCAGCTGATGGAGGAGAAGAAAAGAAGCAGAGATCTTCAGTGGGCAGTGGAGAAAGAGAGGTGTCAAACTGGGAGAAAGGAGGAGAGTAAACGAGAGGAACTGGAGGTAAGGCCACTGAAACGTTTAACAAGATTCAATCACTGGATTACACATAAGATTTAGGATTTTAAGAAATGTGATTTCCCCTCCAGGATCTGCACCTGACCATGGAGGAGCAGAAGAGCCGCATAGCCCAGCTGAGCCAGACCCTGGAGGAGGAGCGGCAGGCCACCTCCCAGCTCTCCCAGCAGGCAGAGCAGGAGCACCTCGGCCTCCACAGACGCCTCCAGGAGCTCCAGGTCCAGCTGGACACCGAGCAGGCTAAGGCTCGAGAGATGAGCTCGGCACTGGGGAGGGAGAGAGAGCTCCGGACGGGCGTCCCCTCCGACGAGGGGCGGGGCCCCGTGGACGGGGCTGGACAAGAGGATGAGGGCAGTCTGCTGGAGCGGCTGCAGAGGGAGCTGGATGACAAGCACACACAGGTGGGATGCTGCTGCTTTCTGTACTGAACCGTCCAAAGAAAATCTAAAAACATTTAATATTGTAAGACACCTGAGGAGCCGTGTCAGCCACATTCTTCTAAAAGAGTCTACTTTTGACTGTATGATTCTTTTTTTCCTTTCCTTTTTTTCAAGTAAAATATTATTTTGGTTTGTACCTTTAATTTTTTTTATCTAAAAACAAGGCTTCCCTGAAAGGAAATCTGGAAATGCACATACTTAAGTGACTATTATCGCTGTTACCAGTCCTTTACTTTACCTTCCCTAACTTGGCTTTTCCTTCTTTGTCCTCTTCAGGTGGTGCGTCTCCTCAGTGAGGTGGAGGCCCAGAGGCTGGAGGTGGTTCGAAGGGAAGAGGAGCAGACGCTGGCCAATCAGAGATCAAGACGAGAGCAGGAGGCGCTGCTGGAGGCCCGGGCTCAGCTGGAGAAGCTGCAGGCAGGAGCGTCCGTGGTCCAGGAGCAGCTGGAGAAGGAGGCGGAGAGAAGGAGGACTCTGGAGGGAGAGAAGGAGAGACTGGAGGAGCGGCTGAAGCAGTTGGGAATAGCAGAGGGAAGCAGTCATCCACAGCCTGACGAGCAGAATGTGAGTTCCAAAGAAAAAACGCTCACTTTTTAGGGATTCTGTCCAGCTTTTAACAGTCTTGACTAACAAGCTAATTTATTTCTTGTCATCCAAAAGCCGACCGTGTGGCGCAGCTCCTCCAGTGACCGCACCAAAGACTGGGTGTTCCAGCAGAAGGGTGGAGACGCGGGGCCGGTGGGCTCTGGCCCGCCTCCACTCGGGGCCCCCCCGGCGGGCCACGCCGGCGGGCCCCATCACGGCCCCTGGCGCACAGTGGACAACATCGTGGGCAAACTCTACCTTATTTCTTCAAAAATCCGCAGCATGGCCAACAAAACATCCGGCAGGTAGTCGCAGGCCCCTTTACGCTTACCTTACTTTACTCGCCTCAGGGAACGACCAGCTCCGGTTTATTTACCATTACTGGGTTTTTAGGACTGCCAATGAAAAAAAAAAAAACATTTAAAAAAACATATATCATATCTATATCTACATGTGATAAATGTATTAATAATTAATTAATTAATAATGTACAAATAATAATTATGAAATAATTAAATAATAATAATTGTTTAATAACTCATTGATGAATAAAAATTGTTCATCTATAAATCTGTTACAGCCAGACTGCAGAGGTTGACAGTGAGGAGTTGTCATGGGTCCAGTCCAGTGTTGATGAGGTCATCACCATGCTGCAGCAGTCCCCAGGTCTCCCCTCCCTCCCAGAGGTCGGTTCATCTCTTTTTCCTGTCCCTGTCCTCATTGGATTTCATTGAAAAAATGAAATGAGTTCCCACCAGCTGCCCGTAAATCTGTTGGGCTCACTTGTGACCGTGTGTTTCTCCCAGAGTGTGTCCCTGCTGGCGGGAGGCTCCTCCGGCTCCTCCCACACGCTGACGGAGCGGCTGCTGAGGCAGAACGCCGAGCTGACGGGCTTTGTCAGCCGCCTGACCGAAGAGAAGAACGATCTGAGGAACCACACGCTGCGATTGGAGGATGAGCTGAGACGCCATCGGCAGGCTGGCCCCGGATCAGGAGACAGCGTGAGGAAAACAAACACACGTTTTCTGTTTATGAGGACGCAGCGTTTGCCTTCTGACAGACTCATGTTCTCCTGCAGTCTGGCTGGAGAGGCGGGTCGAAGGCCGACTCGGCAGGTTTGCTGCTCTCTCAGGAGCGGGAAGCTTGGAACCGAGAGCGGGTCCGACTGGAGAAGGCTCTGCACCTGGCTCAGTCCCAGGTGGCCGGACTCAGGAGTGAGATCAGGTCCGACACCCTTCGAGAGATAACCGGGCCGGAAGCAGACAATGCTGCACTGAAGGTCAGCAAAAATCCCCTATTAAGAGCTGGTCCAGTGTTTGGGACCGGTCTTTGGCCAAAATGACCCATCAAACCACCGTCTTTTCCCTCCAGAGGATGTATGGGAAGTACCTGAGGTCAGAGAGCTTTCGCAAAGCCCTCATCTACCAGAAGAAGTACCTGCTGTTACTGCTGGGCGGCTTCCAGGAGTGCGAGGAGGCCACGCTGTCCCTGCTGTCCAGGATGGGCGGCCGGCCTTTGCTCTCTGGCCTGGAGTCCCCCGGTCAGCGCCACCGGGGGCTGATGCGTTTCCGCTCGGCTGTGCGGGTCTCCATCGCCCTCTCCAGGTACTGCGCTGCAACTCCGGGGTTCTCAGTTTCATTTATTCTCAATTTGTAACCACGCCGACTTATTTCAGAATGCGTTTCCTGGTGAAGCGGTGGCACCGAGCGGCGGGGATGACCGCCACAACATCCTGCGGCGCCGGCAAGAACGGAGCAGGTCTGAGGGGACACCGCCTGTGGCCCCGTCGGCCATCCGGGAGATGGCCAACGGCTGACGGCGCTCGCTGTGTTTCAGGTGTGGAGGCCCGGGACTCGCCCTTCCTTCACCCCGGCGGCCTGGAGGCGTACCGGGACAGAGGAGCGGGAGGGGTGTCCGGCGGCAGGGGGAGAAGTGGACGCGAATCTCCTCGATCGGGCGTCTCCTCCACGCCTCACAGGTAGAACTTTCACAAGCGGTATCTCCAACGGCGATGGAGATTTAGGCTAATTCGTTCAGAGCCGAAGAGGGAAAGCGCCGCGGGCTTTAAACCGCCGTGGCTTTTCCCGTGCAGGTTTCCCATGGCCGCAGAGCACGGGGCTCTCACCTGCTCCCACCTGCAGAGCTACGATCCCGACCGGGCGCTCACCGACTACATCTCCAGACTGGAGGCCCTGCAGAGGCGGCTGGGCAGCGTGACCTCAGGTACGGAGCTAACCGCCACGGCCCCATTTAGTCAGAGTGAGGAGAAGATCCCTGAAGGGAAAGTAAAGCTTCAGAGGTTGTGTTTGCATAGTTAGGACAGAATTCAGTTTGTAGTTTCAGCAGGACTGAATTGGTTAAGTATAGTCTGGATACTTTAAACAACACAATCAGGGTCCTGCAGACGTCTTTTCATAATGCGCCTCGTGGCATCTTTAATGCAACAGTGTTTGCCAAATTCAGTGTTTGTGTTTTTTCCACAGGTGCTTCTTCATACGCTCAATTGCACTTTGGCTTGAGAAGATAGATGCTGACATCTTACAATGGCTTGAAGAAACTGAGTTGCCTTTTCTCATGCTGAGCGCTCGGCTGTTTTTCTATCATTCTGGTGTGGGCTGTATCTCTCCATGTGGACCAAAAGACGTTTTTTTTTTATTATTCTAAGTGTACGACATGTTGTATTCAGGCTTTTTGTCGCCAGCACTTGAAAAACAGCTATGTTTGTAATTTAATCTGCCTCTTTGTTGTGGATAATCTACAATCATGTATATTTGTCTAATGCTAATTTAAAGACTTTGTGATTAATTTATGTTTGTGTTGAATGGGTGGAACGTTATGTAAGGAATGTTTGGGTTTACTGTTAAGGAGGCTGCTACGGGATATTCTACACTACACTGTGTTTTGTTTAGGCCAGACAGACTACAGAGGACATTTGTAGAGAACGTATTTTTGTAAAGCTTAGGAGCTTTGAATTTTCGGGGTATTTTGTCAAAAACTGAAATAAAGAGGACTACATTATTTCAAAGAGGTTTGTGGTTTGTTATTTCTGTTTTTCTTATTTTCACTTTGTCTAAATGTTTTGATCCTTCTTAAGAAAAGAACTCTTTACAATGTCTGGATATTTTAAGTGGAACAGTGAACAGTTTGATCGGGGAATAAAGCCTTTGGACCCTGTTGCACACACAGTTCTCTGAATCTGAAAGCCTTTTAATTCTCCTTTTTGAAAATGGTCAAACAGATTCCCATTTGAGCCCTTTTACTAAATAAATGCAGTCACTTTAAAATACTTAATGGAAATGGACAAAAACATTAAGGCCATTCATTGTCTTGTGTGTTTAAGAAAAAAACTAATTTTGAATATTTAAAGAGGAAACAGAGATGACATGAGACTGGAAAGAGTAGACTATCTAACTTTCATTTTGAGTAACTTTATTACATTTTTACAGTCTAGTTGGTCTTCCTGTATCCAGAAAGTCAATAGCAGCCACTCTAAAAGCTACAAATCCATGAAAAGTGGCAAACTGAACATCTGAAACCACTAACGGACAGTATAGAAACATTTCAATTTCAAAATGACTGAATCAAAGTTGATTCAAGGTTAGCAAACCAAGTTAAACCGGCCATGTCTGAAAGCTTTATTTCTTAAGGTTGCAAACCTCAAATTCTAAATTATTAGCCTCCTCTTTTTTGTTTTAACTTCTGATTTGCTTTGTATATTCCCACATACTGACATACATAAGGGATAAGTTGTTTACATCACAGATTTTCTTTTTCTTTTGTTATTATCGAAAAGCTAAAGCTTTCCCATAGAATAAAGTGGACCATGACATATGCGCTTTAGCTCTCATACTAATGTCCTTGGATGCACATCGTAGCAAAAAAAGTCATGTTTTGCATCAACTGCAAAAAGGTAATTAAAGTATTTTGTAATTGTAATTGTAATTTTGCTACATCAGTGTTCATGCTCACACGGAAATAGTTGTGTTTACATTTACAGGACGTCTTTACAGCTTTATACTCAGAGAAAAAGGAATCTGGGCGTCTGCAGAGGAAGATCTGATGTGTGGGAGTCAAAAGCCTTAGCAGGTTGGTGGAGGGCATTCCCTAATGTTGATTTCAAGATTTTAAAAAAATCTTACAGATAATTACAGTCTTCTGGGAAACTATTGATAAAATTATGTCAGATTCAGTCTGACATGAGAAGAAAAGTGCATCTGATTCAAGTCCCAGAACTAAACACAGTCCTTTGTTGTGCGTCTCACTGCTTCCTCCTCTTGTATCTGATGACGGGGTTGTGAGGGGTGTGGATCATGGTGGTGTAGTTGATTGTGGGGAAATATCCGTCCACCAGGTCAAATTCGTACAGGCGCAGCATGGTGGACCAGATCGTTTTGATCTGCACGTAGGCGAAGTTTTCTCCGATGCAGCGGTGGCGGCCTGAGGACGGAGCAGAGAGCGGGTCAGATCCTGCGGATCAACGGCCGGCCGGACACACACACGGAGACCGTTTCACCTACCGGCGCCGAAGGGGACGTAGGCGAACTTCTCCCCGGCGGCGGGGTTCTCGTGGAGGTAGCGGTCGGGCTGGAACTCCATCCTCTCGGCCCAGGTGTCGCGCAGGCGGTGGTTGACCGTCGGGGAGACGCAGACCTGGTGGCCCACGGGAATCGTGTATCCCGCCGCAGTCTGACGGCACACGCACGGACGTCAGGGAAATCGGGACCGTATGGTCGGAACAAAGGCCGGCGAGCACTGAACTGAACTCACCTGAGGCGTGCGGGCCATTCTCATCATGGTCATGATGGGGGGGCGGAGCCGCAGGGTCTCCTTGAGGCAGCGCTCCAACAGGCTCAGGTCCTTCAGCTGGAGGGGCAAATGGGGCAGGATGAGGCCTCACTAAGTCTTCAGCAGCACATCAAAGATATTTAGAGAGACCCAGAGGTGCAAAACTAAACAGATCCGGGTTTTCTCAAATGCCGCCATATTTGTTTTACATTTTCACACCATTTCACCTCTTTTGGCAAAACCTTTTCTGTTGATTTTCTGTTGATATGTCTTTCCTTTCTGACATTGAGGTTTTCTATGTTGATGGAGGGTTTTTGTTTTGCTTGTGTTTGTCCATCAATGTGGAAAGTCTATCCCACTTTTCTCAACTAATGTCAGATCCGAGGCTCTAACCTGATCGAAGTCGAGGGGGGGCAGGTCCTCCCCGCACACGGCCCTCTGCTCGGCGTAGCAGCGCTCCTGCAGAGCCTTGTCTCTGGCCAGGAAGAAGCCCATCCAGGCACTGGTGGTGGACGACGTGTGCTGGCCGGCCAGGAGGAGGCCAATCAGCATCCCCGCGATCTCCTCATCGCTCAGCGGCCGGCCATCTCTGAGGAGGGGGAAATGTTGAGCTTCAAAAGGGCCGACGATGGCGTTCACGCTGGACGGATGTTTGTTTATGGTAGCGGCTTACTTGTAGGTGGCGTCGATGAGGGTTTGCAAAATGTCGTCCACTTTTTCCCCAGAAACCCTGCGTTTCTGAATCACCTTGAAGAAAATGTTCTTGATCTCTATGTGCGCTTTGTCCCTCTTCCTAAAAGCAAAAAGGGATAAAGAGTAGTGCGTTTTCGAGCCGAGCCGACTGTTTAAGCCGTGGCGTGCGGGCGCCGGGAGGAGCGGCGGAACCCACCTGAAGCTGGGTAAGGGCAGCCAGGTGGGCAGGAGCCAGGCGGCGTGGCTGAAGCCGCCGTCCAGGTCGGCGTAGAGCTGGGCCACGCGCTCGTTCAGCATGCTGCGGATCTCCTTCCCGTGAAGACAGGTGCTGGCTGTCAGGATGATCAGCTCTGACAGAGCCTCGAACAGGTCTGACAGAGGAAACAGTTCATTTCGGGTTAACGTTGAACGTATAAGTCACGGTGCGTTTTGAATATTGTTTGACGTTTGAACCCGTTGAAAAACAGGTGATTAACTCAGTCTAAATTAAGTAAATTATGCCGGTTGCTACATGGTGCTAATGATAATCTCATCACCAGGGTTGGGAAACAGCTTACTTCTCTCCCCACTGTCTCCCCATCTCTGAAAGTACTCGATGGTTTCCGCCTCAATCAGCTCAACGTGCTCCCTAAAATGAGCAATGTTCAGCCCCGTCTTCAGCATCTTCTTCTGTTCCAGGAAGATCTGCGGAAGGGAAAAGGGCAGGGAGGGGGTCAGCTTTTTCCCCGCCGAGAGATGCCGGGGATGGGCGAGGCCGGGGCGCTCTGCGGGGGACACTCACGGGGTTGGGCACGTCGTAGGCCACCCCTCTGCCGAACACCGGAGTGGTCAGCTTGGAGTAGACGTCCTCGGCGTTCAGGTCCTCGTTCTTGCTGTTGAACATCAGGGTGGCCGCCTCGCTGCCCAGCAGGTAGGTAAAGGTCTTCCCCACCATGGTGAAGCTGAACACGGGCCCGTACTGCAGCAGAGCGGAGAGGAGACACAGGACAAAAACAAATAATCGTATCACTTTGCTTTTATCTCATCAATTCAGAGCTTTTAAAAAGAATAATCTTTAAGTAGAAACAACTAATAATGCATATTCAAAAGCTTAATTCTGTCCTTTGTTCTAGAAGATCTAATTTATCATTTAACGTGTCCATGCATGAAAGAAACCTGGTCCATTTAATTGCAGAGCAGTTCAATCCAGCTTGTTTTGTTCTAACTGACTAAATACTTACTTTTTCATATGCATCCTCAAGAAATTCAATGGGGCTTTTTCCAAATGCAATGGCATGACCAAGGAAGGGAATGCTGGAGGGGATGTAAGGCGGATGCTTCTGTAGAAAAGACACGTCAACAAGAGTGAACATCGATTGCTTCAAAGAGAAACTTTACAACGTGAAATATGAAGGCAAATTACCACATCTTTGTCAGCTGACTGTCTGAGCAGCAGTTTGGAGACATATCCGACAGTGAGGGTGAAGAATGATGCTGCGAGCACCAGAGAAGTCAGGTTGTCGGACATTTTCCCCACCGTGTCCCCGAGAATGTTGGAGCTCATCTGGTAAAAGTGCGCTGACATTTTAACTAACAGCCGGTGCAATAGTCGGACAGTTTCAGGAGGACGCCAGCCGGTTCACCGTCCTGCTAAGGTCTTGTGGTGGACCGTTTGTAGAGGTCTCTACCTGTCAACACGGGACCTGCCCCCGCCTGACCAACTGTAGCTTCTGATTGGCTATCGTCGGTACGTCAGTCAAGTAGAACCGACTGTGATTGGTTAGCGCCACCTGAAGCGATGTCTTGCTATATGATGTCAGCCCAACAAGGCCGTCGATATCGATTTACTTTTCATTATCTTTTTTTTTAATCAATAACATTTTCCTATAGACGACCACGCGCTTAACTTATAGGTCTTAAACTAAGTTTGTAAAATCTCCTTAGATTTTTCCGTAAATTTCTGTTGACCCAGAAGCTAGCGAAATATGTCGTTTTAGTTTTTTCAGAACTATTACTGAGTGTTAAGGCACAGTCGGACATGTACATGTGATAAAAATATGGAAAGTTTTGCTTCTGCAAGATAAATTAATAAAATCAGTAAAACAAAATAAAAATATGCAAAAAAGATAATTATCATTACAGTTCGAAGTCAGTGCTAAATTACAGGAAATACACAATAGGATTTTAGTCCCTCACAGCCTCCCATAAACAGCAGAAGCGAATCTATTCCACAGTTATCAAATCATTAATATCTATGCCTACTTTCAAAGTGTGCATTTGTTACGGCCCAAGGCCTTTCCTTTGGGTTAATATCCCTACTCCTGATTGGTTCTGATTGGAAGTGGAGGCAGCTGGCCAGTGTCTCCAGAAGGTCATCACATCCAGCTTAAGATGCACCGTGTTTTTCTCACCCGAGCTGATTCCTCTCTGTCTTTCTGCCACCCTCTTCCCTTCTCCCTCTCCTCCTTACCCAATTATGATTTTTGTTAAATAAATCCCACTTTAAGTTATCCCATGAGTTGCTTCCCTTTGATTTGTTATGGTACAAGAGCCAGACCATAACACATTATTTCAAAGTGTTGTAGGAGTTTACTATTACTAAAAGTAAGATGGTCAAAGTAGGTTGATTTCTCGTGAGATTGTCTCTCCTCCATTTTGAATGGGTCAACACTTTCTTATCTGGTGTATGTTAAGTGAAAATGTCTTTATTCTTACTTTCCTCTTCAGAAACCTCTGATGTGGAACTGGGATTGTGGTGAAACATATGGTAATTTGTTGTCCACCAACCTGCTGTAGAACACTCTCCCAGATGACCTCTGTGGCTCTTCCAGTAGGAGAATCAGAGCCACCCTTTGTTTTTCCACCTAATTCTTTTGTTACACCTAAAGTATATTAACCTCAGTGCTCCCCACCATCAGTTAGAACTGATGAGGCCTCTTGGTTTGAACTTTCCAAGCTTGACCATGACCCGGATGACTGAGAATCTTCACAGATAAGTAATGAAGTAATGTTCCTGTTAATCCTGTTAACCAAGGGTTTTCTGTTTTTCCGTTTTTAGATATGGTATTGTGTGAAACCACCCCATGTCTACAGGCTTTCTTATGAGCTCATCAGCGGAATGAAAGCAGGATGCTCAAACATCATTCAGTTTATTAAAACAAACATTAAATAACAAACATATTTACACCAAACATGCATAAAGTTTAGTCATGTCAGATATCAAAATGAGGCATCTGTGGAGTGACTGACTCTCCATCCAGAATTAAGCCAGACAGATGATGGTCAGTAACAGGAAACTAAACCCAGGCCTTTAGCAGATGTGGTTTGGTTGTGTTTTTCAGCCATATGCATATTTATCTGTAACAGCTTTATCATTTGGAGTCATGTGTCCACTGAGTTTCATTAAGAGCTTCACAATAAGGCCAGCCTGGAAGGAAACAAAAGTTGATTAAGATTAGTTTGCTGTGAGCAATTTTCAAACTTCTGCTAAAATCTCTAAGATTTTATAAAGATTTTAAAGGCACTTGAACTGATTTGACTAAGGAGCAGTTACCTGTTTTGTGTGCACTATAAAGTTCATTTTGTTGTCACCGCTGTGTATCTGGAAGTACTGGTCAGCGTGTCCGAGCTGCCACATGAACGTGCCGTATTCCAGACTGATAAGAAGGACCTGAAGATACCGTGTGTTTTTTTCACAACCAAAAAAAACCGGCTTTGCAACACAAACATTCATCATTATTCTCAGTTGGCGATACCTTGGTCTCCATGTTCATGAGGTGAAGCCCCTTCGTGTTGACCCCGACATAAACACGGATGACTTTGTGGTTGCTCGCGCTGGCCTTTGTGTACACCTGACCTGTGAAGAAAGCTGCTCCGTAGGTCGGGATGTCCCAGCAGTTCTTCAGGAAGAGTCTCTGAAGGTGGTGCATCTCTTTGCTCACACCCTCACTGGTGCTCAGGGCCTGTTGTAGAGGGAGGGGCAGGGAAGCTTAAATCAGCTCAGGGTAGAATCTGGTGTTACTGAGAGATGTTCATTAAAAACAGAAATAATGAGCCTACTTTGTATTCGTGAAGAATCCTGTTGGTCCAATGGTATGCTTTGCTTTTTACCTTCAATATCGGTACAATTGATTTCAGGTTTTCCTCACTGGAGAAACACAAATAAAATGATATCGTTTTCTCATTCTACCAAAAATGTCATTCATTTTACTTAAATCTGATCATTTAACATGTGTGTAGTAGTGATTAAAAGTCTTACTTGAGGAAGCCTTGCTTGTGTTTCTTGCTCTCATAGTTGCCATAGATGATCTGCAGGAGGAGGCTAGCAAGTGTGATCAGTTTGCTGTCTGGAGCAGGAAAGAAGCCCTTCAGGAGGCAGTGTCGAGCCTCGTCAAAAAGGATGAGGATGGCCAGCGGATCCTCCACCTGCCGCAGGTCAGAGAGCGTCAGCATTGTTTTCAGGAAAACTGCTCATCTCTTTTCAAACAATAAAGCTGCAAAAAAAGAAAGAAAACGTTTTCCAATCTACAGTACCTTTTTCTCTATTTCCAGAGGCAGTCGGACATCCCTGCGTAGGAAGAGCTGAGGTGTCTCTCTTTGAGGATCCAGCACCGTCAGGTCGGTCACGATCTCAGTCCAGATCCGAAGGTGCTGCAGGGGTTTGTGGTACGGCTTCAGCTGCAGGTCTGACACACAAAGCGCACACAATTCCTTACGCCGTCCTTAATATGAACATGATCTGGAAAAAACCTGTTACCCTGCTGCATGTCCCCAGGAGCTGACAGGGCAGCTCAGAAGGTGCCCAAAGAGTTTAGCGTGTCCACTCACGCAGGTTCTCCGAGCAGATCCAGATGGTGAAGTACTGTTGGGTTTCCTGGGAGAGCCGCATGCCCTCCATTATCTGCTGCACAGTCGTGTTGTTGCCATGTTTCAGCTCCACAGAGCGATAGGAACCGTCCATGCGGTAAATGCGCACCTTTTCATACTGTGGAAAACAAGTGAGTTAAAAGTCACACCCGACGCTATTCTCCAGGAAACACCATCTAGTGACCAACAACATGGCTTTGCTTAGCGTTACCCTTCATTGTTCTTAAGTCATTCTTTTTATTTATTTATTTATTTTTTAAAGATTTTGTTGGCTCTAGTGGCCTTTATTGACAGTAGCTTGACAGGAAAGGGGGCAGAGATAGAGAGGGGGAGACCTGCGGGAAAGGGCCATGGGCTGGAATCGAACCCAGGACACCCGCGTGTGAGCGGAGGCTCCGCATATGGGCCGCCCGCTCTAACCATTAGGCTACGCTGCGGCCCCTTAAGTCATTCTTAAGTCTCTTTTATGATCACACCTTTTATTTTATAAAGGCCAAAGTGTGTGACTCACTGGCTTGCTGCTGGCTTGCTGTAGAAGTTTCATCGTCTCCTCCCATTCATTCTGTTTGTTTTCCTCACACACCTGGAGAGGTGATCTCTTCTGCTGATCCTCAATGTGCTATGGTAAGAAGAGCAGATAAAGGAATCTATTAAGTTATCAATTGCCACTCTAACAGGACGCTTTGGTTTGGATTCTACGTTTATAGACTATAAATTCATAGACTACTCCCCAGTCGTGGTTCTTACCCGGTCGATCTCAGGGTGCTGCAGCAGGAGCTGAACGATCTCCGCATGCCCTCCTCTGGCAGCAAAGTGCAACGGGGAGCTCATCTGGCCATTCAGCAGATTTGGATTACAGTTTCCCTTCTCAAGCAACCGCTTTGTTGCCTCGACTTTGCCGTGCCTGTATTTAAGCACGTCATCATCAACCTTGTCTACTACCATTCAATCGGAATTAGGAAGAGAGATGAGCGTCAAACTCACCAACAGGCATAGTGTATGGGAGCCCAGTGATCGCTGTCCAGCTGTTTGACTGAAAAACCACTGTCCAGAAGCTTAGAGAGCAGCTCCGTGTCTCCCTCACAGGCACTGCGATGGAGGGGAAAGTCCTCCACCCACTGATGCTCTCTATGGAGAGAAGAGTTTAGGATGAGAAGATGTAGTTTTAAGGGGACTAAGTAAAAACTGAGCAAAGATCAGCAGCTCCGCTCCTCAGAATGAGTCCTCACTTGTCTTCTGCAACGCAGTTAGATCCATGTTGCCATTTCTCCCTCTTTGGTATTTGGATTTTGGAATAGTCCGGTGCGCCAAGCCCAAAGTACGGGTTGATTATAACTTTATCCACCTGTAGACAAAAAAAAGGGAGGCGATATGATGGAAACTCTCCATTATTTCTATACATGTCCTTCATTGTACAAAAAACATCTTTTTTTTAATCCTTCAGCCTGAAAATAAAGAGGTCTTACTCGGTTGGTGTACTGCAGATCAGAGCCGTAGAGTGGATTCAGGATGCACATGTCCGCCTTCTCCAGAGATTTCATCTTACTCTTAATCTCCAAAGCAGTGTAGCCCATGTGTAGACCCTCATCACACAGTTTTCCCTCGCTGTTGTAAGCTGGGTTGCTCACGTTAGTTTTCACCCGCTCTACGGGAGCCGGCCTGAACAGAGCGGGAATGGCATGCGGCACGGTGTGCTGCTCTGCCAACCATCTGAAAAGAAGTGAAAGAGACACAGCTGAAACCTACTGCACTTTAATCCTTATTTCAGCATTCACTGAGACACAGAGTGAATATCCTCACTTGTCTAAGGCCAGGAGCATCTTGGCTGTGACGGAGCAGAAGTGAGGGCTAGTTTCACTGCACACACGCATGATGTCCTGGAAGCAGGAAAAGCTGGGGCTCCCGGGGTGGTGGATGGGCTTGCTGTTGTCTGTTTAAAGCGAGTCAGTGATTAACTGCATGCACAATCAAAAAAGTGAATCTTAGAAAATCATTTAAATTCAAATTAACAAAGCCAGAAAATCTGTCCACCTTTTACACCGACTGGCACAACATAGAGAGAGACGTCCTTCCCTTCGTTGTCAATATCAAGAGCAAATTTCTTCATGTGCACCACACGCTTTCCTGCAAACCAAAGTAATGCAGATAAATCAGTTAGAAGATGTCGAAGACGTCTTTGTGTTGCTGCCAACAAACGTCGCTGCCTCACCGCTGAAGCCTTGGTTGTTGGAGATAGGTTTCATAATTTCGTCAACATAATCCAATATGGATTTGGATTTGTCTCCTGCTCTCAGCTTTGTCGTCAGCAGGACTTTCTTTCTTTTCTTCTCTTTCCCCTCTATAGGCACTTCTTTTAGCAGGACCTTTGCATGCAGCAAAGGAAACAAAGACTATGAATGAGTTACTAAGCCTACACTGAGTGGTGTACACTGCTCTCTTCAGATGTAGGCATTCTCAAATCTCACATTTTTCTCTCAGTGTACTATTTGTCTTAGCTAAGAAAGCATATAACAGATTCTCGGAATACCTCATAGGCTTTAGCTCTGTATTCCTTCGAGCTCAGGCTGACTTGATGCTTTGGACGAATGACTGCAACAAACACATCTTCAAGGCTGTCCTCGTTGCCCATTGTGCCCACTTTAGTTTAGACACAACCAAACATCCAACACAGGGGCCAAATGCTGTGGAGAGGCATGCCTGAAACCACAGATCCCATCATCAGTTACGCAAATAATCCAGTGCCTTATCATTCTTTATAAAATCATTTGCGCTAAAAAGAAACTATAAACTAAACTTGAGAATAATGGATCCATTAATTTATAATAGGGACATTAATAATCAGACAAATCAGAGAGAAAGACAGTGTCATTGCTGCCTTGATCAAGCTAGGATTGAGTGTTTTGACAGCATGAAAATTTATATTATGGAATAAAAATGTGTGTCTAAAGAGTAATGAGTAAATGTTAATTTTCCTGACAAAAAAAACACATATGAATAGCGGCTATTTAATGTTTATAATCAGGGCAAGAAGCTAATTAAAAGCAACTACTTAATTCCATATTCACTATTTGCAGAGTAGTTCTTAAACGTCAACCCACCTGTGGTATTCCATATCATAAAACCCATGTAGCTGATAGTAACAATTTTATAAGGTTTGCTGTTACCGTTGCATATTTTTAAATGTATCCCTTCATGTGTGATACAGTAACATAGTACAGTAATTATCTTTAGCAACACTCGGTGCAAAAACCAGCTTGAGTTCAAAGGAAGTTCACGCCCCGGAAATTAGACTCTTGGTAACTTAAAACTGTTCTTATGTAAAGTTTCAAGTACTCTGTACTTTATCACTCGCGAAACAATGGCCCATCTATCACGCTCTAAAGCTTTATCTTGTCAATAATTTGAAAAAAGTCAACTTTTTGTCTGAATCATCAGAAGTAGCCGGGATGCTACACTCAACCACATCCCTGCTTTTCCTCACGCTGAGCCGCTGAAACTTACCGAATGCGCCGGGACTTTTTCCGTAAAAGCGCCAAGCCCAGTGTCGGCTCTCGAATAGCCTTTACTGTTTTTGATAAAGCAGCCCGAAGCAAAGTGCTGGCTCAGGCTAGCTTCCGCGGCAGTTTTTTAGGTTAAAGCGGTAGCGGGCCTTTAAGACGAGGCAGGGCTGCAGAGACAAACAGAGGAGTCACGTTACGTTTCATTGCCGCGGCTTCAGTCGGACAACAGAGGACTCTGGTGGTGAGGTGGACTCAGCACAAAGTACTGTCCCGCTGCGGTTCATATCTTGAATCAACAAAAATCCGCAGACAACGCAGAATTAGTAAACTAAGAGTTTAAAGCATTTCGTAATTCGAACATGTCGGTTTTTGGGTAATAGAAACATATACCATTTTTGTTAAATAGCCAAACAAAAGGCGTCACTCGGAAAACATTGCTGTAGTGGCAGGAACGACCCAGTTTGAAATAATATTCACATATTATCAAATCATTTTTATCGACCTTTTTAGGTTCAAATTTAATGAAAATGCTAATGCACGTAGCAATTTTTGAGCTGAAGTCATTTTGCACAGTTTCTAGGCAACCGACGGATGTTTGGGGAAGTTTTTCCTCCAAATGTTGGACTTGGTTTCAGTCTTTATGTAGAGAGCTTATAGTTAATTATAATAGAGCATACAGATGTTTAAAACAACTCAGCAAAATGTAATGAATATGTACCTTAAAATATAGAGATTTTCTGTGATGTTTATCAAGACAGATTAATTTATAGACAAGTTAATTTTTCATTTCATTTCTAAGGTATGGTGGCACTATCATTTTCCGTTTTTGTTTCAGTCTGTTTTGACATTTGAAGAGCAGGAACCGACCTTGTGATGGAGCTGGATACTTGGGAAATTAGTAAGATCAGGGTCACATGAAAATTCTTCAAGCCTAAAGTCTCCGGGAACCAGGGCCTTTCTATTTGAAGTTTGGATGTTCTCTCTGGATACTCCAGCTTCCTCCCACCATCCAAAAACCTGCATGTTATTTTTTTTGGGCATTCCAAATTGCAGTTAGGTGTGAGTGGTTGTTCGTTTTTGTGTGTCTATATATTTGACCCTGCGGTGGACTGCCCCTTGCCCATTGACTACTGGGATAGGCTCCAGTCCCCCCACGACCACATTAGGGAATAAGCAGTTACGAAAATGGATGGATGGATAGACGATTCAGAAAATTAATGGATGGAAGTTTCACTGTATAGCAGATTAGTTAACATAAAAACAAATAAAAAAACAACAACTTACTCAGATAATAATTTATTTTTTTAAAGACATTCTTTAAGACTTCAGCATTTATTGATGGGACAAAAAGAAACAGGAAGCCATAGTGCTCACTTTGAAAACATCATACATAGTCAAAACAAAAACTAGATTGCATCAACATGAACAACAGCTTCAAGCTAGGTACACACTTGTAGCATCATTTTGGTTTTCTATTTATTTTAAATCATGACATGACTTATTTTTTTTTGTGTTCAGGATGATTCGTCTTTGCATTGGCTGAGCACCTCCTGCATCTTGTCCTGGATGTCTCCCACCCTCTTGGCCCACTTCTCCCGCACCTCATCCTCGTCGTCCTCTGTAACAGCCGTGTAGCCCATGAGGGCGATGAGGCCCATGTGGAACAGGTGGGCGATGTGAGAGCAGTGATGCTCCATGGTTTTACGATCGCCATCGCAGTTGTCCAGGTAGACTTTGAGGAGAGGTCTCCCGAACAGCGCGTTTGTCCCCATCACACCACGGTAGTACACATCCAGGCTAATGTCAGACTTGTCTCTCTCATAAATCTTCTCAAAGGTAGTCATGTACTGCTGGGTTTTGCCTGGATCTTTCTTAACCTGTGCCACCATGTTGTTGAAGGCATTGTACTGGTGTTTGATGAACTCCTCGTATTTGCCAAAAGTTTCATTCACCTCGTCAATGCGGATTTTCCTCAGACAGAGCTGGTTTTTCTTGGAGATGCTTTCCAGTTTGGTGTGGATTTCCTGGAAGTCCTTATCCAAAGCGTGGCCTTCCTCGTCCATCAACCCCTTGCGAGCCACTCCAACCAGGGAGGAAACGACACCGAAAATGGGGTCGATGGAGGAGGCGAAGGACGAAACCTTCTCCACACAGCACAGCACTTTAGCTGCCGTTTTCTTGATTTGTCCAGCCTCAGCCATCTCTTTTATTTGTCTTCTGTCGAGATCCACACCAAGTGAGTCAGGAGGCTGCCGAGACAGAATGAAATAATGCTCTTAAAAGCTGAACGCATCCTCTGCCTGGTGGCTTCGGCGTTAAATCAGAAAGCCTTGAATATCCTCTCATCTTAATTCATCCAAGATGTCAAATTCAAACTTGACTACACTGTGAAAAACAGATGTCTCCTTAAAATTCTGCCATTCAGACAGTGTTGTCACACTGTACTCTGATTTATGTGTTTTTTTAATTAAAGGACAAAGGATGTTTCCCTCAGTATTTTTTTAAGCTGGCATGATAGAAATTTGATATTTTCTTAAAATGATCTTCCTTAAAAATACATTTTTAAATTTTTTTTCTCATTTATGATGTATGAAATGACCATTTGATCATTTCATACATCATAAATGAGAAAAGAATCCTTACTGAGGTGGAATGTTCTTCATAGTTGTAACATTAATCATTCCCTCACAATGTTGCCAGGGTGGAAAAATAACTAGAGTAGGTGTGTCTTAATTAAAATCAGTACATGGTAACCTAAGGAGTGTAAACAAACAAAAGGTTACTTTTGATCATGTTAAGCATCTGACACAATAACTGGAGACTGTTTTCTTGGGGATTTTTAACTTGAACTAGGGATGTGTAGCTGGTAGTTTTTTAGCTCGTTCCTCTCATTTCCTGATTCCCTGCTGCCCAAAACATGAGCCATCCTCCCATGTTCCTATCTGTTCTAGCTTCCAGTCACTGATTAAACATCCTTCAGATCCAAGATTATCAACCACAGAGGCAACCGATGTTTACTCACCAGAGATAAAACTGTTGTTGTCCCTCCGTCTACGGCAGCTGTTTGACTTCCCTTTCCACCATTTTCCACCCTTCTAAAATAAGGACAGCCTCTCCTACCAAATAAGGAGAAAACACCAGGAAGTGAGTTATGTGTGCTTTGTGCTGATTGGTTATGGGCCGTCCTTCAGTTGCACTGTGAATGGAGCTCCATCCACAGGCTACAAACAAAGGCAGAGGTGGCAATTGTGTTCATATGTTTGTCACCCAAATCTTCATAACCAGCACGAATAACCAGATACTGGTCATTCTGCCCTAAGAGAAATGAAAGTGATAACTGGATAAACCGGAAAAAAGTCACTGCCACAAACTTGAATATTCAGTCTAAAACAACTGAGAGTTTCTGTGCGTGACGGGTTGGTGCAGTTTCAGTTTAAGCCTCCTGTGAAGTAGCTCTGCATAATATTGGTGTCGACCTAAGATATAGAATACTTTCTTATGAAACTGAGAAACATTGCCCGGAGTTCATAATGGTATTAATCATGTTCCCACAAAATGATCAAACAATGAAAAATATGGCATCTGTGAGGAAGTAAAAGCTTTTACTGAAAGCTTTTACTTTATTTCTTTGGGATGGTATTTGTGTGTGTCTTTATTGTGGTTGCTGTGAGTTGATTTGATTGGTCTTGATCAATCACAACCGCTGACCTTATTGTCATTTATTCTGTCTTAGATCTGCATGATTTTCTACCCCTGTCTGAAATATCCAATATCCATCCGACTGTCAGTCTTCGCTTCACTTCTTCCATCTCCTGCATTGTCAGTCCTGTCAGTCATGGTTATAGCACTACAAGGTGAGTTCATGTACACGTATAAAATGGGTTCTGTGCACAAAAAACTTTAGAAATAGTTTAACTTAGTGTGTGAGCACATAGGGGCTTTGCTCTTTACTGCCATCAGGTGGCCTTGTTAAGAATAAATGATCATTCCTGCCTTGGGTTGTTTATTTTAAGTGTTCACACCTACATTTAATTAAATGAGAGGTTTTGTAAAAAGATAAAAAAATAGATCTTTTTTTTAAATACATGATTTGCAGATATAGATATTAGAGATATAGATCAAGAATAAATCTACATATGTTTATTCTTTAAAGAAAATCCTCAATTTGGATTTGATGGAAACAACACATCTCAAATTAAATTTAGACATGGCCAGTCTACAGAAACAGCCAGCAACATCTTCCTAAAAACAAGGCTAACTGGCAACAGGAACACTCATTTAAAATAGCCTGAGGCAAAGCAGAAAACTGTTCCGTGGTCAGATGGATCGAAATGTGAAACTCGGTTTTTAAATTATGGACACCATATAAGCAGATTTCTTTATCTCTGATAGTATGGGGCTTCATTAGAGCTCACAGAGCTGGAAAGTTTCTATTCTTGAGAGACACCATCAGTGCTGAGAGGCAAAAAGAACATTTGGAGCAGCATCTTCCCACATCCAGAGGATTTGTTTTCATAATTCAGGAAGCCATTGCTAAGCTTTGGGCTTCATCGATTACAGCAGCATGATGTTGTGGTAGAAGAGTTTGAGAGATGGAATGCCCAGGCATCATGCCGTGTAAAATTCAGTTGGGCAAAATTCCTCTCCCAAACATCTAACAATTGATCTTTCTGTCCCCAGACGTTTACAGCACGGCGACACAGTGAAAAAATGGCCACTGTGGACCATCATCATATGAGTTTGAACAATTTTTCATGAAATAAGAGATTCCTAACTTTCATGATTCATCTGTTTTTTTATGTGGACATACATCATTTGACAAACTTTTCATATTACAAATTTATACCCTTAAAACTTCTTATAAGTTCAGCTTTCTTTAAGTCGACATGAATACATCTTCAACACAGGATTTTTGGAGCCCCACATTATGCTGCTAAGAAGGCCTCAGTGATGTGCCACGCTGCTCACACCATATCACAGCTGCCCTGCGTGGCAGATGGCCTAAAAGGCTACGGCGCTCCAGGAACTGGTGGATCAGGATCCAGAACAGTCCAACTGGTGATGCATCAATGTAAGGTAGGAGGAGTCAAACATGGCACAGCCAAAAAACAGCCCCCTGCAATCACTGTCAAAGGGCAGCAATAGTCAACAGCAGAAATCCTATGACAATCCACAGAGACCCTTTTTAGATTATATCTTAAACACAATTAGTGTTATGATGTGTTGAACAAAACCTATTTGACTTTTAATTTTTTGAGGCCGAGTCATGTTTTCTGACCTTCTTGTTAGTTCTATGTCAGCTTTCTCTTGTAGAGAAACTTGAAAAAATGGAGAACTAAATACTCATCTTTTGGAGAGTAATCTTTTTTTTTGTTAGCTTTGTTTCTGTCTTACCTTGGCCTTCTGCCAGTGTATTCCAGTCTGTGTATTATGTATATATTTTCTGCATGATATAGTCTGAAGTTGCAGCTGACCAAACATGTCATAACTGGACAAGGCTGTTGTGTAATGTTTTGCTTCCTGGGTAGAGATACGACTTGGAAAACATCTGCAGAATACACACACTTTCACACACATTTTGCTGACCTATCTTTGCTAAGGATATTAGGCTGACGCTGTCCTATGAGAGGACAAGCTGTTCTGAAATATATCATTCTGTATGATTCTTGTATCTAAACGCATGCTTCTTATATATATTTTGTTTGAACATTTTGATAGTGGATGATATTTTTAAAATCTGCTTCAACAACACGTATAATCTTACTTTGAGTTATTTGATAAGGTGTGCATACGTAAAATGTGATATAATGTGGGAAGATAAAAGAAATGTCAAAGCTTGAAAAGAACAAACGGTTATATCTCATCAGCCTTATGGGGGTCATTATGGGGTGTCAGACGTTTGTAGCACTTGTTGCTCTGCATCATTTGTAACGTCCTTGAAGTGTTTGGTTTTCAGAGGGTACAGTACAATTGATCATATAACTGATTATATAATTATATGTGAGCCTGAAAATAGAGAGAAACTGGAGCACAGAGACCAACTCACAGAGCAGCTGCATGATTTTATGGCTCTGCTATTTGGTGGCATTTGCAAGAGAAAAAAGTGTCTTAGGAATATAAAAGATATCATTCTTGTTTTAAAATCAGAAGGATGGAGCTAAACATCATCCATTTACCCTCAGTCAACAGATATAAGCTTGTATTATTATTACTTTATATGTGATTTGTTTTATGTTTTTTTTACTTACTTTTGTTGGTGTTATGTCATTTCTGTTTATCTGTCCAGCCCTCACATATTGATAGAATTTGTGTTGTCCTTTTATGTGTAGATATTGAGACAGTTTTGTTCCATCTGTACTTTATCTCAATGTAAGATGTAACAATCCTACAAGAAACTGTTTTGAAGACATTGTGTATTATTTATCTTTATTATCTATTTAGTGTTATCATAGTTAGTTTTCTTTTTTTTCCCTTATCAAAACTAGTTCACTTGATAGTGAGGTATGTTGTTTCTTGCAGAGCATGTTCAGAATTCTGAAGTCCACACTGTATTTTCTTTTCGTGCCATGATCAACTTCACATTTTCATGTGGTTATCGCCTTTTCTACTGAGTGATAAGAACCTGCGAGGGAACAGTCAGCTGTTCGTGTTTGCAAATGCTCATTTAAATTGCTATCTGAACTATATTGATAAGATTGACACACAAAGTCAAACCCAGGAATTCTCATCATGAACTTGAAGAAATTTCAAGATATTAGAGTACACCTCTCGTATGCGTTTGTAATGCTGCGTCCCCACCCCTGCGCTCCGCTCCTCCTCTGGGGTTTTACCCACAATAATATCCCAGGTTGACTCTGTGGCTGTCAGTTTTTCCTACGCTCCACTCTGCCCTCTCATTCTGTGCACCATCCCCAGGCACCGGGCCGGTCAGAGGACAAACACCCCCAGGTTTCAGGTACGAACTGAAGCGGACAGAACAGCACATCAGCAGGTTTGACACAGCAGTGCGTAGTGGTTTGGTTCAGTTTTGGGATTAGAAGGCTTTAACCCTGCCATTGAATTGGCTTACAGAGGTGGGCTGAGGCTGATCTCAGCCCAGAACTGCATAGTTTTCACAGTTTGTTTGGTCTGACTGATGCACTATCCATGAAGAAAGCATGCCTCACTATTTTCTGAAGCAAACTAACAATTCAATTTAAAATGTTCTGGCTTTCTGGTACTACTGAGCTAAATATTAATTTCATGAGCAGGCATGCATAACTGTCCTTTGCATTTTTTCAAAACTTAAGCTAATATTGAATCGGTCAGGGTTTTTTTTTCCAAGTCAAAGCTTAAAACTTGACTACCGTCACAGCTGTAGTTTACTGGGTTTCATCTTGTGTGTTGCCTTAATGAATCTCAATGTCTAACTAACTAACTAACTAACTAACTAACTAACTAACTAACTAACTAACTAACTAACTAACTAACTAACTAACTAACTAACTAACTAACTAACTAACTAACTAACTCACTAACTCACTAACTCACTAACTCACTAACTAACTCACTAACTCACTACTGGCTTTGTAAGTCATACTTATCTATGTTGATTTAAAATCCTTTTTCTTTTTAGGACTGGATAAATAGACTTGCAGAGCTACATCAGACAAGATCAAGTCAAAATGCCGAAGTTAATCACAAAGTTGACTGTCCTGCTGGGGTGAGTGCATTCAAAACCTGCTACATATGAAACACATAGAACATTAAAGCTAAACAAACACAGATTGCAAGCTTTAATTCTTGTTATTTGAATGCTTTTAAAAGGATATATATATATTCAGAAAGAGCTGCAAAAGCCATCAATTAAAGATTGTATTTGTTGTTTTTTATTGTATTTCTTATATGTGACATGGTTATAACAGGAGTTATAACTGGTGAATTATGCAATATTTTTATTTAGATTTTAGAGGACATTTTTTAAAACGTTTATTAAACATTTTGATTTGATTCCCAGCAGTAGAGCACATTGCTACAGCTATCCACCTGTTACAGCTTTACTCATTTTCCACTTTACAGAATTGGAACAGCTCTTGAACCTCAAGTGTTGTCTGTGTCCCAGGCGTTGTTAACCATGTTGTTGATATTGGATGTTGTTTAGGCTCATGAGACTTTCACTTTTTCAAAAAAATTTCGTCTTAATTATGCTATACAGGTCCCCATTTTAACACTTGTTCTTAACTTGGACACACACGTGTATTCCTTTGTACTTTTTAAAGATCAAATTATTATTCTTAAAAGATAACAATTTGAAAATAGGTAAGGCTGCAACATTGTGTAGTATGGGAAACATATTAACATATTAAAGACCGACTTACACTCTTTATTAACTGTGACCTTTTTTTATTTTATAGAATCGTTAATTTCAGTTGTGGTAAAATTCAGAGGCCTGACTATGATGACACATCTGAGCCTGAGTTCTACAACCCAACCTGGATGGCCAGCATCCCTGATCATCAGCCACTGTCTGCAGTGTCCATTCCTGGGACCCACAACACCATGGCTGTGTACGGCGGCATATATGCCGAGTGCCAGACCTGGACACTGGCAGATCAGCTCCTGGCTGGTATTCGCTACCTAGACGTCCGAGTGCGTCACGTGGATGGGAACCTCACCATCCACCACGGGGTGTCCTACCAGAAAGCCCACTTTGGCCAGGTTTTGGAGGGTGTGGAGAATTTCCTGCAAGAGCATCCCTCTGAGACGGTGCTGATGCGCGTAAAAGAAGAATTCAGCGAGACAGACAACATCTATGGCGCTGTAGTTAACTACATCGAAAACTTTGCCCGCTGGGACATGCTGTGGCACAGCCGACTGGTGCCGACCATGGGGGAGGCCCGAGGGAAACTCATCATCCTGCAAGACTTCCACGGACCAGACCTGGGGATGCGCTATGGTTCCCTGGACATCGCTGATGACTGGAAGGTGTGAGATGATAATATTGATTCTTCTGAAATGTTAAAAATATTAGAACTTTTTTTTAAAAATCAAACAAAAAGCTTCTGCAAATGCATATAAAGTAAAAAGGAATGGTTAGTGGAGGATGGATTAGTGAGTGAAATGCACTTAAACATCCATTCTCTGCAGTCCTGTACCAGAATTTCCCTAAAGTAAACAGGGCTCTTAAATATTTTACTGGCAAAATACTCCCTTCAAACATTAAGGTGCAGTGTTCACATCCATTTGTTCATTATTTAGGAAAAGTCTCTTTGAATTACACCCACTAAGTATGATGTGAGGGCAAAATATGTGCACGCAATAACCAGGTCATAAACATCTTTGGGGGTTTATATTATATCTCTTTCTTTTATCATACCAAAAAATGACAAAAGCATGTAACTTGATTTAAGACGAAACATTTCTGTTTTGTGGCATTGATTGGCCGTTATCTTCTCAAGTAATGAATACGATGATGTTAGAATTATCTCTCCACATACTTTTATGGTAAATGATTGCGTATTTGTTGTTCTATGCAGGTACCATCGGTTTTTCATCTCGACGATAAATGGCAGAGTGTCTATGAACACCTTGAGGCAACAACTGTTGGGAACAGGCAACAAATATTCCTCACCTACAGCAGTGGAGCTGGTCTGCTTGCTCCCCCAAGGATAGTTGCGCAAAAAATCAACCACTTGCTGTACAACTATCTTCTTGCCGAGACAGACCACAACCAGCGTTTTGGAATCATATGCATGGACTTCCCTGCTGCTCCAACAATTAAAAAGATCATTGGCTTTCAGTTAAAAGATGAGAAACAAAGGAAAAAATTATTTAACTTTTCTCCCAAAAAGTTTAATTTGAAAGACCGACTGTCATCCATCCTAACGGGTAAAAGAGTAAACTGATGATGTATCTGTAAGTGGCTCAACATCAAGATAAATAATATGAACATAATTTTGAACAGGGCTCCGGGCAACAGTGATCAGATTTTGTTATGTGGGGACAGAAAGCCTACACTTTTGTATCCTGCCCCAGAAAACAGTCTACACACACCCTCTCACATGTTTTATCAGTATCATGACAGGCATGTAACGTTATGGGGTTTTACTTAAAGGTTCTTTCAACAGTCCAACTATTTCATGATTAAACCACAAATCACACATCACAGTTTCATTTGGCCTTTTGTCTGTTGTCAAAATCTTTTGTTAATCTTTAAACAAAGGCACCACATGATTAAATCAAAGAATCTCTATATATGTCTGTTTGTATTTTCTCATAACAACTATTCAACAGCATTTTATAGCTAAACTGGATTAAAAAGGTGATATGACCTCACGGAACAATATTGGAACCAATTTATACCCGTCACTGTGTACTGATAGTGATAGATTGTAAGTTTAGTAAAGCTTGGAAAAAGTTTATATTTTTAGGATTTAACACAGTGGTACCTTCAAAATTTGAGAGAACAATTTACTAGAAGGTAGAAATAAGATCGGGACAAAATTAAAAGTCAGCACATCATATATCAAAGGTCATCTTCTGGATCAGTACATCAGAAATGTTCACCTCTGTCATTGTTGCTGAGGTGTTAGAAAAACATTTTGAAATATATCCCATTTTTGGCACGAGGTGGTGCTAGAGCTATTTTATCCAAGTCCTGTTTTCAAGGAAATTACAACATTACAGTTTAGACCACCCTTAAAGTTTCTCCTTTCAGAGTATATAGAAACAGAAAGAATAAGCTAATAAACTTATCAATTATCATGTTAAAACATTCAGAGTAGGGTCTTGCCTTTTTATAATTGAGTGCGAGAGGGATTTCATGGCAATATGTAAACATATATAGTCACATTGAATCCCTCTGGATTCTCTGGCTTCTTGCCACTGTCAAAAAATATGCATGTTAGATTAACTTGAGGCTCTAAATTGCCTCTGGAGTGACTGTGAGTCTACTGTTGCTGTCTTTGTGCAGCCCTGCGGCGGACTGGGTACCGTTCCAGGGTGTACCCACCTCTCAGCCAATGTCAGCTCGGATAGGCTTCAGCCCCCTCGTGACCCCACTTGAAATAAGTATAGATAATGGATAGATGGATGACCCTCACCAACTGTAGCTTAATGTTTTCAGGACTGATGTAAAAATTATCACAGGGGCAGTGCTATTGCACAAGATCATGGCTTCGGGTTGTATTCTCACTAACATTTAGTTCGGCTCAATTATATATGTATAGATATATATTTGTCGAGCAAGTCGTACTGCAATGTCAGACTTCTCCAACTCTCCATTGATGTGTACAGTCAACGGAAAATCTGTTAAATATGTGGACATTTCAAAGGAAGTCCAGACAAACCATCAGCAGTGCATCCAGTATCAGTGGTATAGAACTCTTCAGAAAGTTTTAGAAGACAAGAGAAGAGGCACTGTTTATTTGCAACCACACTGATGAGAGCTGATATTACTTTTTCCTGTGTGTAACCTTTATTGCACATCATCTTTCCAGTGGAGAATTGCAGCATAATCTTATTAAGATATCCTATTACATTAAATGAAGTGTGACATTCTGCATGCAAAGAATTGTGCGATTCAACAGATAAATCAACCTCTGCGGCATGCATAGTGTAAGCATCAATGATAAAATCTGATTTTATTATCATTTCCTCAAAGAGAGTGTTGCAAAACAGTTGCCGAAATGCTTGTAATGATGTGTCTTCACATCCTGCCAAAGCAGCACACGAGGCCAACCAGGTTGATTGAACACATCGACTCATGAACCAGCCTCTACTCAGCGCTTCGCTCAAAAAAGAAAAAGGATTATAAAGTCTCCTCTTGCAGCAGGACAGGTACAGTAGAGCACATTGATACAGCTCTCCTAATGTTAATAGCTTCTTGTTACCTTCATACATTCTTAATAATTCAACCCCCTCTCTGCAGATGGATTTCAGACCTCAAAGTGCCGTGCTGATTGCAACACTTGGTTAGAGACCTTTTCTACTTTGTACCAATTTATCTGTGTTAAGGCCAATGTAGACCCTCTGTTTTTTTCTCCTTGTAGTTGTGGTGAACTTCATTTGGTGGATGGTAATGATTGCCGCCATCGGAGTGGGTTGGTTCACTTTCATGCTACAAACATCACTGTTACAGTATTTCACGAACCTAGCAAAATGTGAATCTTTACTATATTATTCATGGCTGTGTCTTCTGCATCACAGGAGCCACACATCTGAACAACTGTCCTGTGCAGCCAAACATCCCCATTTACCTGATAGTGATGGGAGCAACAAGCATCCTCTCTTTGTCTGTCACTTATAACATCAGCAAAAACAAGGAAAGTGCCATCAACATCTTGTTGACGGCCTGCATGACAGTCCTTCACATCTTTAGCTTTTCCTGGTTGATAGCAGGTGAGAGAAAAAAGATTTGTGAGTATTTTCTGAGGTTTAGATCTAATCAGTTGAGTTTCTTGTGCTGCTCAGCAGTTAATGGTTTTTAGTGGGTCAAAGGTTAATGTTTAGCACTTTTAGGGCTTTTTTAGATGATTGCTTCTGTGCACAAGAATGCTTGATTTATATTAAGACCACGTGTTTTAAATTATTTTCAACTCTAATATTCCTGATGGTCATGTTAGGTATTTAAACATTCTCTAGCTGTATAAAAAGTGCAAGATTAAAGTTGGGATCAATGTGCATGGTTAGGTCTTAATGTTGAAAAATGCACAGCTCCAGAACTCTAGATGTTTATGGTTTAAACATGTTTCTATTTATGTGTGACTACTCCCATCATGTCAAATTTTTCATGAAAAACTATTTTAGCAAGTTAACATGATAAATGTCTGTCTTTTTAGGTACCTGCTGGGTTTATAACGTCTATCCTCCAAATTACTCTGGAACAGATAATTACTGCCACATGATCACCTACCAGTTTGCCTTTGTTGTCACCACATTGCTGTGGGTCGCAATGACCATTGTGTTTATCTGCGGATGTTGCTTTGGTTTACTCACATGCTGTACAACTATGGTGGTAAGACGCAACTTGATACCCAGTCGTCGCTCCTTTTATGGTGCAACCAGTGATTTAGGAGAGCAAGCTACAGGTGATGTATAAACTGAATATGGATTTATATCTTCAAAGTGTTAAGAAATGCATTATTTAGCTTTCTAACAGCAGTGATGCTGATCCTGGGTTTAGTCAAACAAGGTTTAAAATGGTAGGTGCAACCATAATACATCCATAATGTGTGTCTAGATGTTTTTTCCTGCAGTTTTCTTCTAGATGCTTTTCTTCTATATTGCTTCATGTGTACAAATAGCAGTATAATATTTGTTGTACAGCACCTGCAGTCCATTCCCATTCAACGTTAGTCATTGCCTGCAGGCTGGTGCGGACTAGCCAAGTGTCAGAGTTGCTGAGGCATCACATCCCTTTTATGCCACTGCATTGTCATACGCTTCCTGTTTACATCAGTTAACATTTTGAGTTAAAATAAGATTGCATGATAGATAATCTAGTGTATGGATATGGGCAATAAATTGTTCATTATATGGCAGTCTCTTATATTGAGACTGCCTTTGTGTCTTGCAATGGTACCATGATGCTTGAAAATAAAGCTTTTTTATTTAATATTCACTTCAAATATTTTATAAGTTTAGCATAGTACATAGATATAGGTTTTTCCACCCCCTTAAAAGGGAACTAAAGATAGGCTGATAAGATTATAAACCTCTCACTTGCATAACTTGTAGCTATCAGTGCATGGATCATTGATTGTGTAAACATTTAAGTTTAAGGTAAAAAACAGTGACCAGAAAAATGTTTGATATTTTAAGTGTATCATTTTTTATGTAAACAAGCTGTCGAAATATTCTGCATTTATGGGGTGAATATGAATATGAATAAAGAAGACAGAAATAGAATATCATTTTGGTTTTAACCAGGCTATTTAATCTGTTTTATTTTCTCTACTGAACAAGAAGTTGGTAAAGGCATGGATAAATTAAAATTAGACACTGTTTATGTTTTATCAAAGTATTTTGGTTGACTTTCGTGGGCAAGTCATTGACTCCAAAGGATTAATTATATTTCAAAAGTTCAAGCCAATACATATCATATAGCAACGAAAATCACGCAAATTTTGTTTTTTAAATACATTTATTAAAATATTTTTTAAAAGCCTTTCACATCTGTCGATGATTTAAAAAAAAATAGAAACTATAAAAATGTCATAATATAAACAAGTTAACAATATTGTCGAAAGCCAGGTCATTTTCTTCAGGCATTGGTCGAGACTACTGTAGTGCTTATTTCGAGGGTCCTCTTCCGCCACCCAACGGACCGTTTTGGCTAGCAGGCATGTTGTAATATCGATATGCTGGTCGTATATTCACCGTTGGCTGCAGAATAAAGTGGTGACTGCGGATTCGGATAGAAGGGCGTTGTGGACCTCCGAGTGAGCTACTGAGCGCCGCTGTTTAACGCGTTGAGCCGCGCTGCTGGACGAGCATGTGGAGCTCCTGCCGCCGTGTCCTTCAGGACCTGCTCCGCCAGCCTGCTGTCAGGAGTTTGTCTCTGACTCCTGCTCAGGTCAGTGTCCGTGTACTCTGTAGAAACTTACAAACTCATTTAAATAATCATTTAGATAATAACGTATCAGAAAAACCAATATACGGATGGGTGTTTCCATTTGAGCAGGGTTTGTTGATTAAAAAAAACCCTATGCAAAAGGTTTAGCTTCATTTTTACATAGGGGTTTATGTGTTATTAACACGTTTTGATTAAATGTGATTAGTATTTTGGCCCTTTATTGTTCTCAGACAGCAGTATAACCTAATGGCAATGTGTGCTGGAACTCCCTCAACCAGTTTCAATAAAACTTAACAGAAATTAAGATGGCATCTTCCATGGCATTTTTAGAGACCAACAAAAGTATTAGGATGCATAAATTAAGTTAAATATGTTGCATTTCCCTTTCTTTTTTTTTCTTTTTTTTTTACCTTGTCCTGTTTAGCATTATGGTAGTAGAACTGAAATCTGCGTACCGTGCTATGCTGAGCAAAATTGCTTTGCCAAGGGAGGCTTTGTTAGTGAGAAGCCCCCCTTGATTACCCAAAACTTCTTTATTTATTCATTTTTGTTACCAAACTTCCATATGTCCAATAATGCCGAACCTGACAGAGGTTCGGCATTTCCCTTTCTAACAACATCCATGCTATGCTTTGGTTAACATAACTATTATATATACACTTTGGTCAAGTGTCAGTGTCCAGTTTCAAGCAGTAACAAAAACAAGGCTTTTCACACATTGAATGAATCGCTGGATGTTTCCACAGCACACAGTTGTGGTGGAGCGATGGTGGCAGGTTCCCCTCTCCAAAGCAGGCAGTCCACCGAGGCTGAACCCCCGGAGACACAGAGTCTACAAGCTGGTCGAAGATACTAAACATGCTCCCAAAACCAAGATAGAGCTCATCCTGACTCAGACTGTACCAAGTGAGTGTCTAAAGCACTTTGATGAATTTGAAGTTTTCTTAAGAGGTCGCGTCATCTGTAAATCCATTCTTTGCACTTTACGCCATCCAAATAACAGAACTTGGAGGACGAGGAGACACTGTTTTTGTGAAAAGGTCTGTCGGCCGAAATAAGTTGCTGGCCGAAGGCCTGGCGGTCTATCCATCACCAGAGAATAAACAGATGTTTTCTGAGGAGCTGAGAGTGGGTATTAAATATGAACACTCATGTTCTCTTCGATGGTTTTGATTTGGTTTGCTTTGCTGCTAATCATTGCTATCTTGGTTGATGTACAGCTTCTACGAGAGGGGAGGCCAGAGGACCGAATCCAAACCCGAACTGGACAGATGGTAATTATGTTTCCTCGCCACTTGGATCCTGATTTACGGAAATCTGTTTAAAAAGGGACTATAGGGATGTTTTGAACTAGGGGTTTTCTGGTATCAGATGATTGAAAGACACTGTGTTTTCTGGGGTTTTCACAGACGCTGGATTTCCTGAAACGCTCAAAGCTGAGTATAAACAAAATGCCGCCTGATGAATTTCAGCTCACTAAAGAAGTTGTGTGCCGGCAGTTTCTCAAGAAGGTGCGTTTGACTGTATCTTCGTAATCCTCATTTCCCAGGAAGAATTTAACTGTTTTTGCAACAAGACTATTGCTGAGGACCCTGTTTTTCTCTTGTTATTTAACCTTTCTTTAGCTGGGAGTGGTTGTGCCACTTCATGCCCTGAACCTGCCATTTGAGCCAATAAAGGACTTGGGCGACTACTGGTGTGAAGTTACAGTAAGACTTTTTCTTTTTGTAGATGTTGTTCTTTAACTATGTTGTGAAGTTCTGTGCTGCCTCTTTGTTGTAAATCTGAAGCAGTTCAGATCGACTCCATGACTACTTTGAATATTTATAAGCATTTTTAAATACTCGTACAGAATGGCAGCTGCATTTGTTTAAGTGTTTTGAACAACTACCTTTGCGTTCCTGCACTATTGCAGCATTTCAATTTGCGTGTACTGACTGCTTTTTCAATCAAATCCAATAGTGTTTAAGCATAAAAAACCTGCATACTGCTTATGTTTTTCCTACTGTGCTTTTCTAGATTAATGGATTGGACACAGTTCGGGTTCCCATGTCACTTTTGCCGTATGAAGACCTTTCTGCCACATACCAGAAGCAGCTGAAGGCCCAAAGGAGGCTGCAGGCAGCTGCCAACGTTTCAGAAGATGCTGATGAGGAGGACGCTGCTTTGAGGGCAGCGTCCGAAATGGAAGCTGGTGAAGAGTCTGTGGGCGAATCTTCAGCCTCAGCGGGACCGTCCGCTGCTGGGGAAACCACAGCAAGCACACAAACCGAGCAAAACACAACATCTCCTCCAAGTCAAAGCCCAGATAAAAGTTAATGGACTCCAAAAAATGTGTTTGAAGAACTCTACTGGTTGTGTTTTTTTTAGTAACACACTCAGCAGCTGCTGTTTACTGAAGAAGGCAACAAACAGGACAGATGTTAACCAAGGCAATGCAGTTGCTTTTGAGGTTCTTGATGTACCATTGAAATAATGAAATGATCCATGAAAAATACACACTTCATGTTGTCCCTGTGTCTGCATGGGTTCTCTCTAGGGGGCTTCCTCCCACCATCCAGATACATGCATGTTAGGTTAATTGGGCACTCCAAATTGCCTTAGGAATGAATGGGAGTGTGTGTGGTTTGTATATTAAAAAAGGTGTGGGTATGCACTTTAAAAAATAGTTTCTGTTAGCAGTTCATGAGAGCATAAAATAGAAAAATATTAACTTAATTTGTGAATAATCCAGGAATAATAACTGCTAATTGTTAAACTGATTTAATGTTTCAGATGTATCATTACATTGTTATTTTTAATCAATCTAAAAAAACAAAAAGAAACAATTGCAATGCAAATTATTTGGCTACAATATGAAAAGAATCCAACTGCAGATACACTAAAGTTAGATCAGAGATTTACAGCCAGCAGTGGTTAAGAAAAAAACAGAAAACATGGATAACTGCAGCATCACAATGGCAGCTGACTCAGGAACACAGCGATGGAATTAAGATAAGAACAAAAGATTTGATCAAAATGTCACTGTAGAAATTCTGTTGGCTTCATAGTTCATCAGAATACGCTGGAGTTTTTCTGTAGTGAGGAGTGGATGCCAGATGTACAAACTCATGTCTGTACCAAGTATTACATAGTTTAGTTGCTTGTTATCATTCATAAGCAAAAAGAGGCATGGGGCTGTTTTTAAGCAAAAAACAATGTCCTGGTTCTGAGGAATTGTACAATATATTTGTTTCAAAAAGCAATGCACAAATATATACATCGATTTCATCCAGTTAAAACAGCCCCCATGCGGTTAAGATGAAGTTCGGAATATTAAGTTTTCAACTTTTTGATCAGTACATTTGCTGGGCCTTGTGGAAAACGGAAGCTTTCCAGTAATCACTTCTCAGGGTTTTCAATCAAATGAAAAGTGAGTGAAAGGTAGGAGGAGTGGAACACCGCAGGACCAAATGATTCATGATTGTCACGCAATCAATCACTGATGACCAACAGCGATTAAGAGTTATGGATGCAGAAAAGAAAATAGAAAAAAAAAAAAGAAAAAATTGTTTATTGATTTCTAACTGCACAACACACATATTTAAGGTAAACGATAGCATTTAATGTACCCATTCTGAATTTGGAGGGCGAGGATCTAATCGAATGAGTCCTCACTACATGACACCTGCTGAGGTCAAAGTCGTTTCTTTTCAACATCTCCAGGATGTGTGACAGTGTGTTAACGCTCCCCGACACAAACCGAGCAGATTATCTGAACAAAATGTAAAATGAATGTCTACTCAAAACACTCCCAATTCTGTCTGCGAAGCCGCCTGCATTTGGAGGTTTTTGTAAGATCACAGGTATAAAATATTGCATCTAGAAACGACACAGCGCTGCAGTGGAGCACTAGGAGTGAGCTGTCTTTGCGTTGTATTTGCAGGATGGGAAAGTCATTCTGCATCAGGAAAAGGAAGCTGAAGCTCAAACCGTGAGTCATCTTGTTTATATATATATTTGTAGTATTAACCCTAAAGACATCAAGTAATAAAACAGACACATCTGATGGAAGAAGTGGAGCACAAAGAAAATACAGTGTAACAACTTCCTGTCACTCCCAGAAAATAACATATCCCCTCCACAAGATGGATGTAGCTGCTTAAACTACATTTCCTATTTAATGGTAAACCCAGCTGATTGTGTGGTCTCCAATGCAGTTGGACAGAAAACCATTTATGTTCAGGTTCAAGTTTAGTTCTCTGGTGATTTAGTCTCCTGCTGGATTACGGGCGTGGGAAAAAACACAAAAAAATCAAAATAGGATCTTAATATTTAGAAAAACAGATTAGCAACAATTTAATGAGCATCAGCAACATTATTTTAGTTTCATTACAAAGTTGCTGATTTATCAAAAATATTTGACATGCCAGCTTTTTTTTTTATAACAAATTCAACGACTGACTGATTTCCAGAAAACCAAATGTTTTTACAGTGATTTTTGAAGCACAGACAGGAAGTCACAGCTCAGAATACACCATAAACAGAATACTTACACATTTAAAGGGAAAAACATTTAGAATGGCCACGTTACCATGTCTGCCACTTGTGCTGCCTTAAATTCTCTGGATACAGTGTTTATATGACTGCAGGAGTAGCAGCTAGGGCTGGATCGCAGACATCAGATTAACAGCTCAGAAAACAACTGACCAAAGGAACCACTGAATAGTTCAGCTGGAGGGCAGGCGGAAATAAAGATAAGATAAGGTTTGTATACTTGTTGCTCCTAAACACAGCATTTCCTTTAAAGTGTGTTTGAAAATCCCTACAATAATTTCAGATATGGTGATCCTATGTCCCACCAGAATCCACAGTTATGGCATTCAAAATCCATATTTGGCCTGGGTCTGCCGACGGGTTAGCTTGTTTTCTGCCCAGCTGTTCTTCAGCTCCAGTTCACGTTCTTTTGCCTGAAACCACAGAATGAGAGAATTCCAACAGTTCACAAATGTGTGGGTTTCTTTTAATCATAAAAGGTTTAAGCAATTCCGATGGTCAAATCTTGTAACCCTGACAGGTTTGTTTACATCTACCCTAGACTGTACAAATACAGTGTCTTAAAGATCTGTGTGGGTACAATATTCTCCCCTTTGGGAATTCTACTCTGGCACCAGTGAAATAGTCAAAAGCAGTTTTCTTTTTTAAAGGAATCAATGTTAGTTTAGCTCAATTTTTTTCACTTAATTTCAAACTGCTTGGTACCCAACTTCAGGTTGTAACGAACGTCTAATCAACCTCAGTTTAATCCACACTAACATTTGTGAGCAGGAAACCTTCTAAAAAAAACAAAAACAGGACCCCTTTGAAACCTTGATTACATTACTCACATGCGGAAGCGTAATATGAGTCCAGTGTTTGGATGGTCACTCACCTGGTGAATGAGATACGTTATCTGATGCTTTCGCCTCTGTTGCCCTGTAGGCTGTTCTCCTCTCCTCTGCAGGAAGGTAGAAAAAGTTACAGTGGAATGCATCACACTGATGTGAACCACCTGTCCAAATCAAAGTCCCATTTCCCTTGTTTTAATCCAAACGACAGAGAGAGAGAGAAAGAGAGAGAGAGAATTGTCACCTTGCTAAAAGACTGGCGGGTCTGCTTTTCCTCAGTCATGTTCTTGGTCATCCATTGCTGATTCCCACTCAGCTGGTCGTCCCCTTTGATCTCAAGAAACTTCACCTCCTCCTTTCCTCGATTTCTTTTCCCCTGCAGTCGCATGAACTGCGGAACAAGCAGAAAACAACGGCTCTGAAAACCATGCACCGCTGCCTGAGGAGTCTTTATTGAGCACAGGCTTAAGTGTAATAAAACCACATGGGAGCAAACTTAAAATGCATGGGTTGAAATTATAATAAAAGAGAAATATGAGGAGAAGTAGGCTCCCTTCTTACCCCTTCATCATCGAACATGGCAGATTGGCCGGGCTCCTCTGCCTCTCCGACTCCATGGTTAGGATCTTGGTAATATGGCTCATTATAGTATCCCTGTTTGAAAAAATAAAGTACCCGTGACATGATGTAATTATTAATGTTTTAGCAAAAATTTAAATATCTTCCACATAAGTAGTGAAACATTTTCACTTTGGGCTTTTCTTAAACATTTGCTAAAGTACATTTTAAAACAGTTGTTCTACTCTGGCTTTGGGTATGAAATCAGCGATACCTCAGGGAAAGCCTCCGGGCCCGCAACGGGTTGATATTGCTGATATCCTTCACCCCATGCACCTGCTCCATCTTGGTTCGCCCCAAAATCCAGAGGGGCGTCTGACTGTCCTGGCTCACCAGGTGCTGCACTAGGTAGGTGTTCAGCCAGAGCTCCTGGTTCAGGATCAAGACTAGGGATGACATCAGGGAGAGGCTGTGGGCTCTCTACGAAGGAAAAGTAGTTCTGTGGGGTTATTTCCTCTTCATTGTCCTGGTCGTCGATGGCTATTTGTCTAGCCACCTGCAGTGCTGCTGACTTCGCTGCAGCCTTGATAGCAGAGGGAGATGCACTAGACCCAATCAGACCCTGAGCAGGAGCTCCAGGTTTAGGTCCTTTAGGTTCCTGCCGCTTTGTAAGTGTATGAGGAATTAAAGGTCTGTCTTTCTCCTTCACTGTCAGGTTTTTGGGTTGAGGCAGAATAGAGGACAGGCCAGAACCTGAACCCTGGGGAGAACATGGCATAGGTGTTAAGAAAATGTCTTAAAATCAGAGAATGGCAGCACATTGTGATGGGATGTCAAGCTATTATCTGCCATATATTCCTTTGTTTCTTACATTTTTTAGCCATAGAGAAACACATTAAATATATATTCAATAAATTAGAAAAAATAACCCCTCATTATATATTGATGTCACATTCAGTAAAAACTGTCTTACTTGAGCTTGTTGTTTCTTCTTCACAGGCTCATCATCATCTGAATCTGACTGTTTACAAGAGATGAACAGGTTATAGATTACAATCTCATATCACAGTAACAATACACACAGTAAAATGTCCAGTTGACTCAGTACTTACATCCGGTCTCTGGACCTGCGGCACACTTATCTTCACAGGCTCTGTTCGTTTCCTTGGTTTAGGAAGACTGGATAACAAGTCTGCTTTTGATGGCTGAGAATCTAGGTCATCTCTTGAGGTGATGTTCCCTACTGAAGAGTTTGTCCTCTTCTGACTACCTGACCCCGCGCTCCCTCCAGCTGACCCACCTGTTTTAGGAGCAGGGAGGCGAGAGAAGAGCCCTCCGCTAGGTTTGCTCACTGCTGAGGCAGAGGTTTCTTCTGAGTCACTGTCATCACTACTGCCATAGGCCACCAAAGACATGTTTGTTGATGTTACAGAAGAACAATGATTTGCAGAAACGGGTGGACATGGATGACCACTTCTGCGAGAGTTGGGAACAATGGGTCGAACTCAGACCGAGTTTTCGATTAGCCGACTTCAGTTAAAAGGAGGACCGTTTTAAACTCTCTCTCGTCTCAGCGATAGACAGCGGCCGTTTCTGGAGGAGAAAGCTCGAGTGAGCTGATTAACTAGCCAACGTTAGCAAGGCCGCCACTGGAAACGTTATCAGAATACTGAGTGTCTTTACACACGTTAAATTCGTCTCAGACTAGTATTCTATACAAAACAGCATCGACTGCATTCTTTAACTCATGCTGCGACACTTCCACGTGTTGTTTTGCCAAAAGATTGAGCTTGTTAGTCCCTGGGTTCCATCAAAACATTTGTCTTCTTAATGAGCGAGAAGACAACTGCGCAGCTTTCTGCGCAGCCGTTTTCTTCTTCTTCTATTCGAAATAAGTAGATATTATTGCCACCTAGTGGACAAATTCAATTTTCATTGACTGGAAGAGGCTAGTATTTGGAACCATTCAGTGGCTTTTGGCTCAGCAAAAAAAAAGACCTTTGTGTAACCATTTTTAGGCCCTCACCATTCATCATGACCGTGACACATATCAGTGCCCCTAGTATTTCTCAAACGAGAAATAACAGAAAAAAAGCTTGTGTAAACATTTTTTTTAAAAGCCCAAAGATGGTTCACCTCGACATGTTTAATGGGTAAGTTGATTTATGAAGGTTAATGATCCTCAAAGACATGCATTTCAAGAATTTAAAATCATTTTCAATAAAAAAACAACAACAACACAGTAGTGTGTAAGGAAAACGTTAACACAAGATAGCTAGTTTAATTTTTCTGAGATATAAATTAAAATGATTTATTCATTATATCTTTAGATATTCAACATGCAATCTATGTGTAAGCAGCATGTTTCTGTGCCAGCTGATTTATGTGAAGCTTGTTTGAACGTCTGGGGATAATTTAATGTTAACAAGAACACTGGATATGCAAGAAAAAAGGAAACATAAAATCAATTAATTATTGAAAACTTTCATAACAAAATAGATGAATGGAAACAAACCTTTTTAGGTTTGTATGTTGTGAAGTACAGGTATAAAACCAAAATATCTGGGTAAAAGAAAAGCAGGTGCAGTAACAGTAAAGAACTTTTTGTATATGTGTTTGCTTTGCTAAATTATATTTAGCTTCAAATGAGAACAATAAAAACACGACTCGCACCTTGGAGTTTAATGCCATTATTTATTTCCAATGTGAAAAATGGACCGTACGTCGGTTGCAAAGTTTGGTCAGTAGGGGGCGCTGCTTTTACAGCTCCAGATAGCTACTGGGGGGCGCGTCTGCAGAAGGGAAGCGGGTTTCAATTTCAAACCCAAATAGTCCAAGGGACGAGTCGGTAGATTGTGGAAGATTGTTTTGGACTTAATCCACCGCGCTTGGTCGTATGAATCATATTTAGATCCAGACTGTTTATTTATTCGTTCCTGTGGCTAAAGTGCACTGCTCTGCATTCACGAAAAAGTAACCCGCAGCGCCTTCGCTCCAGTTTTTTTTACGTCTGGTCCATTGGTCATTGGGTCGACGCTTGGCTTGTTTGTCGCTGGAGGTGACCGCAGCGGATACCGCCACTGAACTGGAATCAGCATTGTGTTTTAATCACACGCATCTGTGAGATAGCAAGCGATTTCTAGCAGAAGCATGCCGAGGTCCAACAGGCAAAAGGAATACAAGCCTGGAGATCTGGTGTTCGCCAAAATGAAGGGGTATCCACACTGGCCTGCGAGGGTAAGCTCCCGCCGTCACGTATCTCGTCTAAAGCTTTCAACATGGTCTCTGGTGTGTGTTTGTTTGGCTGCTCTGCTCCTTTCAGTGCTCCACCTGAGAGGCCTAACAGTTGTTAGCTACCATGAGTTAGCTTAGCTGCCTTGAGTTAGCATACGTTGCCAAGCATCCGCACAGAGCTATCCAATTGTAGACTGTTGCACATTTCTTTGGGGTGATTAATCTACTCAGAAGCCTCCTATCAACTCACTGGGCCCGTTTGGCCTTGGTATCGTCGCTAGCTGCTCTTCACTCCACTGCGTGTGCCGCTTTCATGTCCCTGGGGGCCTGTTAGGCTAACGCCAACTTTATGCTATCCGTAACCGTTAAAGATAGCGGTGGAGCAACCGAACGTTGGCGAAAAACTAACGGTCACGTCGCCTGCAGCGATAACGGCTGACCTGGGGCTGGAGTTAGCAGACGGTTAAAGTTGAGCTGTACGACCACATAAACGGGACCCATTCAGGGGATAAACTAGAGTGAAAAGTCTAAACTAGACGAGTGTGGCTATGTTTTACATGATATCCCCTTGTGTGGCATGCTTTGGGGTTCTGTAAACATGCCTGCCAGCCCGCACTTGTTGCTACAATGTTCCTGCTCGTAACGTTGGCATAACTTCCATTACATTAACTCTTGGTGTAGAAACACTGGTGCTATAACGAGATGTTTACCCCGTGTAAAAAAAAAAAGTGTATCCCGACCATTACCGTCAAAAGGTCCTATATATATATATATAGTGGGATTTTATCTGCATTATGACGGTTATGAACCACTAAAAAATGAAGAAACAAGTTGCCAATAGCGAGTTAGTCATAGCACACTGTGGTTCAAAGGCAAATGGAGTAATACCAGACACACCTGGCCTGTACACATAAAAGAAAAAAAGAAACACTAAATTGAAGCATCCCATTTTTCTTTTTGATGTGGAGTTCATTCAAACGACTAAATGTCGACCATGCAAAGGCTCAACCTTGATATGCTCATGAAAAGCACCAAATGACTGCATGATAACCCAAAAGTGGGACTGATCTGCACCTTTTCCCTCCTTTTTCGAAGTCTTATCAGCCACATGTGGACAGGCTGCAGGCCCTGCCCCAACTACCGGCCCACAGTGGCCCTAGCTGGAAATGCTAAAATGCAGTCTGGCAGAATCTACCTTTTTTTTTTTTATCAGACTACAACAGTAGCTTGCCTTCCTCAGAAACTTGCCAATGCTGGCAGAGAGGCATGCCCCAACAATGCACTGACATGTTCAACACGCTGCTCCCATGAGCTTTAATAATGGTTTTACTGAGTTTTTGCTGTAAGCTATGGAAAAGAAATCTTTAGATGTAGTCGCATTAGTTTGCATGGCTCTGTATACAGAAAATCCCAGTTTAACATTGGGGTTGCTTTAGTTGGTCATTATATACTTGATTTATTTTCTATGTGAAAATTGATTAAATTGTTGATTTGACATAACTGCTGTTAATCAATTGGAAAAAGAGGTCATTGATATTGCTTTAAAGTGTGCTGGTTTTTAATTTGTGTGCATGTGATTTTGAGAACATTGCTCTGGTTTTGCAGATTGATGAGTTACCTGAAGGAGCCGTGAAGTCGCCATCTAACAAGTACCAAGTCTTCTTTTTTGGGACTCATGAAACGTAAGTATTTTGCATTTCTTAAGACCAACATTGTCATGTCAGAAAATTGGCAAAGCATTATTAACAATGGGAAAATCTTCAAGTATTTGGTGAATGACTCAAATTTGCAGTCGGGTCAGATTTGAATTAAAGTATAGCTTTTCCATGAATTTCTTGTCATTGGCCAACAATTACTTGTAATAAAATTTTTGATAACTGTCATTTGTCTGTGACCGTTTCAGCCTCTGTATTTTCCCCAATTAATTTCTTTAGACAAAATAATAAATCGACTATTCTATTTAATCACTGCAACCTTCTTAGTTCGAGTTAAGTGTAAAGGCACTTTAAAAAATGGTCTTAAGAGTCAGTGTTGTGTGCACAGTTAAATTAAAAGAAAGCACAATTTAATACGTTACCACCGCAGGGCATTTCTTGGAGCCAAGGATTTGTTCCCGTATGATGAATGCAAGGAGAAGTTTGGAAAAGCGAACAAGAGGAAAGGCTTTGCTGAGGGGCTCTGGGAGATCGAGAACAATCCCACAGTCACACATGAAGGCTATGAGGTGAGTGAACTTTAAACAAAAGAGGACGGCCGCACAATATGTTGACTATTAGTTCATTTTTTCAGGTTATTGTATTTATTTATTTATTTGCATTTAGGCTATTTTATGCTTGAATCACATATAAAACATGGATCTGCCCTCTTGAGTCTGACAAGTGAAGCCAGTGCAAAGGTGCTATGAACCTGTATTCTCCCTAACAGCCAGCAGGGGGCAGGTTATTTGCAGTTTGAGTTTCATCGCATCCTATCCAAACAGTCAGTAGATTTATTAGAAATGTGTTTCGATTTATTTTAGTTTCAGCTTCAAGATGTAACTTTTTTCAGTACGTTTTTATGTTGGTTTTATAGAATCAGGCTGTGGCCACATATCGATAGTCTCAGGCCGAAGAATGGGGAGCTCTGAACTGATATAATTTCCAGCAGCAAGTGTGAAAGTGCTGTTGAGGCAGTTTATAGTTTGTCTTTTGCCCACACAGATTAATTGATCTGCAGAGTCCTAAACTTAGTTTCCTTGCCTTTCACTAATACATTTCTGCCTTTAGTCATCAAAGAAGGACAACTCGTCACAAGGAGCAGGGGACACAGGCAGCTCAGAGAAAGCAGAGGCTGAGGGCAGCAGTGACGAGGATGAAGGGACACTGGTCATCGACGAGAAGAATGAGAAGGGAGCAACTAAACGAAAAGCAGAGGAGTCCACGGATGTGAGTTTCAGTCTGTAGGGCTGCCTGAGCACACAGGCTCACAGATGCTGTGGTTGCTATTTTTTAAGTTCTTTTTTTCATGCTTGGCTACACATTTTACTTTTGATAGGCATCTCCCAAGCGGCCAAAGGATACAGAGGCAGAAGGTGACAGCAACAAATCAAACACAGAGGCAGTGATTAATGATGTGGCTGGACCCAAGGCAACACCCCCCTCCTCGCAGAGCGAAGCCAAACCAGAGGCCCAGGATAATGCTGCCGTAGAGGGCCAGCTAACAGAAGATAAGGTAGGACATGTTCATCGATGATGCTCAAATCAAACATATTAGATCTTATTCAGGGGCTGAAAGACCAGTGTTTTCCATTAGCATAGGGAATAGATAGGTGACAAAGCAGCAAAGGTGAAAAGCCCCCAACAATAGTTACCTTGGACAGTATCCATTATTAAACTTTTAATGTGCATTTAAAGCATTGATCATTGTCTTCTTTGGATGATGTGTGTTCCAACTGAGCAAAACCAAGATCAGATCACAGCTTATATTGTTACGCACAAGGCAAGTGGCAGAGTGATGTACAGAGCTGGGAGAAGTGTGCTCAAAGCTTTACTGTGACTACAGCACCACACACTTTAGCATGAAAACGAATGAAGCAATGGACAGCTTTCAATTGAATCATTTTGAGTAAGGTTTTTATGATGCCTCCATTATTCCATCCAAGCTGTACATTAAAATGATTTCTTTAATTGTTCTTTCCCTTTTCCCTGCAGCCTGTGACAGACAGTGCTTAACATCGACTCAGAAGAAAAGCTAGAACCTTCAATGCTTCTCTCTGGAATTCAAGCATCAACATAATTACCCACAGATGCAGATTTCAGCTGTTTAATTATTAGGAGAATTTAGAAGAAAAAAAAACTACACGTTTGTATTTAAAAACAAACAAACCAACATTTGCCATTTTTGGGATATCATATATCCCAGAAACGAACCATTTGCTAATCTGACTTCCAACAATTGAACTGAGCACTTTCAGGCTCACGTGTAAATGGGATTTTGGTGTATATATATTTTTTATTTCTAAGTGCAATTACATAATTACAAAGACTGAATGCTAGGTGTCAAAACATTTTTCAGTTAGAGGGAATAAATAAACTCAATACTATATAAAAATAATAGAACATTTAAATCGAAATTTGACAGATTCTTCCATTTGATGGTTTTAAAACATAAATATTGTACAGAGAAAAAACATTTTCACCCATGCTCTCAACAGTAGTTCATAAATTAACTTCCACCCTAGTTGGTATCACCTAGCTTCACCTCACTTAGTCCATTATTCAGTCAGCTGATGTGTGACGAGTTGTACATTGCCTTTTCTTGTTTGTTTTTTTCCCTTCATTTTCATTATCTTCAATCGTAGGTTTCTTCTGACATTTTTATGCAACACTGGTTTTGTTGCTTTGTGTGTTTGCTTCATTCAAAATGCTTGATTCAGTAATTTCCCAGCACGACATGGGTTGACTTCTAAGCTTTTCAACGTACTGAGTATAAAAACCCCATCTTAAAGGACTGTTGCACCTGTTACTTTGCAGTTTCTCTCGCAGGAAACTGCCCCCTAAGTCTTCAGAGAAACGATGAACATAGTCGACAGCAGAAAGACATTCCCGAAGGTTTTCTCAGCTTGGTCTTGAAGCAGTGGTGATTCCTGGCTAAATCTCTCAAAACCATCACCTCAGCTCTTGTTTGTTGCTGTTATTTCACATTTAGCTCTCAGTAGTGCCGCCGTAGCTTTAGACTGAAGACGTTTTTTGTCAAGAACACTTAGAAATGTGTTGTATGAGATGTTTCTTTTTCAGCTCAGAAATGTATCACTGAAATTATTCATGCTAACATGATTTGCACAGTGTAATTTTTTAAAAAGAAATTGAAGAAAAATCTGTGTCCGTTAAAAGATTGAATCATCTGTAAAATGGCTTTAATTATTTTTGGTTTTCCCAACCTTGTTAACTGGAATTTGAGTCTGTTTTACTACAGTGGTCTTATTGTTTGACTGTGAAACAAAGTTGTGGATATCATTGTTCTCTCATTGCTTTGGTGTTCTTTCATGTGTGTGGCAGTGTTATCAAGTCGTTAAAGTAAGGGAAAGCTCATCTCTCCGGAAAAAAAAATTATAAAAAAATTTTAAAAACCAAGTGTGATAAGATGGCTCACCTCAGAAAATGTTTAAAGCGCCACTTGAAATCTGAAGTTTATTCCAAGTGTTTAATTTAGTATTCCAGTGTAATTTTTGGTTTAGCTCTATGTTCCTTTTGGACGCTGTCATTCATCTTAATCTGCTGCTTAGTTTACCATTGTAGTTGCCAGTCGATTTAATAAACATGTTGATTACAAAAAGAGAAAAAACTTGTCTGTTTTATATCTTCAGGAAACTGCATGTTTGATGTTGGTTATTAATCATTTTAATCGTATTCTTTTTTTCAGGAAAAACTAACTAAAGTCTTTAGAGACTTGAAAAAGAATGGCTGAAATTGTTTATCTACATTTTCTGTTTTTTGAGGGGACTAAGGAGGAACCTTTTGCGCCTCTGTAGTTTGTCACAAAGACAAGCTTCTTGCACAGTCTGCACAAATCTATATGAGTTAGGTTCCATGTTTTAAAAAATACAATTTCTAAAATCCAAATTATGTTTTCAATTCAAAATACATGTATTATTGCATTAAATATTATGCAGTGATCTAAAGCTCATGCAACATGAGACCATAACAGCTAATGAAAAAAAACTGTAGGGGCTTGTCTAAGATTTCTCTGTACAAAAACTACACTTGGAAGATTTTTATTTCAATAGTAATTGATGGTATATCAAACTAAACTAATGTCAAATAAACTTTAGTTTATGGCAAATAAATTGATAACTATGACTGCATGGCATTGAACTGATCTTGATAAGAGTTGGTTTAAGTTTGAATGCTTAGTGTTGTATTTTACCATCGCAGTAGTCTCTACAGCTATTGTAACACGGTAATGACTTTCACTTTTCCACTTCAGAATGCATTTTTCTCTAGGGTCCAATTGTCACTATGTCCTTCGTTCACACCAGCAGTCTTCTCTGAATATACAGAAATCTAAAGCCACAGAAACATGAAGGTCATCTCGCCCCTCAGAGGCTGACATCTTATACAAATATCGATGTCATCTGTAACTGCAAACTGCATGCAGCTCTGCCTCCCGTCCAGCGGGGGGCGCCACCCTTGCATTAGGTGCTCAGTCCTGCTACATGTGACATTGGCATCAACAGAGGGTAAGCTCCATAAGATCTGTCTACATGCACAAGCTAGTTTTTTTTTCTGTACCAACAAGTTGACTGTTTTAAAGGCATGTAGCAGTTACATTTTAGACGTTTACGTCTTTACAAGACAATAGTGTTTATTCATTCCTTGTAGTGGTAAATGCTAGCTTGATATAAGCTAACATTAGCCTAGCTTGTGTTGCGGTTTGTGTCAGACTGCTGTAGTGCCTTCAAAAGCTTTGGCACCTCTTCTGGTCTCTGCAGCACAATGAGGCTGACAGCTCTCCTGTCGATGGCAGCCCGGGTTGTGGTGCCTAAAGACTACCGCTACGGCACTAACAGACCGTGGACCGCGGCTGCTAAAAGGCTGAACCCACCTGGGAAGAAGAGGAGAAAGGTGTTCGTGGAGCCTGTGGAGCCAGAGGACTGGCCGGTGCTCAGAGGAGATACGGTGAGAAATGATTCCACAGGGTTCAAGTCTACACACATTATAAATTACTCGGTTATTTTTCCCACTCAGTGCTTTCATATACAGGTTTATATAGCTGTTAGGACCTCTTGTCCCCTTAAGGAGAAGTACTCATATCCACAAATTGGAGCATCAGTAGTAGCAGTAGTATGAAAATAAATTTTGTTCTCATTTGTTGGAATTTATTTAAGAAACAAGTATGTGCTTTTTGTTTTATCCTCAGGTTGAGATTCTTGCGGGAAAGGACAAAGGAAAGCAAGGAAAAATAATTCAAGTCTTCAGACGAAGGAACTGGGTTATTCTGGAAGGACTGAACACAGTAAGGGAGGGATTCCTTTTTTCACTTTGTTAATGGACTTATTTTATGTATACATTTTTTTCGAGTTGTTTGTCTTAACCTATGTAACAAGAATAATTAAAAAAAAACTTTTTATGTGTAGATATTTTTCATTTACTGTTTTACGTAAGATATGCTGTTGATATTGTTTTATTGAACCAGTCAAATATATGTAAATCAATGCTGGGAATAAAAGTGGGATGTGCATTGATTTTAAAAGCTTTGGACTTTATGGTCTGAATGCTTCATCAAATTTTCCAACTATCTTCTGAAAAAATGTTGATCTGATTACGTTAAGACTTTCATGTCTAAAGACTTAAAATGGAGGGACACATGGTGCATTTACAAGTTACTCTCCACCAGATGGAACTAGATCTCTTAATGCAGCACAGAAGTATTTTTCAGCCTTTATTGATCGACAGCTGTGAGAACTGTTTCTATCATATTTTAGCACCACAGGTATGTAGGAAAAGCCCCAGATTACCGTGGAACCTACATTGCCAGTGAGGCTCCTTTGCTGCTCCGCAATGTGGCACTCATCGACCCGTCAGACAGGTAGAGAACACCTGTGGAAATCAAGTTAAAAAAAAATCAACTGTGCCGCATTGTAGCTTTAAGTAACAACTCAGCAGTTTTTTAGAGTAACAAACCAATTTTTTTGACATGTGGTCCTCTTCTGCTGTTCCGATCTCCATCCTCCAGGAAGCCCACTGAGATCACGTGGAAGTACACAGAGGAGGGTGAGAGAGTTCGAGTTTCACTCCGGACGGGTCGAATCATCCCAAAACCTGTTGTGGAGCGGCGGGATGGCATTGTACCAGAGCAGTGGAAAGGTGAGCAAGTTCATGCTTTGACTGGTGGAGGAGTTATTTCAGGAAGCACGTTGAGCACATTCAAACAAACTGCTGAAGACTTATTTTCCTTCTTCTGCAGAGTTTGATGCTAAAAAAAGATTTCTTAGGGGGAAAGAAATACAGTTTTTTAGCTCAGATGTTTATTTGATGAAAATAAAATGTCACAATTTGACTTGCTTAATGACTAATTTTGAATTGAAACCTCACTGATTTTCACCATTTTACTGTACAGATGGGCCTAAAGATACCAGTCCTGAAGACACACTAGAAAAGACATATGTTCCATCTCTGAAGACCCTGGAAGAGGAAGTCATGGAGAAACTTGGTATCCAGGAGAACAGGAGGCACAGGAGGTCTTATTGGTACTGATCACAGACAGTCGGGCTCTCATTGGGCTGTCCAATCATCACAGGGACCCTGAACATATCAAGTTCTGGTGGGAGTTGCAGATAAAGTCACATAGAAAACTATCTGAAGATGCCAGGATGATGAACGGACTTTAAGATATTGTTGCAATATAGAAAAAAGACTCACCATTATAAATAGGCCATATACATCATAAATGTATTGCATTTGTCTTTCTTTAAAACATTGTGAATAAATGTCAAACTATAATTTCCTTCATTTTACAATGGAGAAATACAAGCCATAGGAGCCCACTCGACTGTTGTTCAGCAGATAAGTTTCACAGAGGGTTTTTTTAATATAAATTTATTTTAAAAAAAATTTTTTCACACTCACAGTTGATCCTTGGGGCAATTTAGAGAATCAATTTAACCTAACACTCATTTCCACACAGTAAGGTCTCGATTCCCCCGGGAACTCAGGCTGGGAGGTGAAATCAGACAGCTTACGGAGCATTAATCCAACAACCTGCACTGTTGAGCAGCAGTTACTGCCGGTTCACACAGGGCTTCCTACAGTGAGTCTGCGTGAGGAAAAAAAGTGACACAGGTCTGGTATTGGCCGAATTTCTAATGGAAATGGTTTCAGCTTGTTCAGAGCGTTCATAAAGCAGAAAAAAAGACAGCGTTGATTTAACAAAGTCCAGACATGCAGCGCTCCAAAACGCAAAGCATTTTAGACAAATGAGTCTGTCTTTCCAAAGTGTCTGGGAAACCATGTGGAGACGGCATGGTTTGGGAGGGGGCTCCACAGCCTGAATAGTTTCAACAAAGGCCTCTCTCACCTCATTTGACTCTTTGCTCGCTGGCAGCGCTGCTCGTACCTGCGCTGTGTGAAAGTCTGTCAGGTCTCAAGTATGACCTCACCCGCTTATTTGTCATCCTCTATGGAAAACTAAAAGCCGACCGACGTAATTAAACCCACAGCTATACATACTCATTGTATCATTTTGTGGCTGAAATTATTTTAAACACACCCCTCCTTCCTCGATGTACAGAACTCTGAGACAGCCTCTGATAATAATTTACCCTTTCACCGTGTCAACATGTTCATAAAATACACACGTATAAATGGCCAAATCAGCCATCATCACCACAGCTGAGAATTTCTATTTTCAGTCAGGATGATTGAGGAGTGCATTTTACCAGGTCATTATTCCCTTAATTTAGACCGAGTGATCCATATACCGATGCAGTCTGAAATTCCCTAGAATCACAAAGCTGTTTCAGGAAAGCGCCCCAGGACTCGGCTGTACTGTGCTTAAGAGTATGACACAACAATCTGATGAATATAGAATCATTCTGGTGCTTCTACTTGTATGAAACCATTACCGTTTTGCTTCCTCTTTTTGGTCCTGACACCCACAGCTTTATCATTAGAAGTGCTACACAGAGCATACCATAAACAGGGAAAATCCCCAAGAAAACTCATGCATTTTTACAATTCTGGATTGTCAATTTCAAGGACACAATCTGATCTTTATTTGATTAAAAAACGTGTAGGTTTTTGGGCAGTGGGAGGAAGCTGGAGAACCCGTAGAGAACCCACGCAGACACAGGGGGAACATGCAAACTCCACACAGAAAGGTCCTGGTTCCCCTGAGGACTCGAACCCAGAACCCTCTCGCTGTGAGGCCATGGTGCCAACCACCACACCACCCATTGGAAACCTCACATGGGTTTTTCCCACCTGAGTAATGATCCATTTCAGATGTACAGGTTGCTTTGGATTGGAGTTGTGCCCTCTGGCTAGCACAACACAATAGTTTACTCATTGGTTCAGCTGTGTCATGAAATCTGATTACTTTTACTGTATTTTTCCAGCTACGGTCCTGCATACAGTTGGAAAGTGGAGTTTTACTGCAAGCTTTTGGACTTTTACACGTTTTGAATATGGTCCTAAACAGAATTGGGTTTTTTTTCTCTACTTTTTCCCACCGTTGTTGTAAATATCCAGCTTTATCTATATCAATGAAATATCCAGTCAAATTTAAGATGGACTTCAGCTCTACACTTAATGTGGGATGTGTGAGCAAAGCAGTCTGTGAGGTGCATGAAGTCTCTTTTTCCTTGCTGGTTAACCACACATATTGATTTACAGAGAGACCAAGTAAACCTTTTTGCCAGATCTCCAGCTGGTGAAGCAACTAGCCTGGCTTTCAGGCAGCGATCCAAAAAGAAGATCATATAAATGCATGAAAATTTCACGGTGGCTCTCTATACCCTAATTTTTGGTTAGTGCAGTAACATCATGCAGAAAGCATGACAAGTTTGGCCAGTAAGCGGATGAGCGCCGCATTTTTCCCAAACTCGTCCCTCCTGGACCCGTTTGTCGCTGCCACTCTGCATCCAAGAAGGAATAAGAGCAGCCAGTCAGCGGAAACCTGGTTTTGAGGTTTTGCTTTTATGGGAGGAAAAATTATTCCAAGGCTGGTCCTCTCCTCTGTCTTTGTACTGCTTTTAGTCTGGGATTGCAGCAAGGTGAATTGTAAAGGTGGTGAGGTAGAGCCGATGCAATTTATTTGTCTTAGCTTTTTCCATTTAGAGGCATATGAACAGATTTATGGGAGCCTTAAGTTTGAATGAGTTTTAAGAGCACCAATCTTGTAATTTCTACCGTGTGGTGAGTTGACAGCAGTTCTGGTAACCCAGTGAAATGAAACCACTGACATGACTCAATCAGAATTAGGAATACATAAAAATAAACTGCAGGCTGTGCTGTATTTCAGCTGAGTCATTTTCAGGCAGGGACCACATGCATTAATGATTCCCTCCTGGTGGTGCAGGCTGCACCCAGAAGCATTAACTTAACCAGCAAAAGCTGTTTATAAAACAAGGGAAATTAAGTTAAATTACCAATAAGTGCTTCAGATCGCTCTCTCTGTGCAAGACGAAGTGTTTAAAAGTCGCTCAAGCTGTATGAATGGCATCTGATTTTAAAAAGAGAGATTTGTGACAACTCACATCTCCAGAACATCTGAAGACAGTTTAAAACCAAATTTGAGCACCGCTTTTGACTCTTTGATGATCTGAGCCAGTCTACAATGTAATGATAGTGTCTGATTATAGGCTGCCTGTTTGAAGGCTGTTGGAAAATGTAACTTTAGCTTGTATGCAGGTCTGAGGCAAGGCCTGCATGCACGTTTAACTGTGTTTGGTCTAATTTAGTCGACTCCAACTGGATTCCTGTATATGACCTCAATATGTTGTGCTCGGGAAAATAAAATGACTTTCTTCCTGGACTTTTATTCCCTCACTCAGACTTAATTTGCAGCTCTTACGTTCAGGTCGACTTACTCATTTAAACAAGGATTTTGGGTTCAAAGTAAAGGAAAAGGCTAAATTCGTAGGTTAGTGTTTTTTGTAGATTTTATTCATATTGTCTACATAAAAAAAAAACATCTAATCCAAAACATTTTTCTGTCCAGAAGTTAAATATATCTTTCAGTTTAGAATCTCACATCTGGTCATTATTTCACAGAGGTCATCTTTGCAATTTTTTGTTGTTAAAGAATGGAAAACTGATCCATAGATATTTAACAGAAGACATCTAATTCAAGCACATAGCTCTTAAACCATCTCACTAAAACTTATTTTGTGATCAAAGCATTCTATGAAGTGTTAGTGGGATGCATTTAAACCAAATGTATTTCACTAGTGTTAGAGAATCCCCAAAAGGGATACATCAATGTGGCACGTCATTGTGAAAGGAATTGAAAGTTATCCAAAACATCTTATAGTACAATATTGTTCTCTGAAGGCAGTCTGTCCAGGCTGTACTCCTCTTCTCGCCCAATGACAGCTGAGATAGACTCCACCCCCTCCTGTTCCCCCAAATTTAAATAAGCATGTATAGACAATATAAGGATGTATTTCTGAAGGAAATACTGTCGTATATCTTAGTTTATAAGCTAACCACAGACACACAATCCTCTCTCCTTTGCTCAGCTAGTCTGCATAGAGTTCACGAGTACTGATGAAAAAAGCCTGTCAGGATGTCCTCTACAAATAAAAGAGCCTCTTGCTCAGCAGTTAGCAAGAATCAAGCTCTGAAAGGCACACGTTGCTTATGCTTCATCTGGTTTCTAAATTTGTGAGAATAGGGTTAGTTTTTCATTTAGGCATATAAAGATATCAAGTAAATATTTTTGATCTGAAGTTTAAGCAAGATCAACAGCAAACATTTGATTCAGACTTAAATTGGTCACAAGTATTTGGAATTCTTGTGATGATTTTTACTTAAGAAAAAATCATGAGAGAAAACTGAATTAGTTTCTGTTCTGTTATTTCTTTGGCTGCCAAAATTGTTTCAATTAACACTTTTTAGGCTTTCTTTCCTCAGACACTCACAATTTCCCATCTGCAAGCAGAATTTAACACTGCAATATTTATTTTTGCTATATTACAACTCTGGAGGTACTCCACAGAGCACAAGGTCCCTAAAATAACACCAGAGCTAGCTCATGTTTGAGCCACTATAATTGGGAGAACATTTCCCTTTGTCTTACTCTGCTTGCCTGTATGGGAACTGTTGTCCCCGAATCTCCCTGGTAACCAGGGACTCTGGGGTGACTGGCTGATGGGAGGTCCTCTTTTCCAGGGACATCTCAAACAGATAACAGTATCTATATTTCTTCTTATGTTTCAAGTTAATCTCATTCATCAGCCATTGTGATGGAGACAAACGTCAGTAGAGAGAGATGCCATGCTGCTTCCTGTACGTGAGCCAATCCGGGTCACTGTGACTGTTGCTCGGCGCTGAAAACACCCCACTGATCCCCATCTGCTCTTTGAGCTTCGACAATCCCTTCCGAGACGGTTGTGCTGTTACCTGGTCGTGAGATTCCTCAGGCCGGCTGAGATGACAGCAGCTGCTGAGTCATGGGATGTCCACGACAAAGCGCCATTCAGGCTGTCTGCAGAGAGCACCGCCACACACCATCCTCACATTTTGTGTGCATATGTTGCGTACACGATAAACAGATGAAAGGAGTTCCAGCACAAACTCAAGAGAAATGTCTGAACGTCAACAGACCTGGCAGGTTTATTTGTGCAGCAAATTTCACGTACAAGAAAATTCAAAGTGCTTTATGAAGAGTTTAACAGCAGACAATAAAGATAAAGAAAATAAAGAAAATTAGATTCAACAAAAAAAAAAAAAACATTGATTAAACAGATCAAAAGTGAAGAGTGCATATAAAATACATTAATTTGTTATGTGCACAGCCAAATAGAACTGTTTTCTGCCTGGATTTAAACATTTTCAGAGTTGAAGCCTGTCTCACCTCTTCCAGTTTTTACGAACATAAAACTGAAATGAAGTCTCACCTTCTCTGGTTTGTCTCCATTTTCAGATGCAAAACTGAAGTGAGGTGGACTAGCCTCAGTAGGGCTGCATCAGCAGTGTTTTTGTCAAGCCATGTCTTGAATATAAAATCAAGATTATAAAAGGAAATAAAATCATTGATAAAAAGGTTTTCCCCTCCAAAGACCGAACATTTAGTAGAGTTTGTTCCAGTGTGGTGTGCCATGTTGGTGTGGTGGTTGGCAGCGAGAGGGTTCTGGGTTCGAGTCCCGGGGGAACCAGGACCTTTCTGTGTGGAGTCTGCATGTTCTCCCTGTGTCTGTGTGGGTTCTCTCTGGGTTCTCCAGTTTCCTCCCACCGTCCAAAAACCTGCATGTTAGTTTGATTAGACATTTAGGAGTGAATGGTTGTGTGTCTCTGTGTCCCCCTATGATGGCCTAGTGGACCATCCAGGGTGTACCCTGCCTCTAGCCCATTGACTACTGGGTTATGCTCCAGTCCCCCCTGTGACCCCATAAGCAGTTAGGAAATTGAATGGATGTTTGGTGTGTTGCTGTTATCGGCTGGCTGTGGCTTATATACATGTACAGAATGTTTTTGGTGTTTAAGGCTGACTAATCTTTTTTCTGTTGCGTAAAACAGAGATGTGGGTAGCTACATCCATATCGAGCTTATCCTGGAAAGAGCCACGGGTACACGCAGTACTGCTGCCTGGACCCAACATGCATCAGCTTGTGTGTTACTACTGATACTTTATCTGGCTGCAGCAGCTGTTTCAGATTACTCGGGTGATGAGGGGATTTTTGTAGCGATGCCACAGGAGAACCCTGGAACTCTGTCCTCATCTGGTCACTTAAGTCCGAGATGATATCTGGAGTTGGTTTTGGGGGAGGAGGGGCAGGAGAATGGGATGGGAGGTCTGTGGGTGCCCAGTGGTGGGTCAGTGAAGTCCAGTAGAGAAGGTGATTGGGAGGATGACCCCGATGAGTCTTTCAGTGCAGGAGGCGTCTGAGAGAGCTCCCAGATGATGTCCCCTGAAGATGCAGGAGGGGGAGGGGTCATCTCTGTCTCAGGGTTATTGCTGGTGATATGTCGTATCACTATCCTTATCCTCTGGTTTTTGCTTCATTCTGTCCTTGTTCAACGGAGCAGAATGGGAACTCAAAACATAGAAAAGATTAGCCGCGAATAGCCGCACTCCAGATCTACTGAGGAAGAGGCCATCTACATTTGCACAATGTTGTACAATAAACTGTCAAAAATAGGGATAGTTTATCAGCTGATGTACCCAAAAGGGCTAAGAACTGGATTTGGAGGCCCTTAAAGGTACAAGCATGTTTCCAATTGTAAAAATGACAGGGGTTCGATGGCAGGACATTTGAGTGCATAACTCCAGTGACAAGTCCTGGGCCCCAAAAAGTAGAATTAGGATGATTTTTTTATACTGAGAGTGTATGCAACGACCACAGTCTGAGCTTTCAATCATTTAAGTCACACTGAGCTGAGTCTTGACCCCATTCAAGGCAGCACTAAAGTGAAATTATTGTACATCTGTTCTTTAGGTCTCGTGTTTGAGGTGTTTTACTGTCAGAATTGACAAAATCTTTATATGAGCGGTGCGAATGAACGTGTCAACATCTTCAGTGACATGAAGTTTGATTTCACATTTTTACCACATTTATAAATGTGTTGACAGGAGTGACACATTGAAAAACTGGAGTACATGTCAATGGTCAGTTTGGACACCATGGGAATTCATTTATGTATCATGTACCATAACCAGAATACTTATGTGGTTAATTGTTGAGGGGCATTACCATGGCAACAGACTTTAAGGCACTGCCAGTTTTGGAAGTGTGTTTGTTCCTTGAACAATTTTTTATTGTAATCTGCACATTGTAGACATTATAGATTCATGTTTTTTTTTCACAGTACAGAGTAATGGTCTTAAGCCATGCCTAACATCTCTATCATCAAGATAATTGTAGAATATACACAATGGACATATATATGGTGGGTAAAAGAAGTTCCAATGAGCTTGAAAGTCAATACTTGGGATGAGCACCTTTATTCTTCTGCACAGTCTGAACCCTCTTAGACGGGCTTTTCTTGAAATTCCTGATTAGATTGATGACAGAACAGAAAAAGCAGGCATAGGTTTTCGTTTGCTAAAGGAACCGGTGGCGTCCTCGTCCTCCAGGACTGTGCTGCATGCTCTCACCTGCATCAGCATCAGCTGATGCGCTGACTCAACTTATCCCGCTTCATCCAAACGACGTTGGGGGCATTTGTCGCCCCCCCTGCACTAAACAAAACATGTAGGTCATTTCCTGACTGCGTGCTTCACTTCACAGCCGATGTCGATGCTCTCCTCCCATGTTCCTCCGGACAAGCGTGCGTCACCTCCATCCCGATTGTCGAATGAAAAAAAAGAAAAGAAAAAAAAAGTGGGCTGTTCAGGATTTTTTTTTTCCAGTGGCGTTACTCTCTCCGAACTCCCTCCTTTCATTAAGAGCCTCTGAGCCTGCGGGTAGGACAGCAGCCCCAGCTCCATCTACCTGTGCAGAGCATCCACGGCCGCCTTCCCCTCTCAGGGCAGTCGCACTGCAGCACCCACAGAGAAGTAAGAAGTCCGACCTGCCTCTGCTGAGATGTTGCTGGAAAGAGCCAGGTAGGATGATGTGATAAAAAAAAGAAAAAGAAAAAACGTACTTCTAAACTTTCTGTGAAATCATGCTTTTTAGGTTTTGCGTCATTCGTGCTTCCAGTGCGCGTTAAATATGATTGTTGCGGGTTTCCTCACATACCACAGTGTGTGTGTCTTTAGTCTGCAATTCTGGGATGATTTTGCTCTCACTTGCACGACGACTTAATAAAACTGCTTTGAATTATGCCCAATCACGTCCCAGTGATTGTTTAAAATGTGGTTTTGCTGAAATGTTTAAAAATCCTTTTTCATCAGAATTTTACATAATGTTAAGTGCTCTCAATGGGGGAAGCTGTGTTTTTTATTCTCCTTGAGTGCATTTTTACACTTAATACTTTCTGTGTTTTACCTCTAGGATCAGTTGAATTTCAGTAATGGACAGGGGAAAAAAAGAAGACAGAGGTCATATTTAGCTACAAAGAATCCCTGTTTTCTGCACAGGGTTCCGATGGCTATCTGGTCTTGTTTAACTAATGAACCATGAAAAACAAATAGCTTGCTTTCTTCTTTCTTTTTTTTTTTTAAAGGAAAATCCTGTAAACTAATGACTCATTACAATAAATCCAAGAAAACCTGCATATAAGGAGAGACAGGTATGAAGTCATTGATGCTCCATCAGGTTCTCTTTACCTCTAAATGTTCTCATGTTTGTATAGACATTTACAGAATTTGACTTTTTGTCATTTGGCCTCCTTTCCTTTTATTGGGCAAGGGCTCAGCCTGTTCTTTCTTTTCTTTGTCTGATCAGTGGAATGATAACTGATGGTTACCCTTTACTGCTATTCTGAATATTAGTTCTTAGTCTTTATTAGCTACCTATTTGAGTAAAGGCTCACCTTATTTAATTAATTTCAGCCTCCTTGTCTTCTTACTCTTCTGTATATCTGCTTGTGACCCAAAATAGTTTTCAACAAAAGATTTTGAAAAACGTTTCAAGTCCTAGAATGCACCCAGAGGAGTGAACATCAAGGAGTGAGAAGGCTTATCGGTTGCACAATCTATAAATATGTCAGTTTATCCTTTGCAGAAGTTTTATCTTATTCTATTTGTAGTAACCCATGGCACCCATGGAGTCAAAAGTGGGCGTGGCACACTAATCTTACACTTTGAATTGAATGGCAAGTACAAATCTACTTTTTGACAGATAAATTAAATTCTTATCTGACAGGAACAATGATGTTAACTGGTAGGCTGCAACCAAATGGTGCTTAGATGAGGCTCGTGTGTCACGTCATACTTAATTTGTGTCTGCTTGGAAGGGCGTTCTGAAGAAAGCTCCTCTCATTTGGTTGTGCGTCTTTCCTCACATTTACTGCTCGCCGACCAGGTGGGAGGGGCCAGTGCACCAAAAGATGAGGTAACTTTAGAAATCGGATGTGAGCATATTTGGGAATGGAAGTTCATTAACTGATACACTCATTTAAACTACCGTATAAGAGAAGGTAAATCTAAACAAAAGACTGGAGATGAAAATGTAAAAACACAAACATCCATTAACATCCAATAACAGCAACACATTTTAAATCAGCCAGGATCTTCCTATTCTACACAGCAATAAACATACAAGGGAATAAAGACTCCTCCTTTGGTGGAATGTTTGCTCTGAGCTGAAAAAGTGCTGAATTTCAGGAAGCAGGGCCCACCTGAACCCACCCAGAGTCACATGTCAAATTAGGAGTTGCATGAAAATGCTTCTTGTGGGTAATAAGTTGTCCATGCCAGCTGTGGTTCTTCTATGGATTTATTGAGTCGTGTCTGGTATGAAGTGGCTGTTTAAAAAATCCCTTCACTCTTTCCCAGACTCACAGGGTGGTGAATTACATGGTCAGTGGTTTTTTCCGAAGTAGCCATCTTTGTGGGAGACTGACTGTTGGTTTTCTAAGAGTTTGGAGGTATTACGCTTAATGGTGCAGGAAGCCAGAGGTATGGTGTTGAGTGAATAGTCTGATGTAGGTAAAATTTGGTCTGCCGTGTACTTTATACTCGTCGCAACCTACAATCGGACTTTGAACTTTTCACAGGTCAACTCACCTGGCTAAAATCACAGCATTGTGACAATATCCACAAAAAAAACAAAGTTAATCAGTTGTTTTAGTTTCAGTTCTGAAAATGTTTTTTTCTATGCTTGTCACAAGATTGTCCGTTGTCAGCAGAAACAGACTTTTACGAAATGTTTGGAAGTGTATAGAAGCAGGAGGGTATGTTCCTATTGATAAAATGGTTGATATCTCGTCTGTCCATGTGAACATTTAGTCTCTAATGAGAGATCTCACCATTACACATACGGGCACACAGTGGGTAGGAAGAACTAAATATCACATCCTCTAATGAGGCTGATATTTGTCAAATTCCAACTAAGACAGTTCATATATTTCTGCCGAGAAAAGACACAATTTTCAAGGACTTTCATACAAAGTCCTGTAATTAGATAAACATGTCTGCTATTTGTTTCATAATCTAAAGCGGCTCACGTTTTTGCAGGGCACCTTCTTCACATAACTCTGGCCATCATTGGTTTATTTTTACTCATTATTTTTATTCACTTGGTTTCAGTTTATCATTTGACTTTAAAAACCTTAAAAAAGAGTATCCTTTATGGACACTGAGTACTGCAGAGGCCACCAACAAGAGTAAAGTGTCAAGTTTTATGCACTCAATGGGAGCATTGCCAGGATTCTTAGCATCCTTTTGAATATATTTTGACTGCTTGTGCTAATTTCCTTTAATTGTGAGGTTATCAACGCTACCTTTAACCCGATTTGTTCAAATATCATGACTACATGGTGCTAGTCTGGAGCTGATCCGTGTGTGCTGGAGGAGGACACTCATTAATGCACTGGTTGCACTTTGTAAGCCTCTAAATGCAGTGGGTGGCATTGATTTCAGCTTGACTTGTCTTTATTATCACTGCCATTAAACAAAACGAACTGCAAGGCGCCTGGTGATGGTTAGGCCCATGACCTCATAAAAAATGTGATCTAAAGATTGCACAAAATGCACAGCAGCAGTCAGGATTTTCTCTTCTGTCACTGATCTGAATACACAAACTGATATTGAAGCACAACAATAAGACCCTTTGAATCAGAATGCAGGGTCCTAATATGGCTGGTTCTTTTGTACAAAGACTACTCCAGAATGGTTCTTGGTGGTTTAAAACTCCCTTTTCCACCCATGAAAAGAGCGAAAGAAAGAAAAGAGAAAAAGCAACCATGTGTGCCAGTGGCCTGTCCTTTAATTTTCCCTGAAACCTTTTATATGGGAGTCAGAATGAAGTGAAAGCACAGTGTGCAGCTGTCCTTTTGGCCTGCTACTCACTATTTGTGAGATGTTTTCTTGTCAAGAATACTAATAGTGATACCCTGTGGAATCACCCAGCTGGCATGGAAACAGACAACAATTATACTGCCATAAAAGAAGGTCATTTAATTTGTTGCAACTTAGTGAGCTGCGTTTCTGTTGAGTCCATTCAAATGATGGGTTTGAGATACTGATTCATAAAAGGTCAGCTTTATTATAACGTGTTCAAAATGATCTCACCCAGAAGCTCCGATTTGGTAGAAGGTTCTCTGTTTCTGACGTCCCCCATTAATAGGGGCACCTTCTGTTTTCATTTTTCTTTTTCAGCCAAATTATTGAATTGAATCTAAAAGAAAATAAAGGAGACCTTTTATGCACATACCTCAAAGGCCTTGCTTGCTTGCCTCTGTCAGCTCATATGGAGTCTGCAGCATGAGCTAATTTAAACTTAAAGTTTCATTTAAACAACAATAAACAACCAACCTAATATTGATTATGACATGAATGCTCTACACAGACAAAACTAAATAAACCAACAGTTAAAAAAAAAGTATCATGTGAACTCGACATGGCAAAGCAAGAACATGACATGAGGGGAAACTAGAGTCAAATTCACAGACTATATGTAAGGAATGGACACGGCAACGGTGATGGGGCAATTGTTTCTTGAAGCTTCCGGTTTCACATGGTGTTTCAGTGGAAGTTGAATGATCATATTCCAAAATAATACGTTTTATACCGCATAAGTAAGGAGATGTTAGCCAAATGTGAATGGGGAGCAGCTTTTTAGAAACATAGTAGCTGCTTCACAATACACATAAACATATAATGACATTTAACTCTTTTCCACCGTGACTAGAATTTTGGTTCAAAATCACTGTTTCTTTTATGATAAATGAAAATGACATTTTAGCTTCCTGGTAGCCTGCTACAACCATCATCAGAGAGGTTGTGTGAGGTCACTGTGTACACTCTGGCATGTGTGCTGGGTTAATAACAGGGCCGGCCCAGTGACGGCGAGCTGGCAGGCTGAGACACTGTTATTAGCTCATGGAGGTGATGAATGGCTTGTGGTCGGGAGCCGGTGCCACCAGCATCCCTTTGGAAACCAGAGTAGTTGGTCCTTTCTACCGTATACACATGGTCACACTAACAATATTGTGGGGCTTCCAAGATTTATTAATAGATACTGCATCAAAGTTGTGTTAAAACACAAATTTTTTTTTACATAAAAGGTGTTGATGAGGCCAGATGAGCAGCAATTTGACGTAACGTGTTTTATGTAGATACAATCATTTACTGTGAGATATACTGTAAACACCATGCACACCCGCACTCAATCCTACAGGCAATTTAGAGTTTCCAATTAACCTTTTGAAATGTGAGAGGATACAATAGTATGCGGACAGTACATACGTGGTCAAGTAAGAACATGGAAAAGCCACACAGAAAGGGCCCCAGTCAGATTACAAACTGCTTCACTTGTGTTAACATTACACAAAATCATAATTTCCAATAGGTACATTCAAATCATGGTAACTATAATCATGTAACTGATAGCCAACAACGTTAGCTGTGTAAAAAAAATGAAATAAGTAAAACAAAATAAGAATTTATTCAAATCAAAAATCATTTTGATAATTAATTATTTTCTCCAATGTGGTAACTAGCCCGTGCCACCTGCTTTTGATTCCTCTTTTAAAAGAGTTTTTGGAAGAGGTTTGCAGGAAGACTCTGAGGCTATTGGTATGTTGTTGTTGTGTAGCTGAGTATACGCCAAAAGGCAGAAGAGTTTAAAACCATAATGATGAGGTAATGAGTCAGAAAAACTAAATACAGTAATGTATAAGGATTATTCTTCTCCTTTTTCGTTCAATCGGATTGAATTATGGCGGATGCAATGCTGAAAAATACAACAGCAAAATCTTCTGTCGATTTCCTTCAGCAGCTTTATGCTGTATAGAGTTAGGTGAGGTGGTGGAGGTATTGGCACAGGTAATAACACACTGTAAATTAAGTCATTTTTGCCTTAGGCATGTATTCTTAAATCATCTCTGGAATCTGTCAATATGGCAATATCTCTGCCAAATTATTTGTGCAATAGTTATAGATGTGTAATGCGGTACCATAAGTCAAAATAATGTTACGCCAGCATCAGCATCAGCCCCCAGGTTTTCCAGGGCAGTTTCAAATGGGGGAATGTGTTTAGCAAAGGTCACCAAACTTCAAGTCCCATCAGAAGCAAATACTTTTAAGGTACACACAGTTCAATGGTATTACTTTGATTTTGGATTCTGGACATGGTACAATAGCAGTTGTTCACTATTGTTTTCCTATAACTTATCATATTTAAACTATGTGTAAGAAAAAAAACAATCAATACATTAGCAATATGGCCAAATCACAAACATCACAATGAATGATGTGGTGAAGGTAACAAAAATGTGTTCAGTCTTTGACGTTTAAGAGTAAATTAATTGATTTTATGAGATTAGTGGAGCATATTTAAGATGAACCAACACAACGCATGATTGCTCTGAGACCCCTCTACGTTTTAAATGGTTCCATGTGTAAAATTGGAAAGGTGATCATGTTTTTTTTTCAGTCCACATATTGGTGGTAACCATCACTGTCTTGATAATGTGTCATATTGTCTAAATATGTTTCTTTTTTATATCAACAGATTTGTTAAGATACTTCCCATTTTTTGTGCGGTTTGTCATCTCACTGTGACGCTTCCCACCCAAACTCGACGCGCATATGGTAAGCATGCTTATGTCTACATATTCTTGTCAAAATCCAAATCTTATCTGACCAAATACACATTAGCTTGAAAAAATCTCTGGAAAAGCTGACTGTAAGGACCCACTGCTTTGTTAACGCTCTGATTTTTTTCCCCTTTTTCCTCAGATGATGTTCGACAGCTCCAAGTGAACATATCCCTCTCAGGTGCAATTTTTGCCTCGCTGGGCAGCTCCATCTCCATACCTTGCTTGGCGTCGCTATCCTCCACACGCTCTCCTGCCTCTTTCCCCCCTGTGGTACCGCGGATAAAATGGACAGTGGTGTCTGGTGGGGTAGAAACAGTGATCCTTGTAGCACGGGGTGAGAGACTTAGGATCAGTGAAGCGTACCGAGACCGTGCAGCAATGCTCAACTATACCTCCTCTCCTGATGACCTGTCCCTGTGGCTGGGAGACTTGCGCCACAGTGATTCAGGCCACTATCGCTGTGAGGTGCAGCAGGGCCTGGAGGACGCCAGTGACCTCATTGAGGTCAAAGTCAGAGGTAACTTGAAGAATTTCCCCTATATAAAGAACCGTTTTTCCTCACAATGAATTTATGTGTCTGGTCTATACCTCAAATCTTTCACGAATAATGCACAGAATTCTCAACTTACTGATGTCATACTTTGGTTACTTAAAGTTTTGGAACAAAAATAGATTGATAACATGAGTGTATGTTTTTATAATAGTAGTCAACTTTAACTTTGCCTGAATCAGGATGGTAAAGGCTAGATTCTCTTTATACAATTTTTATAACCTCAATGAAAACTTAGTCATTTCATAAGACTATTACTGTACATTGAAAATAATACTTGAGCAACTTATCCACAAAGTTTGGCTTAAAATTTTTGGTATTATACAGCTATTTGGTATAGTGCGGCAGTTTTTTTTTTTCAGGGTGTGTGAATTTGTCCGTCTTCACGTGTGTTCAGGTGTTGTGTTCCACTACAGAGATGCTTTCGACCGGTATGACCTTACCTTCCAGCAGGCTAAAGAGGCTTGTAAGGCCATTGGTGCACAAATTGCAACTCCCGATCAGCTGCTGGCAGCTTATAATGATGGATTTGAGCAGTGTGATGCGGGCTGGTTGTCAGACCAGTCTGTGAGGTATTTTTTCGGCTTTCTTTTTTATCAGTCATGGTCTTGTGACAAAAAAATTCTCAAATGCTTGTGGCAAAGATTACACATGACCATGATTACATCCTAAATTTACTGTTAGTGCTTCTTGGGCTGTTATAAATACTGAGCTACTCTGAGCTTATTGTCTTGTGAAAATGATTATTTATTTTGTTTTTGCAGGTACCCCATCCACACGCCTCGCGAACCTTGTTATGGTGACATGATTGACAAACCAGGAGTGAGAAACTATGGGACAATGGATCCGGAAAAATTGTTCGATGTTTATTGCTATGCGGAAAAAATGAATGGTATCAGTTATAATACTATTACAATGTCTCAGACTAAATTAGGCAAATGTGATAGTACTGCTTGCTTTACTTATCTACATTTTTAAGACAATCTTAATTTATCATGTTATGTTTTATGATATGCACTTAAAAATGTTGTATTGCCATGTTCCTTATTGATTAGCAATAAAGCAGACATATCTGTGATAAGTTGCCGACAAGCTTTACACGTCTCTTGTTTTTATTATGTACTTTCTAATTTGCTTATCCATTTCTTTGCAGGAGAAGTGTTCCATGACACTGTCCCTCAGCATTTGTCATTTGATGAAGCGCAGGATTACTGCATGGCTCTAGGGGCAAAGCTTGCTACAACAGGACAGCTGTACACAGCATGGAGTGAAGGACTGGACTATTGCAGTCCTGGCTGGCTTTCTGATGGCAGTGTTCGATACCCTATCATAACCCCTAGAAAGCACTGCGGTGGCTTTCAGCCCGGTGTCAAAACGGTGTATCGTTTCACTAACCAGACTGGTTTTCCAGAGCCTTCCAGCCTTTATGATGTTTATTGTTTCAAAGGTGTGAGTCTTGCTCCTTAAAAATGTGCATACTATCGTAAATATAAAAAATTTATATTGTGATATAATATTAATGTAGATATATTGTCTCTTTTTTGTAAAAAAAAAAAAGAATTCAAATGTAGTAAAATAATCGAATTTTTTCGAATAACATAACTCTCCTCAACAGGAACATCTGATGAATTCCAAGTCAGTGAAGTAACCACAGAAGAAGAGGACACTGAACAAAATGTTGTTATTTTAATGGAAACAGATCAAGAACTTAAACTGAATCAACAAGCAGAACAGGTGGAACGGGAGGCCCAAAGTGTTCTTATATCGTTGCCCTTTATTTCCAGTATTTATACTGGAAAAAACTCAGACACCACAGACCCAACAGTTATATCAGACATAACAGACTCCCCCTCCAGCACATCTGTGGTGGACCTCCTTCATCGGTTTGAGAAAACTTCAACAATGAGCAGCTTTCAGCAGCCAGTGGTAGTGAGCCATGCCATCAGCAGCACAGACAGCTACAATCCACAACAAAATTCATCCTATTTGCCCGCCGTTTACAATGAGACTGATCAGAACCAGAACCAGAGCCTCAGTTTTCAGTCTGAGTTTGAAAGAACCACATACTCTCCTCACACACAGAACATAGTGGAGGATGTAAATCTTGAGGAGACCACACCAGGAACTGAGAAGTTGAAGAATCCCCAAGACTTGCATGAGTTCAACTTAACTGTTGACCGAGCAGTGACCAATGACAGCGAAGTCAGCAGCAACCATACTCAAGAAGAAGGTTTCAGGGAGGCAACCACCCTGACTGTTAACCATCAGGGGAAGTATGAGGATGCAGCGGTAGAAGATCCTGTGCAAATGATGCCCACGACTCACACCTCACAAGAAGAGGGAATACTTCCGACACAAGCAGCCCAAACTAATGAATCAGCCACTGAGACACTGACCTCTCTGTGGACAAACATGGATGGGTCTGCAGAGAATTCTGAAGGTATGTCAAACAGTGTTTTCCAAGGGATGGCTGACATAACTAAGTTATTCCTAACTTAAAATACCATTTGTCAAAAGTTATTGAAAGATCTATTTTACACTGTATTGTCAGCAAGTTCACTGTTGAACAGAAACATTTTCTTGATCAATAGCACCTTCATGGTGTGGTCTCATAATTAGAAATATGACTATAGATGCAACATTGTACCTTCTTTAAAATCAAGCTAAACAAGAGCTCTTCCAATTGTTGTTTAAGCAGATGTATTACAACTCCAAATATGTTGTACCCTTTTTTAGAGAAAGACACTGAAGTAGAGGGAGTCACCGTCATTCCCTCATCGCTTTCTTCCACTGGTAGCTTCACCACTCACCCACCTCCTTCTGCTTTGCCGACCAGTGCTCCCACTGAGCCAGATTCTGCCGCTCCAGACCACATCATTCTGTCTGGGTCAATGGACAGACTGGGCTTGCATATATTCTCTACAGTACCCCAGCTCTGGGAGTCTTCCATTTCCAGACAAGAAGGGAGTTCAAGCTTAGAAACTGAAGATATCACAAGCATGGAAAGTGAGGACAAACAACTTCAGGCAACTAAGTCTGTTGACCAGCAAGTTTCTGAAGTAAGTTTAGCTATCACTGAGTCTCCTGAGGGTTTGAACACCTCTGATACACCAACCAAAGTGACCATAGCACACCATCAAACATCAGGTTATAGGGTATATTTGGATACTGTGACTGGCTCTTATGAGGAAGGAAGTGGATTTGAACCTGTAACAGTTAGTTCCACCCTAAAAGAAAAAAATAAGAATCAGCCGTCAGCACCAACCACTGAAAAGGAGTTTCCAGTTTCCCCAGACACTGAAAGGAATGCCAAAGTATTGGTTTCCCTTTTACTTTATGAAGCAACTGAAGTTACCAGAGTTAAAGATCTGGATGAAGGAGCTAATGTTTCAACGACCTTTGAAGATGAAATTAAAGTTGCCCCAACAGTTGCTCATGTTAAAAAATCCAAAGCCATCCCTTCCATTTTGCATGAAGAACAAACTACTATTGCTGTAACTTCTGAAGGAGAGGCCAAAGTTCCTTCAACTTTCGATTATAAAGAAGAAGCTAACGGTGTTACACCCTTTGTACTTGAAGGAGAAAATAAAGTTGTCTCAACTATTGATTATGGAGAGGAAGCCACCAGGGCTACATCTTTCGTACTAGAAGGAGAAGATAAAGTTGTCCCAACCATTGATTATGAAGAAGAAGTCAACAGTGTTACAACGATTGTCGTTGAAGGAGAAGATAAAGTTGCTCCAACCCTTGAGGACTTTAGCATTTCTCCTCTCAATTCACAAACATCTAAGTGGGCTCTACTGACCACCACAACTGAACCCCAGGTGGCTGCGAGTGATGTTGAGTTCAGACAAAAATTCTCCTCCGCAACGGCCTCAGAGTCCTCTATGAAAACAAAGCCCGTTACTGGAACTACAAAGACGACATCGGCCCCAATTACTACCACACACCGGTCCAGACACATCTGGAGCCCAGCCACCACAACAAAAGAAGTGTTCCTCAAAACTGCTAAGCCACAGAAGGAGACCCATCTCATACCACGCATGGATCATGGTCTGATTGATGTTGAGATTAGCCATACCAAGCTGCCAACCCTGCTTATCTTGCCCAATGAGGGGGCAGCTGTAGGCGATGCAGGGAAATCATCAGGTAATGTTAAAGCCACTCTCATCAGCCTAACAGTCCTCTTCCTACTCGACGCAATGATGTACTAAAAATCCTGGTCTGTTTTCTGACCGACTTGCCTCTGCTCCATTTTCTGTAAGATCCTTCTCTTGCTTTTCAAGCAACTCCCCTTGTTTGTTTCACCTGTTGCCTCAGTAATCCCACTCACTATTCTGACTCCTCCTGCTTCACCTTCAAACACTCCTCACTGCTCTCCCCGTGGCTCCTCACTTTGCCCTCCAAGATACTCACACTGGGACAGTTACCTTGCGGCATTTGTCAGCAGTCCAGTCTTGTTGTGCATGATGTTTTCTCCTCCCCCGTCCGAAGATTGACTTCTGTGAAGTACTGTTAGGTTCTATTGAATGTTTTAGTGTTTTCTTTACATTCTTTGCCTGTGAAAAGAATAATTATAAGCTTGCTGTACAATATTTCAGAATATTGATTTCATTTGCAAACAATCAGCACAAAAAACACTAATGCTGCAGCCATTTTCCTCAGGCTGTCAAAGGTCACTGCGTCTCCTGTGTGAATGTGGAAGCTATACGAAAAGGGATTTTAACTTTTATGAGAATGTACCAGTAATTACGTTGAATATAATAGCAGTTAACATTTTATCTTATCAAAGTAGTTTATTTTCCTGCTCCGCTGTTAAAGCACAGATTATAACTGCAAGCACATAAAATATCCATTACGATATTGTTCTGAGTGGTAGCACTTAGCAGCATGTTTCAAAATGACCATAGCACATTAGTATTTCATACTAAAGTCAGAATATGTTGTTTATTCCTGACTGTTTAGAGTTTGTATTGTGTTTTTAGGTGATAAAAAAACTAAACTATACTGTTTCTTGTCTCACCAGTAGTCAATGAGTTTATCATGACAAGCTACATTTGCACATACAATCATTTGTAAAATCTGTTCACCTGAAGACATTGATGCATTGTTTGAAAGCTAATTTCTTCTAAGGGAACAGAATGCAAAAAAAACAAATATGCAAACAAATGATAAATAACTTAATTAAACCATTCTGAAAAGCTTGATACTAAGACTGACACTATTTTGCACTTCATCATTGTGAGTTATATGCGTCTTCAATGAAAAATATTTATTTTCCTAATGTCATACTGCTGAAAATTAGCGTACTTTTAGTTGATATCATTGTGTCAGTAAAAGAAATTCCCACCATTTAGAATTTTTTTGCAGAAATTAAAGAGCTTCACAACCTGGTAAAGGTCCTTAAAATACACATGGTGGTTTGACATATGGGATATTTATTTTATTGAATTTCAGCATTTATTTACACATATTCTGTGGATGCAATCATAAAAAAGTAGTTTCTTTTAGATTTTGTCTATGCACTTTCTTGTGTTTGTATTTTTATTTGAAGAACACTAGTCTTTATATTCGACTCTTCATTTTGATAAAATCCTGAAGACTCGGCACCTCATAGGGCAGAGAAGCAGGGAAACACAAGGTGAGCCAACATTTATTCAGTAATTCAAATACGTAACTTCAGAATGTGATGATTCATTTGACAGAATGAAAACCATGAAACCCTCTCACCAGAAATAGAGAGAGCAGTAGTGGGCTGCTTCTTTGGACAATGATGTTGTGAGCATTCGTAGTTCTGCACTATGCCAACGTGACTGAATTTCAACATTTCAGCACACAAACCACAAATTAAACTTAGGAAGACGTTTTGCATAGATTTTACCAGATGCGTTTAATTTGGGGCTAACTGCAGTACAGAGGTTGGACTAAAGCACTGAATTGCATAACAGAGTGCCTGCTTAGGTGAATGCTTAGAGGGCCTGCTTTTATATATCTGTGGTGCCCCAAACTCTTTGTATGCACGTCTGCATGCATGTATAATTTGGCCATTTGTAGTTAATTTTCAAGACCTTCAGCCCTCCATGTTGATGAGTCCACAATGCAAGTTCTAGAGGCACTGGTCAGAAAAAAAATAAGATGCTACTTTGTTATTGAATTAGATACTTAATTTTAGCCTCTCCTGGGTAAATTTCAGATTTTGGGTATCTTTCCAGGCACCAGTCAGGAGTTAAGTTCAGAAATGTAAGTGAAATATGCGTTTTAGAAAAAAATACATGTTAGAGTGGAGTTCCAGACTTGAAGGCCACTCTTGCAGTTTTTCCAAAAGGCAGTTGTACGTTCTGCAGTACTGAACAACAAGTTTACACTGAGACCATATGATCTTCATCTGGCTCATAAAAAGTAGTAATTACCTCTCATGTCCACACTGAACAGCAGAAACATTTCTGAAAGGGAGCATAATGACAAACGAGACCTAGTTCTTGTTTACACGGTGTCAAAAAAAGCAAACACACCAAATCCACTAGTAAAATGTTTAATTCAAGCTTGGATCCACATGCCTTCATTTGCTCTGCTATTTTACAAATTTAAGAAAATCAAAACAAAACTCCAACCATTCTTTATTTTAGTTAGGGCTTTAAGCAAGTCATCTGTAATCTTGACTTTACCAAAGCCAAGACACACTTCTTTTAGACACATTGAATGATCCAATTTCATTTCCAAACACATCTGTCTGCCAGTGCACATTTTGTGGAAAATTACAATCACATTTTGCAAGGCTTTCATGAAATGTGAGGGACAGTTTTCAAGGCCATTAAAAGGTATTTTAACCATCAAGCAGCACCAGAATTTGTTCCAACTCCAGTTCTTCCCACTGCTAATGATCACACTAAATTATTTCTCACTTAATAACAGGAGATCACATCACAGTCTGTATGCTAAACCAGAGACTGTATTCTGAAATACATTCGAAGTATTCTCAAAACAGAAAATACTGAAAAACTGTCTTGTTTAAAATGCACAAACCATTATTTAACTCTCACTGTGCCTGCCTATGATGTTTTGATTCCACCTTACAACAATTATTTGAGAAATTGTTTCTGACTGGGAAATATAACAATAGAAAGAAGGAAAGAAGAAGACAGAAGACGACCTGAGGGCTTAACTGAAGTTTGTCCTCTCTTGAATCCCTTTTATCTGTTTTGATTCTTTAATTCTCTGTGTCTTGCAATACATTAACAAGCTATATAACATTACATCAGCAAAGACACAATTTACTGACATGAGCATAAACTGTACCTACTTTCACGTGATGATTTCTGCTGCCTCGAACACTAATTGTCATTCTAAAATATTCTTTTAATGTTTCAACTGTGCACTCCTGAAATAGGTGTGATCACACCAATGGATTCAGTCGTAATCTGTAGTAGTCCCTCGGTGTCTTTCAGATGCCTGTTTGGAAGACAAATGTCGCAATGGTGGCACCTGCTTTGAATCAGATAAACAGGTTAAATGTCTCTGTTTGCCAACATATGGAGGAGACTTCTGTGAAAATGGTAAGCTCTGTCCCATTTACATGACTTCTTTCTTGCCCGTAAAACAAGTTCAAAAAAGCTGTTTGATTTGAAAAACTTTTGCCAAAAGTAAACAAATTGATGGGACCGAAACTGGCCAGTGGAGTCTCTTCAAGATAAGATAATCAGGAAAATCAGTACACAGTGAACAGGGAGGGGTACACACAACTGTTTTTCAGAACTCTGGGTGATTGTCCTGTCTCCTCCATTGTGATGATTTTAGACTTGGAGCAATGTGAACCAGGCTGGGACAAATTTGAAGGTTTTTGCTATCGTCACTTCGGCCAACGTCTGACCTGGGAGGCTGCAGAGCAGCACTGTCGCATGATGGGAGCTCACCTGGCGTCCATCATGTCCCCTGAAGAGCAGGATTTCATCAACAGTTAAATTTCCAGCCAATACATTAACATTGTTCGTATCTGGTTTCACAAAAATGTGAGATATTTGTTAATTGAACGGTGTTGTTCTTCTCACTAGGCAACTACAAAGAGTATCAGTGGACAGGTCTTAATGATAAGGCCCTTGAGGATGATTTTGTCTGGTCTGATGGAAAACCATTGGTGAGGAATGTTAAACTTTTAACTCCTAGGTACCTGATTTTTCATGACTTTAGAAACGTGTACAGAACATATATCGTTTGCCCATGTTAACAGATGTATGAGAACTGGTACAAAGGGCAGCCAGATAGCTACTTTCTGTCAGGAGAGGACTGTGTGGTGATGGTGTGGCACGATGATGGGCGCTGGAGCGATGTTCCCTGTAACTATCACCTCTCATACACCTGCAAAAAAGGCACTGGTGAGTTTCATTAAAGAGGTTGTGCACACATCAGTCACACCACCCTGTAATGGTGTATTTTTAATTAAACTCTTTGCATTGTTTTTTTGAGTTATTTCATCGTCATGTCCCAACTCTTCCAACAGCTTCTTGTGGCCCCCCACCAAAAGTACGAAATGCTTCCCCATTTGGTAAAGTTCGACAGCGTTATGGTATCAATGAAATTGTGCGATATCACTGCGCAGAAGGTTTCCGGCAAAAACTAAACCCTCTGATCAGGTGTCTGTCAGAAGGCAACTGGGAGAGACCACAGATTTTGTGCGACCATGGTAAGATAAGCTGTTTTGGTCAAGAAAAAGCCTCTTCGAATTTACTTTAACAATCAATCATCTACTGTTACTTGTGTCATACGTGTGTCATATGATATCATTTAGCTGGAAGAAATTAAAGACTAAAACTGTGTTTTCTTCTCAGAGTCTGAACGCCAAACGCTTTCAGTGACAGAGAGCAACTTTGCAGCGGCTGAAAATGAAATTGAGTCCACGACAGAGGCACCTCAGTACTGGGACATCAAGTTTTAAAAGACAGCTTTTATATTCATGCTTTGCAAAATTCTGTTACTGTAACATGACAAGATGTAAAGAATCTGAAAACACGTAGGACAAAATAAGCCACTCAAAGTCAACCTTCCTTTCAGGCAATAACATTAAACCTGAGTGCAAAGGCACAGTCACACATAGATATTTTTTTAAAGTGATCACTCTGTGACCAGATTAACTCTTTCACCTTCAAACATTAAATCTGTGAAATTTGAATTACATCTTTAAAAGAGTCTTTTACAAAGGTTTTCTGATAAGAGTTTTCCAACAAAATGGTGCTAAGGTTTTTAGACACTTTAATTACCGATAAAGATGTTTTTTTTATCTTATTGCTATATGTTCCTGCTTTGTAAAACAAGAAAATACTCCAAAGTAAACCTTAAACAACCAACAAGTGCTGTATATATATAATGGTTTTCATACCTGAAATCTTTGTTCCCATTTTTCTGAAAGAAATCTTTAAATGTCAAACAGACGCTGTTTTGTTCGCTGGCTTTATGTTGTAATAAAGTTTTGTAGAACAGAGCAAATAATAAATTATCCTCCTAATACCCCTGAAATGGTATGCAGGTTTATTTTTGTGGATTATTGTGCAGAACAGTAAATTTAATAAGAGTGGTAATTGAACTGATCTCTCCTCCTTCAACTGTATTATGTATTTTTCCTCCAACTACAATGAAAGCTTTACTGCTTATTTACAAGTGATCCAAGATTATAAGAATCACAGAGAAAAATTAACCAAAGTGCTTCAACATGAGGTAACCAATCAGAATATACACATGTTGCTTGCTCAAGCCTGTCCAGAATGCTGAATGGGAACTTTGAATAAATAAAAATCAAAGAAAAACACATGTGCATTTTTCTTCCCTTGTAACTATCTTACTGATTAAAATACATAGTTATAATCTGAAAAATTTGTGTTTTAAAATATTGTGCATTAACCATCAGAGGTGGGATCCAGCTTTTGTTGTTTCAATAAAAGCATTGAATGTGTAAAGGGTAAAAAATATTGTGATTTTTAATTAGGAATTCGTTTTTTGTGTTATTTTCATTGTTTTGTTGACATATAAACTCTGTTTTCAGTTGTGGATCTTTCCATCACAAAAAAAAGTAATGTTTCATTAAATATACGGACCAGATGGTGACACTCATAAATGTGAGGCTTACTCTAACCTCCATGTGTTAAATAGCATGAGCACCAGATGGTCCTGTGTTAAATTGTTTGTAAAAGAGCAAGTAATTTAAAAATATATAGCAGGTACTTGGATGGAGCATATGTTAACCGGTGACCTGACCAAACATGAATTGTGAAGCTACACAAACACAGCTAATCAATGTACTTTAGCTACTATGGTTGACTTTATTGTACTTCAACTGCCAGCATTTGCCTGTTTGATGTATACTTTTACTTTGTGTTGTGGCTTCATACAGACGCATTCAAGATGCAGAATTGTAAATAGTATTGGAATAGAGTGGTTTACCTATCATTTGTATTTATCTAAATATTCAGTTTTTAAGCATAACTATATTAGGCACCTGTTTGCTTTGTATATATATTTCAAGGGTCCGCGAATGCATCAAAATGAAAAAAGATACTTACGTCATACTTTCGTCATCTGATTGAAAAATTGGAGTCACCTGTGCAAAAAACAAGAAAGTCTCCAAAAGTGAGTTTGAAACACTTTTCTGTAAATATATTTTGGGTGGTCAATTGTTTTTATAATTCAACAGAGGTATCTACGTGTGTTTTGGCTTTTCGTCTTTCTTTTAAAGAAATGAAAAGGTGCAAAGCTTTTAAAACTGGGCTGGAGTCGCGGAGAGCTACATCTTGGCTACATACATTTGCGTTTTCAAGTGTCGAATTTGTTAAGTTTTCCTTTTAATTACAATGGGATTTTGTTTTTTAAAAAGTACCGTGGGCTAAATGTTTTGTGAGGTTCTGATGATGCAGTGACGGTAAATCTGCCACAAGATGGCGTCATTGTGTCACATTTGTAGGACCAGAACTTTTTGGAGACGCTGAAAATAAATAGGATGGTTTGATGCCATCCGGGCAGACTCCAACAAGCAAGATATGAGGTCTATGAAATGTCTGCTTTTTTGCCAACTATTTTATCACCTAAATTCTTACATTTAAAATGGCACTAATTGTTTAATTTTGGGCATTAAAAAGAATCATTCTATGGTCTTAAATATCACCTTAGATATCAGTGTGCAAAATGGAGAACAGAAAAGTGGCATGTTTTGAAATTGTTTCTATTTTCACCTTTCTGACTCAAGTTATGAATGAAAGCGCTGTTACCCTTAATAAAGCATTCTAGATCTTTTCAGTTTCAAATCCTCTTATGATTCTTCTGTCATTCTTCAGCCAACTTCTAACTGCTTGAAATCCCTTAGCGATTGTTCTCTTACTTTCATATTGCTTCCTGTCATATTTTATTGCGTTCTTCATCTTACTGTTGCACGTTTTTATTTTATCTTCAGGTGCATTTATTCAGCATTCTAACTGGTGTTTTGAAGGAACCGTTCTTTAGATGCTCATAAGGTGGCTCTCCTGGTGTGCAGAAGATGCATTCAACCTTCTTTTATTATATTGCACCTCAGTTTAAATAAACTCCAGGTTATTAGCCTTGATTTCAGGGTGAATAGAAGTGCCTCCGTTGTAGGATGACTAATTTCTCAGGCCTTAAATGGCTTCACACTGCTCGGCCTGAATGCAGGAGCTTGATGTCCGCCTGCTTTTGTCATGGAGCCGATAACGCCGCTCCACATGCGGGTGTATTGAGGCCTGTGACCCTGAGGTCACAAGGGCAGAGAGAGGCGAACAGAGGCCAGTCTTTAACGACTCCTTATAGAGTTCCTTTTTCTTCCACTGGACGCGTGGCTCACTAATTGATGGTCCACCTCTACACCACGTGTGAGGTGCTCCATGCCCAAAGATGACTGCTTGTGTGAGTTAGAAGAAGAGTGCGATGTGGGGAAAGAAAGGTGTAGTGAGTAAATGATTTCAGATGTAATTGCTTTGCCCATTCATTTGTAACATTTTAGGGAAGTTTAGGGAAGGATTTAAAGATGATAATTATTATTATTATTATTGTTTACATTTAAAAAAAAAATCAGGATTGAAGTCAATTAGAGTTCAGTTTTCTGAACGTTCCTATGGAATGCATAGAAAAGTAGTAAAATCCACAGACATTACAAATTAACACCATCTGATGATGCTATCCTTTTTGTCCCCGATTCAGCTGTGTCTCAGTATTTGTTCTTTAAGGATCTTATTATTGGCAATTGACAATAAACTTAATTAAATTTGCAATCTTCGTTTGTTCAAGTTTACATTTTCATGGATGTAGATCAATTGACAAGATTACCATCTTAGACTCTTTTTCTTATCCTTTTTGGACTACTCTATCATGCACACCCCTGTAGGAACAGTCAGCAACCACATAGATTTTCATAGACAACAGAGAGAGACTATAGATGTTTAGCTCAGAACTCTTCTCTGATAATTGTGTAGTTGATCTGAAATGATATTTGCCCTGACCATGAAAAGACACGAGGAGCGAGTTAAAAAGGTGTGCCAAGCTGGCTGGGAACCTCGGCATCAAGCTTTACCCACAACCCTTCACCCCATCGTTGTCACTCACTGTGACACAAAAAACTATTGTGGTTTCTTCAAATTAGGAAATTCTAGTTGGGAAAATTGCCCTTTTTCACTTTTGGTCCCCAGCTGTGTCCCCCTCTTTTTCTATTGTTGACAATTGAATACCCAGGAATGCGTTATTGAAAATCAAGTGTATGTTAAGTTCATTACCACAGGAAAAGACACCAAAAACATGTAAAAATCTATTTTCTATTGGTTGAAAATGTTATCACTCATTTAACTATAAGGAATAATAACTTCTTTTACATTTTTATTCCCCAAAAGGCCTTTGAAATTCTTAAATACTGTAAAAATATATACTATGTAAAAATGTCAGTGAACATCATATTCTGCTTTAAATGTACAGTTCATGCTGAAGTTCTTTAAAAAATTAATTGGACTTGTCAGGGAGATGTCTAGCATTTCATTGCTTGTCCAAACTATGAATGTGAAAAAGAATGTTTAATCTGAAAATTAATCTGCTCTCTTATGATACTGATCCATTTTCTAGTTGTCTGCTTTGCATTTGTTCTTATTTCTGTTTCTATTTTAAAAGTTCCCTTTTATCACATTAGTTAGGGGTTTATGGTAAGTATTTAATGCAATTTTATCTGTTTGAGATTTTTACTATAATTAGACATCAGAATATTATTATTATTATTATTAGATCAGTCAATACAATTGCAGAAATGCAAAATCCAGTCTCTTATGATGAAGTACACGGGGATTACATTATCAGATCTGGTCATTGGTGTCAGTCAGGAGTGCTTTGAGTTTCTGCACGGTGAAAAGTGTCTGAATTCCTGCAGTCAGCAGCTTTAGGATCAGCTCCATGGATATAAAGAATGGGCTTTCATCTTACAGTTCACATGCAGTGTTTTCACACTGCATCAGTTTGTGGTGGGGGTCTGGCGGCTGACTGAAAGGCAGCCATGACAAATAAGGGACAGACAGACATATAAACCCACCGTGGCGCCATGCGAAGGCAAATACATATGGCATTTTACAAGATTATGAACTCAATGTAGGATATTCTGATAATTCAGATGCTTTTCGTTTAAGAAAAATGCATATTTAGTAGTGGTAGTAGTTTTCTTGTTCGTATTTAGTGAATTGGATGCATTCTTCCTGCAGGGGGCACTCTGACCTGAAAGTGAGCAACTCCAATATACTCAAACTCCAACTTCTTTCTACTCAGAAGCTGTGTCTGATTCATTCATTTGATTTGAAAGGGTAGGGGAAAAGACCTGGGGTGACTGTTAATGCTCTAGTCCTGGAACTCAAACAGCTCATCCTCCTCCCTTTCTGTTGAATTTCCCAGCGACCCCCAGTTTATAACTTTAGGTTGTTGGGGATGTAGAAGACAGTAGATTAATAAAAGAGAAATGCAACAAAGTTTGCTGTTGGCCTTAAATAGCTTCCTGGTCTTATATCTATATTATAAGAAGAATTCATGTTTTTTATGTTTATATTCTGACATTTATCAAATGCCTGGAGCCAAACCAAGAATAACCTAATAGGAGAGGAAGCATTACAATGATCTTTGAGTATAAAAATAAAAACACCACAGAAAACAGGGCAGAACAGAATAATGCATTTCAAAGCCACATGTTTATGTGGCAAATGATGACATGTCATCTATGTGTGTGTTTAATCACAAAAAATAAGAGATGTTGCAGTTGAATAAAAAAGGTTTACGCAATCATGGTAGTACATTTCTAACAACTGTAACCATTGATTGTTGATGTGTGTGATCAGTGTGGTGCATTGGTATGAATGCGAAGATGTTAACCTCTGCGCCCCAGTTATTTCATATGTTTATTCACATCGAGGAGCCATAGATGAATGTATGATCAACCAGAGAAAATGCCAAGAAATACTTAAGCATAGTGATACTCACAGTATCATGAAAGTTTCACTGTACTGATATCAGTAAATGTTACCAAATGCCAAAGTAATTTTTCAAGTAAAGTAAAACCACCTGTCTTTTAATACACAGCAAAATGTGGAGCAGGGGATAAATGCTTGCCTTGAACTCTGTTGATGTACAATCTCAAACAAAATTAAATCTAGGAAATTAATCTTAAAAGAAGAAAAAAAATCACTCAAAACACAAAGCAACATTTGTTTTCCCATAACACAGTCTAATATGTTGATACTTTAATCCAGTGTCCTTCATTGCAATTAAGACACCTGATCAGCATCTTGTTTTCTTAACAATATTCACTGTGGACCATTTTTTTTATTTTTAGAAAACAAGCACAGGAATGTCATTCATATCCATCAAACCTGAGACCGCGGCTCATTTAAATAAACAGTGTCTTGACGATGTTATAATGACCACTGTGTTTTTCTTGTGCCATCACAAAACATTTACATGTGAAAGCTCTGAGTTCCTGTGAACTTATTTGACCTTTGACTTCTCATCTGTGTCTCACAGACAACAAATGGCTGCAGCTGGGATGGAGACTACCCAGTAGGTTCTCACCCACAGACTCCAGACTGCGACGTGTGAGTAAGTGATCATTATGAGCGGCTCTGACTTGTTCAGACTATTAATGACTTATTTAGACACGTTCCTTTGTCCTTCTAACAGCTTTGGCGCTGTTTAAACCCAAGAACAATGCATTGACTAAAATTCAGATATTTCAGACAAATGTTTCAAACTGGTATTACCTGCACACGAAAAATGATTGTAACCTGTGGAGGGTGCTGTGTTGTAGTTGGAGGAAAAAAATGATAATCTCTCTCAATCTAGCATGCCATGTTGTTATGTTGTGGAGCAGAGCATTCTGTTTATCACTGACTAAATCCCAGTTGTAAAAATTGTTCAAATTGGTGTTGTTCAAATTTAAAGCGTTGTCATCCCACATTTAAACTCTTCTGATTTGTGGTTTCATGAAATGATCTCAGGTCTGATAAATGATAATGGCTTACAAATCTAAATTTACGCCACTGAAAAAACATCTTTGAGTGTTTTGTCTCCAATTTAATCATGTCTAGGATGTTGTATGCATTGGCTAAGAGTTTGTGGAGACTTTTTTTGGTTTGAAAGATTGTGTAGGTGCCGGCTCCAAAAGATTTCAAGCTCTGATCCACAGCCTCATTATCTGGATATGTTAACTGTAGTCAGCAAAGAGTAAATTATTTATTTATTTATTTATTTGTTTATTGTACTGAAATCACATTGGTGGAAAAGCTTTAACACACAGAAAAAAAAGAAAATCAAAATATCAAATGAATACTATGTCTATAATTTTTCCCACAGTTCAGCATGGTACGATTGTCTACATTTGTTCTCTAATATGTAGGCTCTTTGCCCTTTAATCACTAAATTAATCAACCTTTAATCTCCACCACCAACTCTCTGCTTCAGAAAGGCCTAAATGTTGGGGACTGAATGGCAAACTTGAAAACAGCTGTTCACACCCAATGCTGTCCTTCCATAACTCTGATTAAGCAATTGGTTGAAATGGAAACTAAAAGTAGCAGTCTAGTCTGTCAGAGTTTTTAAATACGTTCTTTTCTCAATACTTACTCAATACAGGTTCTTTTTAAAAGGAAAATTATATTCATATACTAAGAATTTACTTTGAAAAATAAGACATAAAAAAATGACAAAACAGCTATAAAATTCCTTCTCATTTGGCCTACAGTGTGCGATAACCCTTCACATACAGCTTGGCATGAATTTTTATCAAGTTAATAACTAATAATTTTGCCGTGTAAAATTTGAATTGTAATATTATTGTTTAATTGTCCTCGTTCCTATTTATTCCCTCAAGTGTGTCCTGCAGTGAACTATATACATAGTACTACATCCTGGCCCATCTTCAAAAAGCTTCACTCACACAGATTTAACTGATCAAATATGAGGATTGTTTGTCTCTGAAGAGCCACTGTGCACTTCAAGTATGTTCAGCTATTAATTCAGTCCAAATAAAAACAAACCGTTGCTAAAAAAACTCCCACAGATGTGCCAGACAGACGCATTCCTGCACACAGTCGGACACAGACTTGCACAGCCAGGACTCAGACATGCAAACGACACGGCACACACTTTCTCACAGCACCACCCAGACGCACACACACCCACACTGTGACGAAGACAATTTGAAGGGCCTCATCTCTGCTGCCTTTCTTTGCCTGTCTGCTCTGTCTGACCCAGCCTTTTTATATGTCTAATTAAGTAGTCAGACCCTCCAGCATGCCATGACATAGTCATGGCTGATTTCTAGCCATGTTTTGTGCCCGTGTCTTCATGTGGACGGATCTGTTTTTTATCGTGACCTCTAAGATATTGTTATCCCATCGGGCTCGACGCCCCTCTGTCGGTGTATGAGAGAGCAGAAATCTTCAACAGCACCCAGAAGACGGTTTATGTGGGAAAGCAGTGATTGTATGACTTTCAGTTGGGGACATAATGTCAACATTGTTCTTTTGTGGGGGAAATTCAGCGGAGCGATTCCATTCTTGATGTATAACAACACGTTGTGTTGAGACACAAAGTGAAAGAGAAAAGCCAAGGGTTTCTTTTTGGACCTGTGAGTTCAGTCTGCATTGTTTTCTCAGTAGTCTGTGCATATATTTATTAATTAGCTTTACGTCTGTGTCAGTCACGCACGGTTGTGTCTTGGCACGTACGTTTTAGATGTTCATTCTCTGGTGGGGGACCATGACACACTTCGTCCTTCCCTTGACCCTTACTGACTTAGCCTTGACCTCTGAGCTCTCATCAAAAAGGAGGCCAAGAGGTTAAACCCAGAAAACCAGCAGGTCAAACATCTCATTATCCAGCCTGGCCCTCCTACTTCTTCAATGTAGTTTAGGAATGAACCACTGAGCTCCTTTCTGATACCTTAAATTTTCAAAAAGGGGAGTTTTCCTTGCCAATTTTTAATGTCTTAAATGAGAGCCAGTCAGATATTTAGTTGACTCCTTAAAGAAAAACCTATGAGAGCTAGATGGAAAAAAGTAAATCATTCATTTAATAATTGACAAGCTACTACTAATAAACCAACACTACCAATTAGATATTAGAACTGATCTCCAGCATAAGGTGGGTGAATAGGCAGAGGAAATGAGCAATTCAAAAACTGTATGAATAACACAAAATCTGAGCTTTTGTTAGTTTAAAATCTGCTGATTAGTTATAAATTAAAAACTAATTAATGTTATTCTTCATCCTTTTCTTTAAAATAGATCCCCAAAATGATAAATTTGTAGAGGTGTAAAATGAATCACCCTTTTTGTCAGTTTTACATAAAATAATTAGAGAGCAGTCTGACATGTTGCAAGCATCAATGCAGAGAATGAAATGAGCAAATGAAAACATGTGAGAGCATTTAGAATTTACACATTCCTAAAGTTAAAAGTAAAAACAGCAGACTTAAATATCTTTATTCCATATACTGTAATACTTCCACTAGCAGAGCAGCGTAATGAAAGATGAGTTAAAAACATAATAAAGTTGACTAGATGACCTTTATATCACCCTACAGTGAATTAAACTGTCACCTTTTGGAAAGACAAACACTAATTCAAGAACTTAAAACAACAAACTAAAAAGAAAACTTTTTTTTCTATTGCACTGCTCTGAATAGAAAGTTTTATTTCATAATTTCCTCCTGCTTGTAGTTAATAGTTGCTTTAGTATTGTACATCAATGGCAGTGTAGTTGAAGTTGATTTTGAATTACTCAGCAGTTCTAAATGAATCTCTATTAATTGTTTCACAACGAAATCTGGTGGATTCAAATCATGCCTAAAGCTAAAGCCACCTCTCTATTTCCCTTAAAAAAATCATTGTGATTGTGTGGAGTACTTATTCTTCATGCTTCATGACCTTAAATTCAGTGTCTATCTACTTGAAGCATTCATTGCCCATTTCAGCAAGAGTCAATGATATTAAATCTGGCGGGTGTGTCGGCACATAAAGCAACCAGCAACCATTTCACAGGTGTCTTTATGAGAAATCCCAGTGGCCTGTCAGGGAACACAGCAACACTCAGATGGATCAAAGGTCAAACAACTTGTGGATTTAACAGACCATCAACAAGGGTCACATAGAGGGACCCCTTCTTTTCACTCTCTTTCATGGCTACACACACCCACACACATACACACGTGTGTTAAGAGGTTGTGAATGAGCAAGAGGTAACCATTGTCCAGCTGCCCTGAGGTCGGATCTCTTGATGTGGCACTTAATTTTTGACCTCCAACAGGCTCAAGATCATCATTATTTCTACATTATGAAGTGTTTGTTTTTCAAACCCCTTTACTATGCAGCAATTTTACTGGTATATTCCTTAAGATCAATATTTGTATTTGTAGGAAACCTTAGTCTGCAAATGTATTGTGATGGTGATCCATGCCTCAGTTATTTTATTTCTGCAAAATGTATTCTAAGTGGCGGTAAGCATATGCTGTCTATTATAAAAACAGCTTACACAGTGTAATCATTTCTGAGGATTACTTTTTTTTACCTTAAGTGTAGTTGGTTTATACCTCGTTTGCTTTCGCAAAAAATATACAGTACTATGTTCTTTACTTCTAATGAAGGAAGATGATGTCAGCATTCTTTTGTATCCATCATCAAATATATGGAGTTGTTTGAAAGACAACCGTAAAATAAAATGTATATGAAAGTATGACATATTTCCATGTGGGCTACTTTCTGGTACATTAGACAAAAAATTGACCATTTGCCCTGTATTTATTGAATGTTTATATAGAGATTATTTAGGGTTAAGCGTTGATGGAAATATGTCCTACAGGCTCTTTTTTGGAGTTGAGATTGGGATATAAACTAGAGTTTAATATGAAAACTATTGAATCTAATTTGAGGAAGTCATTTTTTTTATCTTTCAGTTAATTTTTAGTCCTTTCATATTAAAGATCTGTATGGTTGAGAATGTGGCACTGACGGTTTTTATGTGTTGTGCAACACATTAAAAAAAACTGTCATACCTGTAAGGAGAAAATTCTGTGAATGAAAAGATTGATGAGATGATTTGGTGTTTTTTAGGTCATGGTTCATAGTAACATCTGTGTGTCCATGTTCTCTCCAATAAGTTCCGCACCTGATTCTGACTCCCAGAGAGCTAGCTTTTAAACAACTGCAAGCCAGAATCTATTATATATTACACCAAATTTTGCTTATGCAAATGTGAGTCTTTCTCTTAATTTCTTTCTCATGGAATACATTTGATTATTCCTATTTGTTTTGAGTTTTTCTTTTAGTTTCACTTTATGAAGCACAGACGCTTTGACAGGATTCTTAAGGAGATGTTTATTCTTCATTACGTCAACATGCAGATGAGGATTTGCCATTGAACTTGAACCCAGTCCCCTCACACTGCTTGATTTCACAGTCGCAGCCTCTAACCCCCCTCCACACCTCCCCTGTACAGCACCATGCCTGCCTTTGTGAAGCTGTCTTCCTTGACTTTCTGCATCCCCCGTCTGGCCCTCTGCAACCCCTCTTCCATCTCTGCCCCCTCCCCTCCTGCAAGCCATTCTTTACTTGTGGGCAGGGTGCTCCAGGAGACAGCCTGTGGGGACTCGCAATACAGAATGCTAATCAGACCCTTGACGGTACTTCCCACGATTTTCCTCCCAGACATGGGCCTTTGTTTTGTCACTGATTCCTTCATAATCAGACAGTTCCCGTAACTTTCCTGATGTCTGGGGCAGGATCTGTAGTGCTGCTAGCAGCACAAGCTTTACCTTTTTGTGGTGTTTCAATGCTCTTTCTCCAAAGTCAGTGTCTGAGTGTCGTGCCATAATGGGGAAGATGGAACGTTTAACAGAAGCATAATTTTTTACGCCTAAAATTACTTAAACTGACTTAATTATGAACTTGATCTTAGGCTCCTGAAACATAGTATAACTGGTCCTGAAGCTATTTTTTTTGCATAGTTTTTATGAACAGGATATCAGATTGATGATTTGGAATAGATATTTTGCCATTTAGTTTATTCTAACATTGCACAAATGTAAAATTTAGAATATAGTAACTGACTTAGCAGATAAGCTCTTTTAATTTGTTGTTTATTTGTTCATAAAACTGTTCTGAATAGAATCAGTGGTCTTAAAGCCACACTTGCCATCTCCATTGGTTATATACTCGTCCATTAAGATTTGTGCTAAGGTCTCTTTAAAACCAGGTTGTCCAGTGTTCTTCAAAGAAATAATTGAGTTGACATTTGCTTCCTGTGAAGACTGCTTAGTGTTTTAGTGTGTTTAAATTTGAATGTACTCCTTAATTAGGATATAGAATCAAGACCGAAAGGCAGGTGTAAATTAAAGGTCAGCCATTAAGCACATGTGGTGGTGTTAATTAAAAGACAAAGTCTTCTATTTAGTTTTATTACCTCGATTATGATTCACAGTTATGCATATGGGCTATATTATGTTGTGTCCTATAAATAGTCTTATTAGATTCACCAATTTCAAATTTTTACACATGTATACAATGTGTTTAGTACACTTGAAATGACGACTTTTCTGTATATCCCTAAAAATGTATAAATGGATTACTTAGATACCTACATAAGTCTGTTATAATATAGATAATCTGGTAAAAAAGATAAATTAACCCTTGAAGTGAGGCTATTAATGTTTTTTTACTTAGAAAAGCGGTCATTGTAATTTAGTTAGTTTTTACTGCTTCTACTTTCATGTTTGATAAACTTACAAAAAGAAATTTACGAACCTGTAAAGTGTTGCTTAAACCTACTCGTCCACATGCTCTAAAATATCCCGTTTTGGATGCAGTCATTCTGTCCTGTACAGAAGAAATAGAAAATGGGTAACAAAGTTCATTTATTCATTCACCTGAAAAGGTGTAAGCTTAGCAGCTGTGCAGTAAGCATGAAAATGTTAGCCTACAATTGTCAAACAAAACCATGATCTTATTATTTGACTGCAACTACTGCCATTATTTGACTGTGAAAAGTATTCAAAACTTTAGAACGGGAACTTCTTGTCTTATTGCAACATACATAGACCAAATGTGTAAGTCACGTGAACCAGATTTTGATTTGGAATTAGAAATAGTTATTTCTTAGTTATTTTTTCAGTGTAAGGGGTGAGTATAATTTGTCTGTTTGGACAGTTTAATGTTTACATAGTATCTCTTAGTTTTGTCAGAATCAAGATGGATTTTACTTAGAAAATTATATTTTGCTTATCTTGTGAGCCATATCTTCCAGCCCCTACTTTTCCTTTTTGAGATGCTTCGTATCCTGTAACCATAGATTGTTTGTGAACTGAATGGAAAGCTCATCCTTCCAGATGTATGGAGATGCACCACAGTAATAGCAGCTGGATCTGCTGGCCCGCATGTCCTTACAGCAGCTGTGGCTCACAGTCCCAGACTCCACACTTCATCCAGATGTGACTCGCATATTCAGAACTGTGCATTACGGGTTACACAAAGAGGAGTGATGGTATTCATTGCTCATTACACTGTGTTCACTGAACATTGTAATCGTGTGTGTGTGTATGTGAATATATGTTTTTTTTTTCTTGTTTCTCAGATGAGGTAAAAGTTCCCATTTAGAGGTGGAAGGATTGCTTTTGGTATAAGCTGATGTCTCACCTCACACAAAAAGTAATAAAGGATAAAAAAAAATTGCACTTTGACCACTTGCATGCCATTCAACTTGCTTTTTGTTTAGGCATCCAAATTTCAGACTAAGCTGAAGGCTTTGGAAATGGTTTTGGCTTTATTTCAACAAGTGTCACACTTCCACATTTGCCAGGGTGACTAGCTCTTCTCAGATCAGTGTCACTATCACAGCCTGTATCAATACCCAATAGCTGACCTGTAAAACTAGGTCTCATAGTACAATTTTGATACTTAATAGCTTGTGCTACCAGCATCACTTATAACCTATTGATTGTATAATCAGTTATCAATTAGAAATTTAAGCATTTTAAGCATTTGAATAATGGCAGATGTATAAACTCCACACTGAAGCAGTTTTGTCTCGTTGTAAACAGTTTTATTGATTTATACAATAATTAGTTGCATAGTAAAAAGTAACTTGTGCAAATCAAGCTTTTGACACTCCTGAGACAATTATTAGTGCATACAAATGTGTAAAATCAAATTCAGAATATTATTAATATCCTTCAAAAATCTAATATTAACAAAAAACAAAAAAATGCGTTTTCAAAAACACTGTTAACGTGAAAAGAAATGTGAAAATAAACAGATTTGAGTCAGTCTTGAGATTGACAGTGCAAATAGAGATTAAATCAGGGGACCACCACATGCTCCGTACTTATATCACTGTTTGCTCTCACTAATTCCAAAAACGGCACAGCACAGCGCTCACATAGTGCATATTTGTAATACAGACAACTTAATGCATCACACACAAAAAGCAAAAACATTGACACATACACAGAATACTAATGTGCAAACTTAACAACATGAATTTAACGTAATCTAGTCATTTCCTTCTGCATAGATAGTAAACATAATGTATGTTTTATTGCACAAAATAATTACAGCTGTGCAATTGTGCAATGTGGCAGAGGTACAGATAGATTGTAAAAGACTGCTGAGGCTGCTCCAGTCTTATGGTACTGTTGTACATTCAAAACAAACTTTCTTTCTTTTTTACATTTTCAGAGAACCTTTAAGCCAATGCCCTCTTCAGCTGTTGCATTTAATCCAAATGTTGTGCCATTTAGTTATACTAAAACAAAAAATGACTAATCCTGAAACAAAATGATTCAAATCTAAAGATTTGATATGAATTCATACCTGATGCCAACATCACACATTTACCATGAGACAAGAAAAAGTTAGATTAAGATGTTTCAGAGAATCTGGTCTCAGATTGTCAGCAAATAACGAGACAATTTGATTTTTTTTAGCTAAAGAAATATTTAAAAGGTAGAAATTAAAAACTAGACTCTGATACAGTTTCTATACAGAATCATTTTACAGAAAAACTACTTTTATTCTCAACTTAATACATCTCAATAACAACCAAGTGGTGTTATTGCTTCCATGAGATGATTATTTACGACCTGACCTACATTAAAACCTAATACAGATGTGACCTGAACAGTTGTGAGAACATGCTTCACAGAATCCACTCCATTCAGTACTGAGTTTCAGCCTCAAAAAGGCCAAATGTCTGTGTACATCTGAAGTCTTCCTGTTTGCTGTTTTCTTCCCCGGTTCACATTGAAATAAGAATATCCTACGGTAGAAGCTGCAGTGACTGCTGCATCCAGCAGCAAGATCTGACAGGGAGATTTTCACCATGTTTGAGCTCCTTTGTCCAGATTTATAATTGCGGGTAATGATGTTGTCCAGTGTGAAACGATTCACTAACTCAGTCATAAAGGTGATGTGACCCAGAACTTCAGAAAACCTTGAAAGAAAAGCAAGAAAAGGTTTTAAGGAAAAAGTCAACATGGACTTATGATATATATGTTCAGTAATCTGTTAAGAGATTAGGTTGTTATTTCAGCATTTTCAAGGCAGGGTAGAGTTTTATTCTCTACTTTATTTGTATGTTCTTCAGGGGCTTAGTATCAAAGTTTTCTGTGGACAGCTTAGTTTTCCAGGTTTTAGAGGACTTAAATTCTCATGTCTTAACATTCTGAATCCGCACATTGATTCAGATAGTTGGATTTTGCTGTGCTTGTTTGACTGCGCCTCACGGAATGAGATCAGGAATGTGTAGATAAGATACAGCATATTCTCCTTCTATTATCCTCTGTGTTGTCCCTTACTGATATTTTGTTAACTAACAGGGGGGGATAATCATATTTTTAACAGCATTTAATATCTTTACATTATTTTTCATAGCTTAAATTATTCAAAGATGTTTAAGTTGCCAATAGAAAAATTTTACCTTTTTGGGACTCTGAGCACAGCTTTGCTTTCTAAAACACTACTGTAAGCTCCCACTGCACGTAGACAGTACACTGACAACGGGACGCACACAATTAAACCAGACAGACAAGGTGAAATATGCCCCACATCCCCCCAAAACACCAAACTCTACAACAGTAAGTCTAGACACAAGCTGGTCTTCAAATCATCACACCTCCTCTCCTTCCCCCTTCTCCTCCCCATCATCCCACCATCATTGTCTGAGCCCCTAAGAGTTTTTTTCCCACGCTTTATTTTTCTCTGTCCTGTTCGAAGCTGAGGAGAGGAGGAGGAAGTGGGGGGCATAGATGGGGTCGTCATGGCAACCCCACATTGGCATGCCCCTGATTGGAGTATGAGGTAGCTAATTATTCAGTGCATATGCTTAAAAAAAACAATAAAGTAGGACGTATTGAAATTCAGAGCCAAGCATTGCATGGTGTGTGAATAACATATGAGCTCAGAGCTGCTTTTGAGGAACGCCTCAGCCCCACTTCTTATTGTACATGAAATCTTAGTGACTTAAATGTTACCTTTACTCAGATTTCTATGTCTGATAATGTGGGATGTGATTTTAGAATTTGCAGTGCCTTAATTCAATCTCACAAGAAACTTTCCATCCCCTGTAATTAAAATTATTAACGTTTGATGTATGACGGCATGCATAAAGTGTCCTCGCATGAATGTATAAGGGATGGAGAGTATGTTATGTGAAAAAAATCTTTGGGATTGGGATTTGTATATGCCTGTGTGACAGGGGGTTAAGTTAACAATGGTTGGCATTGTTTACCAATCTCCCGCATCCATTAATCAGGACGATCCGGCTCTAATTGGCGTTTTGGTTAAGCTGGTCTCCAGACCCCCGCTCCTACCACTGGCCTAAATAATGGCGTTACGCCACAAGTGCCGCCACACATTGAGAAGGACAATGTGCTGCTTGTCTGAGGGTCCAGGATGGGATCCCCACCCTCTCCTCTTCCCCTCCTTTCTTAGCGCCCCCCGTGCCCCCCAAAATAAACCTCACACAGAAACACAAAGAAGGCCTCTCACTATTGAGATCTCACTGTCGCAGTCTCCCTTTCCTTGTCTGCCCGCCCCCCCACTCTTTCCCTCACCATGGTTTCTCATCACATATAGATGCATTTCTCAGCAGCTGTTATGAGCTCAGTCAATAAGAAAAGTGAATTTCTCTTGTGAGATTAAGTGATAGTTTGAAGCTATATTTTTTTCACTTCAATTTTTTAATTGCTCCAAACTAAATCAGAAAAGTAACACAAAGGTCACTATTCAAAGTATTGATTATTTTCAGTTAAATGCTTTTAAGCCTTTTAAGCAATGAATGCACGTCAAATTACGCCAAATGATCCAAGAGGCAACAAGCCAGGTAAAGAATTGTAAAACACAAAAATGAGGCCCAAGACACTGATTAACCAGGTTCACTTCAAGGCGGAAAATACACAAAATCATGAAATTCCTGTGGTATTATTTAAGCTTATTTAAGGCTCAAAGTAGATATGCTCCTACGATTTAGAAATGATGTGATGTGGCCAAAAAATCTTCACAACAAATACACACACACACACACACACACACACACACACACACACACACACACCGGCAGCTGTCTGAAAACTGATGCGTTTCTCAGGGTTCTTAAAAAAACCAAAAACAAAACATAACTGGCTGTTACATGTCCACAAAGCAATATGTGACTTAATGTTCTAGTGTAAGTCTCACTAGTGTCTGTATGCATTTCAGAAATCTTAATCTGTTCATGATACCGCATCACCAAAAATAAACAATAAGGTGTTTGAGCAAAAAAAGGAACTGCAAGAAAATCATTAGGTCGGAAAACAAGTAGAGATTTATTAACGATGCTTTGTTGCTAATTGTGGCTGTTCATGCATGTGTGGGAGCACGCCGACTCTTCTCCACCTCCAGTGAAGCTGCCTGCACACGCATGCGGTATAAAAACAGTGCTGATGTTCAACATGCAAAACTACGCCAGTAGTGCAAATTGGAATTCTTTGTAATTAAAAACACTGAAATAATCTAATTAACGCTGCAGAGGCGGATAGTTTTTCCGAGCATCTGCTCTAAATACTGAGATGGTTAGTAGCGTGATGATGGGCATAGCGTAAAAAGATGCAGCTGCCCTTAAAAATGCCACTTCGTCGATACTCGGAAGCCGCTGGCTCCACGGTTTCCTCCTATCTCATCCCTTCCTTTATGTCTCTTGGGGCAATCTCTACAATTAACACACTGGCAGTAATTAACACTGTCTCAAGGCAACGAATGGCGTGGAAAGGAAGGCGGCCAACGTGAAGTGGGGGAAGGCGCAGCACTGGCTGTCCACGTTCAGCTGCCATTTTGTGCCAGTCTTAACACCTAAGATGGTGGCAGGACTGTGACTCGCCGTGCAGTAGAAGAGGACAAACTGGCAAGGGAGGGGTGGAGAAGAGGAGGATTATGGGATTGAGGAGGGACTCTCTTATTTTCATTCTTCTAGTTGGTGCATTACTGAACGGTTACGAAGACAGGCGAAAGAGGCAGGGAGGGTGCAAGAGGCATGATCGTCATATCGCTGCCCTACATGCACCACTCATACAGGAGGAACTCTCCCACACACAAAGACTCACACAAACATATATGACACAGAGGAAGAACAAGGTCTTTGTTTGAAAACGGAACACACTTTGTGTTTTCAAATTAAAAAATTTTTTACTAGCTCTTTAAACACCGCACACACACACACATACACACACGTGTGCCCATGCATGAACACACAAACACCCAACACAGCTGTCCTCATGGTATGGTCTGCCCCTGAGCATGCAAATGACATTCATTATGCAAATGCATACAAATCAGAAGCACCCATCTGAGAATCCAAGCTGGGGAAAAAACTGAAAGAATGAAATTAAATGAATGAAGGGGGGGGGGGGTCATTGGAGAGAGGTGGTGGAGAAACTACAGTGTCATTTTGAGGCATGTGGCCAACATAAACTAGATCATAACCTGCTTCATGAAGGCATAGGCGCCCTTTGTTTGACCAAGTAAACTGGCTCAATCTTAATGCTTTAATTTCAGACACACTGTATAAAATTTTTACAGACACTGGTAGAAATCTTAACTGTCATATGACTTCAAAATGAAAAGCTATAGGCTCAATATAAGATAAATGATGCACAAATGTGCCTAAAAGATAATTCTATAGGGTCGTGAGATTAGATACAACAGTTCATCTTCTTTTAAATTATGTCTTGATGGAGGCTATGAGCTCTTAGAGGAAATGTAGTTTTAAGGATTTTGAGCTCCTGGGTGTTTTACTTAAAAGAGAGAGGGGGTGAGAAGACCAACACACATGCTAAGAGGCTGCGTCGTGGCATGGCATGGTTTGTTGCTTTAGCAGCAGTGGCACCAAATCAAACTGGCAAAATAGTTTCAACTGGAATGGAGATGCTCCAAATGACGGTAAATTGCTGCTAATTGCCTCTTGGGGTGGTCTCTGTATTGTCTCCACCTCTGCCTCTGCAGGACGTGCTCTCTGAAACCCCAGAAGAGCTGCAGTCTCATTATCAGCCTTTCTGAAGGGTAGCATAAGTGAAACCAAATGCTCATGAGTGTAGATTTATATTCATGCCTAAAAATCCCTATATGCATGTATAAGATGGGTATAATGTGAGAGAGCCTGGAAGATGCGTGAATCTGCCCCAGAGTCGAGCAATTAAGCAGGTGTCTGAATGTTAAGAGCTCTGATGTATGTGTTGACTAAAAGTTCTTTAGGGGCGGGGGGTGGGGGGCCTGGCTTAAACCCCATAAAGAAACCTATGGATCCCAGCCCTTTATCTGGCTTTGGTGGTGTTGGTATGCAGAGGGCCCAGAAATTTCCATCATTGATGTATACGTGGCAAACTACATTAAATGTCTTCCACTCTATAAATTGCAGCACAGTAATACCTTGATCTTGCCACTATATTTTCTGGCGAGCCTTGTTAATCTAAGTCAAACACACACACTTTCTCATCAAATCTACTGTTCTTTCCATACATTATCTGAAACATAAAAATGAGAAAACTTAATCTGAACAGGTCAAAATAAATCCTAAATTTGACTCAGTTTCATTAGTGTCTGAGCATGTATGTTTGTGTAGCTTTTGCCACAGGATGAAAGTCAGAAATGTTTGATCTTTAACTCCATCATCACTTTCTGCATAGACTCAAACGTGTTTAAAATATATGTAAAAACTGGTTTGTTAGAGCCATAAAACAAGATTTTAGGGTCACTAGTAAGAACAATACTATGTAGGATTTCAGGAGGATATCAGAAGATTTCAGTCAAATTAATTTTATGGAAGTAAACTTGTGAGCTTGCATTTTACAAGAGGGTACAAATTAATCAGTCATCAGTGTGACTTTGCTTTTTTGAAAAGGGGAAAAATTATATCATCCTTGCGAACGAGCAAATTATCCTTACTTGAATTTAGCCAAAATGGTGAAATTCTCCCACGCACACCCACAAAAATAAGGATGGCAGCACAGGCTACCCATTACTGAATCAGGACTATATCGACAACAAACATGCTTTATAATTCCCTCTTTACTCCAAAATTATGTGTTAATTATTTTTTTTATCTCATTGCATGCATACACACATGTCCCCTGACACACCACTCTCCCTCCCCTCTTGGAAAAACGAGCACTTATGTAACACAGCATCATACCTTCATGTTATTGGTTAGCAGCATCCATCGTCCACCTCCAGTCCATGTGTCCTTTCATTCATTTTTTTCTTTTCACTCCGTTGTTTTCTTTTTCCCACGCAGGCGTGTAATGGGATTCTTGTTACTTTCGGTTATCTAGCTTTATGAAGAATGTACGTCACTCATACAGCTAGATAACCAAAGATAACAGACAACCCCTCAGGCCTGCAAATGCAGCCCTCTGGCATGAAAACACAACCTCTTTACACCTGCAAGGGCAAACAAATGCATCATGAGCTAATTCACCAGAGCAAAACTAATTCACCCTGCCCATGGTTTAGCGCACATTCCAGAAGTGGAAATTAAGATGACGATATTCATACTGTTTATGGGAATTGTTAACACAGATGACTGATTGCATGGTGATAAAATGGTATGAGAAACAAGCATGACTAAAGATTCACAGGAGGATGCTGCCATTACATTCAGCTGGTAAATTTGTTTTTTCTGTTTCTATTTTATAGAAGTGAAGTATGAATTAATATTCAAGAATTTAAAAGGAAGACAATGTTGTTAACCGTTTCACAAACTAAAGGCATCAGAAACAGATCAAATTTAGATGTATTGTGTCAAAATCTAATGCAGCAACACTGAGGAGAACTTGCACAGATGTCTCTGTCAAAAAACAAAAACAATATATACATGCTTAAATGTACATTCTAATTATGGAATTTGAAGTGATTTCAGAAGAGTTTTTGAAATTATTATTATTCAGACAATGTCCAAAATCAGCCAGAGATCTTCAGTCCTGTGCAGTAACTTAAAATAGGATTTAGTTTTATATTTTGTTTAAAAATATGTTAAACTTCACAAAGAGCTAAAATACATGTACATTTTTAAAAGAAAATGTTATAAAAATTTGCACTCATATTTTGTCCATTTTAGGGACAGCTGTAGGTGCATTTGTATTATCTGGAGGATGAGGGTGTCACATATGTGGTGTTTTTTTTGTTGTTTTTTTTGCAGTGAAAGAGTTATGGTTATTAAAATTCGTGAAGAATTGAAAACCTTTGATGATTTGGGGCAAAAAGATGTTATATCAGTACTAAACAATACAGTATGTGAAGTGTCTGTTCGAAAATAGGCCTTTTTATGTTTCATTCATGATTGTTTCCCCCTTAATTGGCTTTTAGCAATAAAAGGCAGTGACGTCATTCCCATCGCCTAATTAATAAGCACACACATATTCAAACATGTAATTAAGGAGAGGATGTTTTTCATACAGCATCGTGAAAACGGAATACTGCTCTTATCCTCACATCAGACTCGGTAAAAACGCACAACCCTGAACAAACAGAAACCTTTCGAGAAAAAAAAAACGAAATCAAAGACAAAGATACACCGCACATTGGAAAGCATGCTTCAGATTTAGCTCTGCAGCTGCTTCCTGAAAGCTCCACCGTAATGAGGCTTTGGATTTTCGCCAGAAACACAAACGAGTGGAGATGCTACTTTACGTCTGGAGGCCGTGACACGACGTAAGGATTTCCATGAACGCCCATATAAGTAGCATCCCTCATTTCTAAAATTATTTTAAAAAACATTGTTTATTTTCTCCTTCGTTTGTGTATTTGTCGAACTGGGCGGTGGTGTGGAGACACGAGACATGTAATGAGTCAAATCAAATTCCACAATGTGATACATGTATCAAGACGGACAACAGCATTTGTTCCACGTTGAAATTCCAGTTTTCTGCAGTGGATACCGGAATCATTATTAATATTTGACCAAATTATTGTATTTTGTTCTCTTACTTATAGCTAGGTTTCTATTATTCAAAAGGTTTTCTCTTTTTCAATTAACCGTTTATTTGTGTTGCTCAGACTCTCAGGTATGATTTATTTATTTCCACTCAGGACTCACGCAATAATGAGCACTGCTTTCTTGACTCAACTTTAAAAACAAATCTTTGTTTCTGCTTCTTTAACCTTTACATCTGACTATCTGATGAGTTCAAACAATGCGGACACCAGTAAAAACGGATTAAAGAGAAGAAATAAAAGGCTGACCCTCGAGTCCCCGCAGGGAAATTACTCTGAAGTTTCTGTTCAAAGTAACGTGGCAGCAATACAGCTGATTTTGCCTCCTCTAATAGATTTTCGGGATCATAAAAAAGCGACTGTAAATGATGGCAACAAAATTTAAGCGTCGTCAAACGACCCAGAAAGGATTTAACAATGATTTCCAGAAATAATCACTCAGTCCCAGACGTGCAAGTGCAGGTGGAAAAGAGATAAAGATCCTCAGCCTGAGCTCGTCCGTTTTTCCTGGAAAGCAACGTGTTGAGTCGTTGTGTGAATATTCACCTGGAATTTGGAGGAAGCCCTCAGCGTCGTTTCTGGTGCGTCTACGAAAACAAAAATGGTGACAAATGAGATCAAACTGCTTAAATGACCATTACGGATCATCTACAACAATCAACAGTCACCCACGAGTGTCTGGAAATCGCTTTATGGGAAGAATCGGGCAAATGGTTTGCTCCAAACTCCAAACTCGACTAGTCTGTGCTGCTCAGGGGAGTCCTGCACCTGAACACTGACTCTGCAGCAGCGAGCCTCCGAGCGCAGCTGCATTCAGCCACCTCAAAATCTGGACTGGCGGTGCATCCCAACGCAGGCTCAGCTGCCATTAGGCCTACCTGACTTTTCAATAGTGAGCCATTTCTATCTTTAAACTACTATTTGAGATAGATTTTATTAGAGAGGTCAATGTATTTTCGTTTTCCCACCAGGTTTCTCTCCAGCCTGAGAGCAGGTTTACTACAGTCCTCGTCCGGTCTTCTTTTTTGGGATAGGTTTTGTGTGACGTCACCCATCATAGAGAAGTGACGAGCTGTTCAGGGCCTTAGAGATACAGCAACACACGATACCGGTGATGGTGTGAACCACCGAAGTATCGCAGACAAGGCCCTAAGCGGGTCAGTAAGGTGGAACCTCTCTGGCGTCCTCCGATAGCCCCAGTTTACGGGTATTCCCCACTTTCTCACCAAACTCTTATTTCAAGAAAATATGACGTATTGTGACAAAAACAGGTTAAAAGTAGGGGGGCAAAAATGTACATAAGAGATGAGCTGATCACCTCTTAGAGAGATTAAGCTGGCCTTATGTAAGAGCTCCCAGCGCAGAGTGCTCCGCCGGCATCCTGCTCTATAATCCAGCCCGCAGGAAGTCCTGTTGGAGCCGTGCCCACTGCTACGTTCACAAACAATAATCACCTTTTGCCCCGTTTTGATGCCTGCCCATCTGGTTTACCTGTTTTAATACGGAAACTAATAAGAAGAAACGGGTCAAACAGTGCTCTGTGTAGGGCTGCACCGGCCCTGGGCCGGCCAACACACCCACAGGCCGGTGGGCACCTCTGATCAAAATGTCCCAAAATCCATAACGAGCGAGGAGGAAGTGTGAATTTGTCTTTTCGACTGGAGACAATGGCACACCATAAACTTATGTAATACTTGGCACTATAACAGCAAAGCATCTGTTTGATCCAGGGTCAGCATCACTGGAAAGATTAAGGTTCAAACGATTGAGCGCTCATTATTAGGCCACTGACCGCAAATGTGTGGTCTAAACTAACTGTCATTCTCTTCAGAGTGGTATTTTGGGGAATGCTTGTAAAAGATGGGCTAAATAACATGAGGGGTGGAAGTGAAGGAGGAATTTAGGAGGTTTCTGTTGCGCACAACATTGCTGTAACCGTCTCCACTAAAGCTGGGTGAAAACTATTCTTTGTTTAGGGGCCAAGTGCTGAAATGTTAATCCTCTCCAGGCAAAAGTGTTTACAGCCACAAGTGAAACTGCACATCTCTGCCGCTGCCTCACGATCTTTGAGCCTTTATCTCTTTGCGCACCATGCCTGCATCTTAAACTCGCCTGTAAAGAAACAAGCTTCACTTTATGAATATGCAGAGCAGATTAAGTCTGAGCTCTTGCTTGGCCTGTAAAACGAAACCTACTCCACAAACACATGATCCAGTGTTTTACACTAAGACCCGCCTGGGCAGGCAGACTGCGCCTCTCGGGGGCTGTCGCCTTTTCTTAAACCTAACCCACAGCATAACAAATATCATCCAGAATGGAAAACATGGGTCTTACTTTCTCCTCTTCGGGTGCACCAGGATGGGCTGCGCGGGGTATGGGAGAGCTCCTGGTGAGCGGTGGTCCCTCCGGCCGTGCGGCATGCTGGGAGCCAAATGAGCGCGCTCACGAGCAGCGTATGGAGCTTTGTGGCGACGGCGCGTGACGTCCCGCCGGGACCGTCCATTTTTTTCGAATCAAACGGGTCCTGTTGTTTTTTTCTCCGGCATGTCGTCCCCCTGCTGTCCTCCACGTCCACAGCCCGGTCTCCCCTCAGCACACAGGGGAGTTGGGGCTGTCCACCCCAAACGCTACATCTCCACCACCGTTGTCTCCAAATGGCTTAACCTCTCATTTGTTCAAAATCATATACGGCGTCCAAGACCCACCCCCTCGTGAATCAGTGAGGTAACACTGTTCCCACCCTTCGAGATGTTTTATATTATGCAAGATGAAAGATGCAATTAGAATACGGACCTATAGGAGCGCCTCTCACGCCCCCCAACAGACGCATGTAGAAGTGCACCATTACATCCATCACCAGTATCCCTCTGACTGCGAAATGAGAGCGCGTGTGTTCATATGTTGTCTATTAGCCCTCCTTGCTAAATAAAATACCACGAGCTGCTCCTTTTTAGCGAAGAGCAGGTGTACTTCAGATTGCTTATGCCTATTTTTTAGTTGTTAGTGCTCCCATACTTCTTATAGCCTTTTCCATCAGCGTCTTTCCCCAGAATACCTATGGCCCGCAGACCTTGCCGTGTAATTTCAGGGCCTTAAAGCTAAGACAGAGGTAGTGCAATAGGTTAACTGTAGTGAGCATGATTACACTTTAAAAATGGAAAATTGTGTATTTGACTTGGTCCCTGCTGGTGCGTTTCTGCGCCTGAGACTTTTAGAATGCGAGAGCTGCTAGGTTAACTATCATTATGGTATTTTGAATGATCAGAATCCTCTCAAAGACTTTTGTTGGGTGTATCAGTGTGTCTGCAGCCTAGATGCACTCAGCATCTGCACTATCAGCGTTTACACGTGTTCTTCCCCTAGAACTATTACTTTAATTCAGCAGCCAAAGTTATCCTAATGGAAAACGTTTACTTTACTTGTCTATATGACTTAATCGCTACCATCTGACTTCATTCTTGGCTTCACTAAAGGCTCGCTGGTTGCAGATGTGTGGTTCACACCGTGAGAAGCTCCTGCAGTCCGGCGCTCTGCAGCACGGGTCCAGACCTATTTACGGAGCTTTGAGGATATAATTCAGGTTTATCACCAAGCCAAGTCAGTCCGCCAACAGGTTTAAGGAAGTGCCGCGCACTGTGGCGCGCACGCAACAATACCAGCTCGCGCCTGGTTGCCAGGAAACCCCCCAAAGCGCGGATGCTCTTTTAAATCCTGAAAAGTATCGGAGAGAAACGTGGCTAATTTATGATGCTTTGCGGTGCTAAAAGACAACATTGTGCTGGTGTTGTTACCGTTTGATTAGACTCGAGCCCAAAACCGTGGGAATGACCATTTGAATATGTATACAAGTCGAGTTTTCTACTGTCCAAAATAACGGAGAGCGTTGGAATAACAAGAACGCGAGGGAGTGTGGACAGTAACTGACTTGGTATAGAAATAACATTATTATTAGGGTAAAAGCTTTGGAGAGTGGAGGGAATATGAATGCGTTTGTATCCAGACAAGACGAGCCTGAGTTCGAATGTGAGATGTTAATAGAAACCAGGAGAACTAACTATGAAATGTTGTTTCTTTTGGGTGCATAACTTTTAACTCAACGTAAAAGTCAGAAAAGTTTGGATTCGATCAGAGTGGCTTTAACTCAGCTCTAACTTTGTAAATATTAAAGTAGGCTTGGTAAAATGTGTGGGTCAACATTCAGCAGGAAATGTCATTTTTAATGGCAAAATAACTGATGACAATAAGCTGACCTGCCATGGTAACGGCCTCTGTGGCCAATCAGCAGAAGCCAACAACTTTAGAAGCCCGGTTTGGGGAGGAGAGGCAGTCTTTTAGCTGTTTTTGGGTCAAACTGTGTCCCAGTACCTCTGACAGCAGTGGACCACTTTTACCACCGCTCTATTGTATTTCTGCAGCCAAGTTCAGACCCCGTGTTGCGCGCCTCAATGAGCAGGGAAGATAAACCAGATTTTACGCACGCTGACCACCACGAAAGGTGAAAATGACATCTTGTGTGCGCAACGCCCTGCTCTTTAGTACTGTAAATATGACTTGTAATGGTTTTCTTGCCCACAACGAGACAGAGTGTGTTCGTGGGCACGCATTCTTGGTTTCAGACTGCACCCTTTGACTCCCCCGTCGCGCCAATATTCAAATGGACTCCTATTCATTTGAATAAGAGCTTAATGAGACATGGTGGCGTATAATAAATTAACACAGAAAATTGTGGGAACAAAGTCAGAGACATTGCAAGAATTTTAAATAGCTTAAAGGTTTTAAATTGTTTGCTTTTGTATTTTGAAAGTACGTGTTATGTCATATTGTAAAAGTGAAAGAAAAGCTAAAAATATACTATGAAGGAAAATGCATGTTGAAGTCTGCAGTTCACTGTGAAGAATCTATAAATAATCTGATGGCACAAACCCTCTTTTGTGTGCGGTGGGAAGCAGTTTGGATGCTTGAATGAACTGAGATGGCACTCTTTGAAAAGGACCAGATCAGCTCTATATCATCCTCTGGACTAAGAAGACATCTTGAGTTGCTAAACATTTAAATAGCCTACAACGTTTTCTGAAAACAATAGGACAGCATGTGATTTCAAAAGGATAAAAAAAAATCATTGCTTGTCTTGACTATAATTATATATTTTCCCAATTTACCAGCTCAATTCTTTCTCCATTCATTTAGAAAATGATTCATCTAAGCGTGAATTTGGAAAACATCAAAGCTTAATTTGGCCCCTCGTAAATATTCGAGTGTGTGTGTTAGCGACAAAAGTTGATTCTTAAAAGAAGGATAATTGACAACCACGACTTAATCAATAGGACCAACATACAGCAAATAAGCAGTGAAATACTGAAATTGCAATCCATTCAAGCTAATCCCAAATTATCTGTTTTTAATTTACTTTTCTGGTCTGTGATTATTTTTATAACCATTTTGAAATAATTTTCAAGTGTTCCAGCACTCTTACCTCTGATAAACCAGTGTCTTTTGGTAGTGTTGGCTGCTTGAACCTGCAGGCTGAAGGGAAGGCAGATAAATATAATTAACCGTATTACCATCCTGCACGGCGTCAATCCCGGACATTATAATAGTAAGTAATGATTGAATTTGTGAAAGTGGAGCAACAAATGTCTTAACCATTGGACCGTTTTAAAGTCTTTTTTTTAATCTAATGATTCATAGCAGTAAAATAATCATTATGGTTTCTTACTGAGTCATTGCAAAGTTTATCGAATAAACAAACTGAGGGCACATTTTCTTTAATAGCAACACTGAACGCATGAGCTCAGTCTTAAATGATATTAAGCTGTTAACACGAGGAAGAATCAAACTCTCCATTTAATTTCACATTGAAAAAAAGCTGCTATCTCTTTATTGTCGAAAGGGAAAACACTGGAGATTAACACAGACAGGTATCTAAAAATCTAGGCTGTTTTTGTGCACCTGAAAAGCCTGATCACCTTAGATAGAGATTATTTATTATGAATTCAGAACATCTGTTTTATGGCCAAGTCAGATAGTACAAGTCAAACTGCACCATTTGAAATAGTTCACAAACACATTTGTTTTAAAAGACTCTAGTCACGAAGTTTTCCTATAGGATTACAGAATTCAAATGCAATCTGGGTGGTTATTTTAAAATTGATCTCCAATCGGTTAAATTACTTTACAACAAAACCCAGTGAAGAACACTTTGCCAGTGAATGGCAGCAGTGTTCTTCCGCTTTTAAATCTGTGTAAGACTGAACCGTCGAATAAAGCTCACACTTAATACTTTCGATTGCTTGGGATTTTGTCATTTATAGTTTTCCTGTTTATTTTTTTGTTTTTTTATTCTTATTAAGTAAAAGACACTCAGCCCAGACTCTTATCTTCCACGTGGGATTTACTTATATTTTCTTTGACAAAATATCAGAACGACAAACATTGGAAAAGACCCAAAACCATCAACAGTCAGTGATCTTTAAGAAAAACCATCTTCATTGTTAGCTGTCATTTTTTATTTTTAGATTTAAAAAATGGAGTTGCCCTATGTGCCCAAATGAATTTAATAAATACAGTGAAATTGAATTTTTAGGCTACTTGAAGGCTGGCATTGCTCTGGTTGATTTTGAACATCAGTCCTTTAGCGCCACCTCGAGTTTACAGACAAATTGCTGACAAGCCTGTCATGTCTGAAGGAGCTTTTACTTTGTGAACATTTAGTAATATTAACCAACAATTGGATCGTTGCTGGTGAACTTGTTTACCTTCTGCACGATGGAAGCACATAAGAGAAACGACCCCAGATAAATATTTTCCTTTCTGTTGATGCCATCATGTGGACGTTTTGTGTATTGCACGCAGACTGTGGTTTATTGATTAATGGGCATATGCTGCTCCACCAGGCCAACGATTGTATTGCTGTTGGATCTAATGGACTGAATGAAGCCTGGGCAAACATCACTGCATGTTGATGTAATCCTAATTTATCTGAAGATATATCATGTATCATATTTCAGGTCCTGGGATTAACAACAGTTTTTGGAATCTTTTGTTTAGCCCTATTTTCCATGCTGAAAGTTGGGTTGAAGGGCATGAGCAGATTCTGGATTGGTCCTGTGCAGTCACACCTGCACACATTTGTCATTTATAGTATCAATAATCCCTCACATAAAGAATCTGCATAACAGGTTTACAGTCATGGCCAAAAGTTTTGAGAATGATTCAAATATTAATATTTACAAAGTCTCCTGCTTCCGTTTTTATAACGGCAATTTGCATATACTCCAGAATGTTAAAAAGAGTGTTCAGCATAACAGCAATTAATTGCAAAGTCAATATTTGCCTAGAAAATTAACTTTATCCCCCAAAACACATTTCAACGTCATTGTTGCCAAAAAGGCTCCAGGGCGCCCAAGAAAGACCAGCAAGCGCCAGGACCGTCTCTTAAAAGTGTTTCAGCTGCGGGATCGGGCTAGCAGCAGTGCAGAGCTAGCTCAGGAACGGCAGCAGGCAGGTGTGAGTGCATCTGCACGCACTGTGAGTCGGAGACTCTTGGAGCAAGGCCTGGTCTCAAGGAGGGCAGCAAAGAAGCCACTTCTCTCCAGCAAAAACATCAGGGAAAGACGGATATTCTGCAAAAGGTACAGGGAGTGGACTGCTGAGGACTGGGGTAAAGTCATTTTCTCTGATGAATCCCCTTTCCAGTTGTTTGGGACATCTGGAAAACTGCTTGTTTGGAGAAGACGAGGTGAGCGCTACCACCAGTCTTGTCTCATGCCAACTGTAACGCATCCTGAAACCATTCATGTGTGGGGTTGCCTCTCAGCCAAGGGAGTCAGCTCTCTCACAGTCTTACCTAAAAACACATCCATGAATAAAGAATGGTACCAGAATGTCCTCCGAGAGCAACTTTCCCAACCGTCCAAGAGCAGTTTGGTGATGAACAATGCCTTTTCCAGCATGATGGAGCACCTTGCCATAAAGCAAAGGTGATATCTAACTGGTTTAGGGAACAAAACATAGAGATTTTGGGTCCATGGGCTGGAAACTTCCCTGATCTTAATCCCATTGAAAACTTGTAGTCAATCATGAAGAGACGGGTTGAAAAACGGAAACCTAGGAATTCTGACAAAATGCAAGCATTCATTGTGCAAGAATGGACTGCTATCAGTCAGGATCTGGTCCAGAAGTTGATTGAGAGCATGCCTGGGAGAATTGCAGAGGTCCAGAAGAAGAGGGGTCAACACTGCAAATATTGACTTGCTGCATTAACTCATTCTAACTGTCATTACATTCTTTTGTTACTCAAAATGTGATTGCAATTGTATTTCTTTATGTGATGACAACATCTGACATACACACATGAAAACCAGAGGGCAGCAGATTATGTGAAAATATAATATTTGTGTCATTCTCAATACTTTTGGCCATGACTGTATTATGAAGACCGTAATGCAAATGTCATACTGGAACATAATAATGTTGAAAAGAGGGATTTTGGATAATGATCCAAAGTATTAAATGCAATATAAAATCCTAATGAGCATAACATGAATGTTTTATGAGAATATATTGCTTTTTGGATATATTCTTGGATACCATTTTGACTGGTGAATTGCATTTGTTTAGTTGTTGTGAGGTGTATATATAATATTATTTAAAAGTTTCCTCTACATATACGTAATTGAAAATGTGGGAATAGACCTCTAACAAGCAGAGCAAACTGGATGGCCTAAAACCTTCAATGAACAAGGAGCCTATTTACAAGAAGAATGGTTGAAAACCTCCAAAACAGGAACTGAGACTCAGCTGCTACAGAAAAAAAAAACACAAAAGAAAACTAGTCTTCTTGAAGGCAAACGTCCCAAGTTTGCCACTTCTTATAGTTCATTCTCTCTGGGGTTCCTTTTGCTTCTTTTGTTGAAGTTGTAAAAGATGAGATTGAGTGAAACTTCAGGAACTGTATTCACTGTTTAATTGTGGAATCAGTCACTCACAGAACTTCTCACAAGCTGTCTACATCACTAAAATATCCTGATCTGGACATAGTTAAGGTATTTAACATAAAAAAGTATGAGCTTATTCAACTGAAGGACAGACAGTAAACTTCAAGAGATTATCCAGAAAAAGGGGAAAAATGTTACACATGATTATTCACATTTAGAGAAACAATGGATTAGTTGTATCATTTACGAAATATGAGCAGATTTTTGCACATAGACCTGTAAAGCTTCATTCATCCACAGTTGTGTGATCAGTTAATATATTTTTATTAACATGCTGGATAGTTATTTAAAACCCTCCTTTTATAATAATAAAAAAAACCTTTTTGACCTGACATGAGGCCCCTTTTGGGATTAATTTTGAGAGCATGCATGTAAAACATTTAACCAGCGTCAAAGCACATCACTATAAAGCACCTTTTTTTTTTATAAAGCCAAATAGATAGGAAAACATAGCCCAAAGAACAATTTAGTGGGGTGATCACACCTGCACTTGGTTGGGCAGCAATATAACCTTTAGATGTTTGCAGTGAAGCTCTGCTCTTTGTTGCTAACCTCTAGAATAGTCAGACCTCCCTTCATAACCCTTATAGTGCCCTGAATGCTAGTTTTTGTTTGTCATAGCAACTGAATTGCCATAATATAATTACACTTGTTAAATTCTGAGAAAACAGGCATGCAAGTATGATGTTAAGTGAAGCCTCACACAGAAGCTGGCTGACAAGTATTTTACGTAACTGTCACATGTCTGCTTGAAAGATAGAGAGCCGAAAACAAACTCTCTTAAGTCTATGCAGAAATCCAATCTAAAAAGTATCCAATATGAGACTACCTCTTTGTGAGCACAAACAGTAACAAGAAGCTCTGGTCTCTAATGAAAAAAAATGAGATTGTAAAAGAGTAGCGTGATTGCAGCGTGGAGTGTGTGTGGGAGGTAGTGTGAAGTGTGCGTGGGCAGCAAAGTGGGACAGACCTGCATGGAGTGCACTTTGGCTTGTTTTTGTTATCAGGCATGCAGATGGGATCTGATGACCCCCGAGGTTTACACAGTCATATGGACGGAGACACACTCGTCAAACAATAGATTGGTTTGTTATGCTCCCTTTTGCTCAGGTAACACAAATGAACAAGGTGGCTTGGTTGTACAGTTTGTAATTGTAGTCTAAACTGCATGATGTTGTATTTGTTCAAATTAGTTGCACAATAAAAACTAATCTTTTTTTGGATTTGTGATGCTGAGCTCCAAAATCCGATGTGGATGGATAGATACAGTAGATAGATAGATAGATAGATAGATAGATAGATAGATAGATAGATAG
>JABUIW010000025.1:3420763-3453309 GCA_013363375.1 Menidia beryllina | reverse complement strand
ATAGATAGATAGATAGATAGATAGATAGATAGATAGATAGATAGATAAGTATTTTTCTTTAGAAGCCTAAGAGGTGTCAGATCTGTTTGTCTTCATCACTGTACATTTTATGAAACAACTCTGCTTATAGCAACAATTGTGATACAGATTTTGTACTTTTTCTGTATCAAAAAACTTTCTGGTCATCATAAGATTCCTGAAATCATACTCTGTGTCTCTTGATGTGTTAGTCTTATACAGTTCTCTTTCCCACATCCTCATAAACATGAACTTTTTCATCTCTGCTGCACATTTTCTGTGATTCACTGTTCTCATCTATACCTCAGAGATGTCCACTTTTGTGCTGGTGCTTGGGAGCGCTGACAATGACTCATCTCTGTGCCTTTTTTGTAGTTCATGGGTTTGAATCCAACAAATCGAGCCAGGCTTTGATACTGTGCTTCTAAGCCAAAATCTCCCTTAAGAGGCATTTTTCCAAGATGTCATGTGCTTCATCTCAGTCAGCCTCTATTCCCTGCAGTCCTCTCTGAGTCTGATGCTGTGTATGATCTTAAACTGGGACGAGTGTGACTAGAAAGGCAGTGGAAAGACAAAATGATTTTAGCAGCAAGTTAGTAGCATTAAAATATGATTTCATTGCTTGTTTAACTACAAAAAGAGACTAGGGTGCACCTCAATGACAACATTAACATATCTATTGCCTCTGTACCAACAATTTACAATCAAGCTTCCACCACTTACTGTAGCTATGTTTCTTGTTTATTTACAGTACATATAATCTCTGTGACTAATACAGGAAAAGTGTTTGAATTAAATGTTAATCTATCAATGAATTTTGTTTAGAGAGTGCCACTTTTAAAAAATTGTTGTGTCCTGTGGTGGTTAGCACTACTGCGGCACAGCAATAGTTTTCCTGGTTGTACTACCACTGATATGAAATTATATTGACATCAGAAGGATGTCTTTCCAAGAAATAAAAATAAAACAAATGAATGCAATTTGAATTAAAAATTGTAATCAAAAAGGGCACAAAAGGAAATTAAAATGGCCTCATGGATAGTTTAGAAGAGAATACGACAAAAATTTCCCCCAGGTCACATAGAAGGAATGAAAAAAAACTAAATTGGTCACAAAGACAGGGTAAACGAACAGCTAAGCTAAACAACTGCAACTGGAGAGTGAAATGTGCATCAAGAGATTCACAATGATTCAATTAAAACACCATATGACTATACTGTGATAGAAATGGAAACAATTTGGCCATAGCTTTTGGACTGATATAAAACAACTACTTGCTCACATCCAGGAGGTTTTGTTTGATTTTTTTTGTCCCAGAGCTGAGGCCACGAATTGCCCGCATTTCCAGCCCATAACCGATGAGAAAAAATGTTGGCATTAAACCCTAAAACTGCTTTTCATCATTGCATTTATTTTACATTTCACTTGACAAACTAATTTTCAAATGCATGATAACACACTACAAAAGCTGAAGGTTGAAGGTAGGTGAGTGCATGAAGGTACAGTTTTGCAGTTACTGACTTTAAGAGAGAAGCAGTACTAAAAGTTCCAATAATCCCATGAAGAGTGCATGTATTCATGTGCCTTTGTCTCAATGCATAAATCAACACCCAGTTTTATGCTGCTGAGGATGTGTGGGGTGCCCAGGGCTGGTTAATGATCTTCCCATGATCACAGATCCACTACTTTGATCAAGTAGATAATTAATTAACTGTATATCTATGGATAATTGATCGCAATATATATATGCTTTTATTTATTTTTACACTAAAAACTTAGCTCTTTATTTATTGCCCTCTATTGCATAAATTACTATTTTAGATTGTTCATCGGTATCCTATTTATTTTTGTATATACGGTGGGCGAATATAACTGCATATATTTCGACAGGCTGCAACAGAAAAACATATGTTTTACAAATACGTGAAGATTTCACCAGATGATAGAGGCATAGCGGGCAAAGGGGGATAGTTCAGGCAAAAATATTCTCTCGATAGTCTATATTTTCCAATAGGCCAACCTTGAAATACCTTCACAGGTAATTATTTGTATGTTACAGTACTGTGGTGGTTACAGTCAGGAAAACAAACGGCCTTGTGGCTTCTCTTATGGAAAGCAGGCAGGGCACAGCGGGGCAACAGTGACATTTTCCCCACATGCAAAATCATGCAAAAGGTAAATACTGAGGCGGAGGGATACAAACACCATTGCAGAACATGGCCGTCACCTCCGTCATGTCCTCTCTCGCTGTCCTGCCCCCTCAGGCGTTTCTGATCTGTGATTGGACCAAAGGACCGCATGTCAGCTTCTTATTGGATTCCCAATGGATCAATCACGGACTAAAGTCAATGACGTCGATCGTACACTGGGTACGTTGTGTCGCCTGGGTGGATAGTATAGTTACATCAACATTAAGTGGAATAAAATGCCGCCGATTTATGTAAATAGACACGTCGATTCAATGCCTTTAATTACAGTTTATTGATTAACACTCGTCGTCTCTGGAGCTGATGGTGGCAGGCCTGATTTCGGTGTTTATCAGCAATATTTCAGGGTAAGTGGAGTGATACATTTCCTTCCTGCGTCTTTTTTCCTCACGGGTGCAGACTGGCTTCATTATTTAAATAATCCTAAGTAATAAGCAACATTCTCGTGGTTAATATTATATACATACGCAATCCACATTTTAAAACGGGATGCTTGTAATGTGATTAAAAGTAGTGCGTACTCCAGCTCGTCTTACCGAGTTACATGGGGAGAGTAAGGAAGGTAATGGCTGTCGGTCGGACTCGATAACTAGAAAATTGTGAAAAGGCCCGAGTACAGTAGAGTTAGTTCGCATCTTGCTCTGTATATTAACTCCGGTTGCACCGTCTCGTAACAGTTTATGTGATTAGTTTCCATTGGGGCGCTCAATCGGACTGAATTAGCCTCCAACATGTCAGATTAGATCATGAAGGGTACCTGTCTGCCGTCAGAGGGCCTGATCATTCTCCAGACTCCGTCTGTCATCCTGCGTGTATGAGACGGCCAGGACCCCGATCCCACTTCGCTTAGAGAAAATGTCAGTTTAACCTCATGTTGCCTGGACATACCAGACCTAACATGGTCATTAATGTAATTTACCTGAAGGAGAAAACAGACCTATTGCACTCATAAGAGAGCTGTTGTTCAGAGCTGTTGGGAGCAGCTCATGGGGGCTCACTTCAAAAAGAGCCTGGGGGAAATGATAATGGCCTGCTTCTGCTTCAAGTGAAGAGATTTCGTAGTAGTTTGAATTTGAGAGAAAACAAACACCGGTGTTGCACATGGCTCTGGTCAAGGTGATATTGACATTTGTGTGGACTCATGCGGACCTCACTGTATTTTGAAAGAGCACCTGAAGTCCAAATGGGGGGGGGGGGGGGGGACTGAATGTGCTTTAGCAGGGGGTTGAGTGAAGTGCCTGGCCTATGCAGCCATGTTTTTTCCCCCTGCTATCCCAGGGTAGATACCATAGCTGCCAGATCAGAAGTAGGGCAATTTGACAGGGTGATCCACTGCTGTGAGGCGTCCCTGCAGATGGATTCATATTACCATCTGCAGCTTGTGCAACCCCAGTGAGCAACAGCATTGACTTCACCACCAGTCTGGGAAAACACTTCTGAAACATTAACAGTGGCAAAACCTGGTCCTCTCTGGTTGGTGCTGCTTTTGCTGGCAATAATTGCCAAAATGGTTGAAAGCTGGTTTTGAAGTCTTAAGATTGTGGCTCTGGGAAAGTCTTCTTTTCTAACTTATTTTTATGGCAGATGGACTAGTTATGTACAATGTTTTGGCATTTTTGTTTGATTGAAAATGGACATGTTCAATGAAGTTTACAAGTGATGTGGTGGATTTTGTCTTTTGTGTAGTATGATTAAATTTTGAGAATACTACAGTGCCTAGAAGGATATAGATTAATTATAAAAAACACCCTTTTCTGTGTTCATATTATTATACAGAAGTTACCCTATTAATATTTTTAAATTCCTGATGTAATATAAAGATACATAGAGAATCATTCAAATTAATGAAGAATAGAAGAGACATGAACATGGGTGTTCATAATGTGTAAAAAAAAAGAAGCATGCTTACAGTTTTCTGATCAGAAACACATCTTCTTGCTAGTGGGTCAATCTTGTAAGGTCACTGGGTCAAAGAATGACCAGTTTTCTTAACTTGCATGTTGCTTGTATATTTTTGTTTAACTGAAGAGAAGATTGACTAACAGCGGTAATTCAAAGCAAACATAACAAACACCCGTTGGCTTTCTGAGTGTGCTTCTTTTCTTTGTCAATTGTCTAAGTGAGTTGGATTTTCAATACCTGGATACAACATGCAAACCTATTTATTTGACACTTTAGACTCAGAACAGTCAAAAGCAGGCAACATAAAAAACCTTTAGAAAGAGATAGAGAATATACAGCTGCTGTATCTTCTTATTAGGAACAGGCAAATTTGCTGGATAATTTTTATGCAAATCGACATTGTCCTTGTGGAGTGAAGATCTTATGGTTCTTTTAAACTCTGTTTTGCAAGTCAAGTTTAAGGCACTGCCCATTTATCTGAAGGCTGTGGTGCATTTCATTGGCTAGTACCCCATCTGTGAAAGGTCACTGCCACTAATTACACTACTCCAAAACAGACAGATGCCTTCCCCAAGCTTCACTTCACCCAGTCTAATCTGGGGAAAATTCAGCAGTTGCATAATCTGAAAAAAGATTGGGATTGGATTTCCCTTATTCATCTTTAGCAGAGATTGAGACCCCCCCCCATTCCCACTAAATGTATTACTTTACCACAATTGCACTCCCTTATCTTCCCAAATATGGATCAGTTGACTTATTAACCAATTCCTTTATGCCTTCTGGGTGTTACTGTGCCAGTTTGGTTCAGCTGCATGCAGAACTCGTGTGTTTGTTAACCAAACAGCAACCTCGTTATCTTGGTGTCCAATCAGTCCTCCGGCCAGCTCTTAATTGAGCCATCAGCGCCTTGGGGAGGGGGGGGGCGTGTCAATTACAGTAATGAGGGGGCAGCCAGGCAGAGGGCCGTCAGATTGAGGGGGAGGCCAGGCAGAAATCCTGCAGTGGAGCCCCCATCTACTCAGTATATGTCTAGATAAATATTGCTGTGTGACAGTGGCAGAAGAATCAGTCAGAGGGGAACAGCATTTTCTAAAATGATTTACCCTCCAGCTGTGGGGTATTGCTCAGTTGTAGTAAGTGTTTAATGTTTGTGCCCCACAGTCAGAAGATAATCTGTGGTGATACTGAGGACTGCTGTCAGCACATGTATGAGAAGGCCCACCTCAGCGTGGCGCCACCCACAGACTTCATATAGATGGAGGGTTAATGGTTATTTAATCATTTCCAAATCTGCTTTCAACATTCTTTTTTTTTCTAATGGACCTTATTACTAGGAATTTTTTGCATGGCATCCCAAATGGAACAGAAATGTTTTCTCTTAAAGCAAATGTTCCATGTAGCTGTCAGTGACAAATTACTGCTGTAACGTCAGTCAGTTCACTGTCATTTCATCAGTATTTGAGGTGATTACTTCAGATTTTGATGATTGAATTTCATCCAGCTGTAGAAAGATAGGAATGAAAACATTTCTAGAGTATCTCCTTTAAGTTGCTGTTTTGAACTGACATTTGAACAAAGAATGGCATTTAATGATGTCACAACACATATATTTAACCCTTATGACAGAAGTCTTTATTTGATCCATGAAACAAAAAAAAATCATAATGTGTACATATTTATTGTCTGTGAACCTCCCTTCAGCTGGAGTTAAAGCCCTGCGTGTTCTCACAGAAGCTTCATCACTTACCTTGAAACCTGATCCAGTCTTGACATCCCAATTGCAAATATTATATTCCGAGGGGCTTTAAAAAAGAGCACGGTTCCAAAATCAGCTTTAAAAGCACACCTTTCACCACTGGAGTGTCTCTAATGTGGACTGACAGAAGCACCAGTTTGACTCAGTTACAATGGGCCCATTTTACCAGCCTTTACAGAGTCCAGCCCAACCAAAGGAACGAGTCCAGGAATAATAAACGTTTCATTTATACTTATCAGAACTGGAGGTCTGCTATTGCGTGCAGAAGTCTAGCGACAGCCTCCTTCTGCATGTCATAGTACGCAGGGTTGTCCCTGGGAGCAGTAATTGGCATGTATGGTGCCGACGGTCTGAGTGTAACCACCCTGCCGCCGAGTCACCGTGAGTAAAGGCCTGGCTCCGAGCTAAAAACTGTGCTGCTGTCACCAAGAAAATATACGGTATGGCAAAAAAAAAAAGCTGCCGATACCTGATCTGCTCTGTGAGAGTAGTGTTGGTGGTGATGCAGCTACAGTGAATCACCTCAGCAGAGGATGAAGCTGGACCCAGAAAAGAACCAAGTATGTGATAGAAATGTGATACAAATAAGCCAAGCCTGGCTACAGCAAGTGAAAAAGGCATAAAAAACTTCCCCAACTGTTATTAGGTCAATGTGTCGGGTATTAATTTAGGTGTGCAGCGTCAGATTAACCCGTTTGATGTGAACTTAACCTACTTTTTTTTTTCTGGCTAGATCTCATGCTGAACGTGGGTTCTAAACGTAGCCATGAGCATGTGCTTTCATTTGTTCCATTTGGCCTGACAGCAATCCCACAGGAAAGCAGGGACATGGAGGGTTAAGGCTGAAGGAAAAAATGTAACAAAAAGGCCACCTGGCAGCTGAGCTCATGTGGACGAGTGAGTTAAAAAACAGAAAATGGTTTTAATGTCATTTTTCCAGTCAGACCTGTGTTCTTTGATGATTTGCCTGTTACTATGGCAATCGACAGGGAGATCATTTCTCATGATGCGTTTCTTTATGCGGAGCCCATGAAATAAGACACTAATTCACCAACGTCCTCAGCATGATTTATTATAAGTCACTCCCAGAAAGTTAAACTTTGTATACCACAGCTGTCATCCACTCAGACCGAGAGATAAACATGTTTATGGGCTCTCCTCTGAAAAGTGAACCCCGTATAGAGACATCATAAACCTGCAAGGGCCCGATCTCCTGTGGTTGAAATGAGAAGTCACTTTCTATCCATGTCCGTGCAAAACGTTGCTGATTTCTGATCTAAATGAACATTTTCCTGACAGCAGATAGTCTTCATTACTTGTTTTACATCTGATGCAATGCAGCATTATGACCCACTCAGACTGAAAAAGCTGTGCTGTGGAGTGGTTCTGTGTTGTGATTGACAGCTCCTGTCCACCGGGAGCCCTCGCTGCCTGCAGCTGTCAGATCGACAGCTCATTTCTGACTTTTCTTTGGACGATGGATGGCCAATGCAAGATATGAGTCCAAAAACAGTCCGTAAGACAAAAAACAGGTCAGTTAACGAATGGCATCCATGCAAGCAAGCTGCTGATAAAACTTAAACGTCGTTTTGCAGGCGATCATCTGGAATAATGTCAGAATATTGAACATAATCAGGGAGTAATGCTGATTCTGTTAGTGGCCGGAAAATTTCAGACTATAACTTTGCTAAACAAATGCTAAACATTTTTGAGTTTGGTCAATAAGACAAAAAGATTAATGGCAGAAATGGCAACAGTGAGATTTAAAGAATAAACATGTTAAGAGCTGTCCTGTACGCTTTACTCAGGGTCCCATTACCTGCTTAAATCTGCTGTAACAAAATGTATTTTTCTCATCCGTTGACCCTGGTATTTGGAAGAAAACCTGTGAACTGCACTTTAAACCTGTACCTGTCATTTGGTTGTGCATGCAGACGTGCACTGTGTGTATAAACCCCAGAGGTGTCTGGTGTAAGAAGGGCTGCTGGGGTTTCAGAGGCTGCTTTTCTTCGGGTGTACCCACTGTAGGTGTGTGTGACTGCTGGCGCTGTTGTAGATTAAAGATGTTGCATTTGCTGAAGTTGCTGCTGGTGTAGGTCAGCTGCAATAGGAGCCGTGTTCAGCTGCAGGTGGTGCTCTGCTTACTGGTTTGCATGCTCCCTCCTTTACATATTTAGTCTCTTCCTTCTTTTGGAAGCACAGTATGAAATAACAGTGTCATTCTTCTGATACATAATGAGATTATTTTAAGGACATGATTTTGTCCATTATAGATTTTAATTTAAAGTGTCTGAATTTTTAAATCTATCAAATTCACCAACCGTCAGTCTCATTGAAGGCAGATGTTATCTATCTGAATATTGGTTGTAAATATTTTGTTTCTATCATCGGCTATTATTTTCTGGATTTCCTTTAAAAGCAAAAATCAAAATAAATGCAGTGATGCTGTTCTCGCAGCTGCCACCATGCAACAAAAGGAAGGTGACAAACTGATGCAGTGTTTCTTGTGCACTAGCTTCTAAATATTCATCAATGCTAGGATTGAAGAATGAAATTAAACTGCTCCATTTGTGAGATGGTGTGTTGTAGCATTTAATGGAGTCTCTTCTTTTGTCTCTAGCATGTTGTGTGGTGTGTTTTAGAACTGTGGCAGTTATCTTTTTTTATTCAGTGGTGTTTTCTATGTATTTCTTGCTCAGACCTTCATGCAAATAATGAAATCACTTACAAATTGTGATAGATATAAAGATTCTTGAACTTATTCGGAGTGCTAAAATGGTTTCTTATATAATAGTTAAATAAAGCCCACAGATGCATTCTTATTTTTTCAGATGACAGGTGTTTTATCCATTTTTACAATTATGAAAGTTTTTTCGAGCTTTTGAGACAGATGTTTGAGGAGCCGTGTGTAGCAGGCTTTGACCTGATGATGGCATATTTTGTCACATATTAATAAGTTATCTCAGCTCATTGTCAGTGTCCTCATAAGGAGCTGAAGTATATTAATATTTGCTGGGAAACGACTACACTTGGAGTTAAGGACCACCTACCTACACCTGAAATCAGATCTAACACTACTGCATGTCTGAGCTTTCATGTCACTCAGATTCTGGATTTATATTCAGTATCAGACTTAGCCAAAATGCCCTGAGTGTTACTCTGAGTATGTTCATTTGCATATTGAGTTGGTAGGTTTTTAATAATGTGTGTAAACTGACATACTTTGAGCTGTCTCCTTGTGGTTCTTTCACCCAAGACTTTCCATGGTGACAACCAGGAGTAAACGTCCCCATTTGTTTTTAGTATTTACTCATGGCATCAGAATGTGCCTCCACATGCTACTCAAGTGACCACGTCAGATCACATTTCGTTTTTTGCTCTGTGTGTAAATAAACATGCAGCCTGCATAAAACGGTCAGCTGTCGGTTACTTGTTGGAAGTAAGATGAAAGCAAAACTAAGTTTTTCCAAAATTCAACTTTATTTTAGATTCAGGCATTCCAGAATCAGCATTTCAACTATTTTCTCATTCCAACATTTTGGTTATAGATATAAACAAAATAGTAGAATGAGTCTAACAATGCTGTAAAAGACCTCCTTCTCCTCTTTTTACCAACAGAAATCCCCCCTAACCCACTGACCTTTCTTCCTCCACATTCAGCACTGCTCGGTCACAGTAGACAACCGGGATGGACCCGACGCCGTAGGGTCCCCTTTGGGAGGGTTTGCTCGCTGGTGAACACAAATGGACACAGACTGGTTCTTTGATGTCAGGGTGTGAAGAGACGTATCCAAGTGGAAACTGGGATTTTTAAGCAGGAGGCTTGTTGAGAAGGTTTGGTGGCCCAGCAGCTGCTGCCAGTGAGTTTAACCAGAGATGCCGACTCTGCCAGTGACCCCTGATTGATCAAGCAGAGAGCTGTCCTTGTCCTCAGAATACTGCCATCACAAGGTCAAATCATGTTCAGGACTAGGATTTTTAATGCCTCATATGCATAAGCCCTGTGATGTTTATGCATTGATGATATTTCTGTTCCAGCTCGGGAGGAAGTTTAACTTGTGAGTGAAACACTTAGAGTAATTTTTTTCCATCTTCCACACAGGGAAGAAGTGAGGTCCTCGCCATCGCAGTGACTGCGGTGGAGATTTGTCACGCAACTTGCTGTTGTATAACGATGAACTAAGGACCTCTGCCACTGCTCCACATCACACGTCTCCGCATCACCTGCTCTTGGGTAGAGTTGCCCGTGTTGCCTTCCCACACGTGGACAGAGAAATGTGTGTGCGCCCGCTTCCTCAGGATGCATGACTGTGTCTGAGTGTTTTTGGACTGCACTTCCACTCTCATCTTCAGAGAGGCCATTTTCCACTTGACTGACTCCAGGATTTGTCTTCACAACTGCAAAGCATCATGGGTAGGAAAAAGATTCAGATCCAAAGGATCACCGACGAAAGAAACAAGCAGGTGAGTCATTATTATACAACAGACTGTTTTATTTTAATCGCCGTGCTGTTTATTCCTTTGGTTAATCTGCTCCAAAGATTCAAATCACAATAGCTTTATGAGTCATTCATACAACATCAAAGACCGGCAGATTTGTAATCATGTTAGATATGCGTCGATCGGGGAGTCAAAAGCTTTTTCCAGCTCTTTTTTGAACATGTTCAGGTGGCCTGGGATGAGAGAGTGTGGATGCCCACTGCGGTCACTCTAATGCTAATACCTGCAGTCTAATACCAGCAGAAAACGAGTGAGATTAGAATTCCCGGGTAGCTAAGGGAGGCTTTGTGCTCTCCAGTGCAAACCTTCATGTTTCTAAGTAGTGACATATGAAGTATGTCATCCTATATTTGCTGTCCAGGCAAATAATGGCGCAGCATTAGGGCCCTTTGTGATTGGAGGCCCGTGTGAACTGCTCATCATTGAAGATCATAAAGAATCCAGATAAACTATTTGTGTTTTAATCTGGTTTGCATGAGCAAAACAGCACTTGGGTTGGTACACATCTACTACCACCATAAAATGTTTGCAAAAAGCATAGTGCACTATGAGCTGCAGCTCCGCTGTGGGGCCACAGAGAGTGGAGCCTACCTTCAGCCAGCTGTGTTTATAGCGAGGAGCTTGAAAAGGATTAATGGATGATTTGAATCTCAAAATTGAGATTGCGTGTAATGCTGGTTCATAGGTCTGCTGGATGTAAAGGATTTAATGGATGGCTTTGCATAGCTGGAAGGGCAGGAAGTGCACCTTTCATGTAAAAGACTTTTGTTTCAGACAGACAGTGTGGTTTTATCTTTGCTGCTGCTTTCACACCAGATTTTCTCACATAAAGGTGGCTAATAGTTTCATTGCAGTATTGGATGACTGGAAAGAGTAGCAGGCTCTTAAGCATAGCTTTTGTTTTACATTCCTTAACTCCTGTGTGTTTCCTATGTGTTGTTTTTGGGGTATTTGTTATGAGAATGGATCCTCTGCAAAGACTTTTAAGCCATGAATTGCATTTATGTGAATTTACCCAGCACAGTATGTGATATACTGCTATCATTTCAAATCCAATTCTTTTTTTTTTTTTTTTCTTATTTATTCATTTCATTCAATACAAAGAAAAAATTCAATACAAAGAAAAAATTAATTAAAAAAAATTAAATGAAAGGTAGCAGAAAGAAGAAAATAATCTTATCCCCTTTTTCTCAACTATGGATCAAAACAACAAAAAAGAAAAAAAAAATTGATTTGTCTTATGTGACAAAAAAAGAAGACAAAGGAAGAACAAAGAAACAAGGTCAATCATCAATCTCAACTGAACGATACTATACTCTGACTTTATACTATTTCATACTTCTTCAAAAAAACAATCTTTAACATTCTTTTAAACATGTGTAATGATTTAACATTTTTAACATCGTTTTGTAGGTTGTTCCACAGTTTGACTCCTTGTATCGAAGTACATCGTTCTTTCAAACAAGTTCTGAATTTAGGTTTATTAAAAATCTGTGTCCCCTTAAGGTTATAACTACTCTCTCTCTTTTCAAAATTTTTTTGGATGTTTAAGGGTAATGTTTTTAGGTGTGCCTTATACATAACCAACAAAATATTATAATCAACTAAATCATTGAATTTAATTTCAATAACCTCATATTACAAAATAATGTATTTGTTGGATATTTGCCATGTTTTCGAGCAATAATTCTTATTGCCCTTTTTTGCAAAACAAAAACAGATTTTGTACTAGTATAACATGCCTTTCCCCATACCTCAACACAATAAACCAAGTGTGGAACAATTAGTGCATTATACAACATAAACAGTACATGATCATTTAGAAAATCCCGTACTTTATAAAGCACTGCAATTGATTTAGCTAATTTTGTTCTTAAATAATTCAAATGGGATTTCCATGATAATCTCTCGTCAATTATCACACCCAAAAATTTCACCTCATGGTTTGCTGATATAATATGGGCAGTTTTATTGTTTCAATGGGACTGAACAGCCAGACTGAGAGATGCTGTCTGCAGACAGTGAAATTGATAGATTTTGTATGTTCGGGGCATTTGCTGCCTGTCTCTGTGAGGAAACAGTGAGCAGTGCCTGACTGCAGCTTCCTATGGGAAGTTTATAGTTGTCTAAAAAACGTTCATTTAAGGGTTAGTGTAAAAGTGACTTTGGTCCAGGGGCCCTTCAGTGCTGGGAATGGGTCACCGTTGTCAGGCAGCTGGGATGAAGGGTTGATCCACCGATGTCTTCTGAACCTGCAACCAAAGTTGTTTTGGTGTGCTTACAAAATGTAGCCAGCATTGAGGCTCACCAGTTTAACAAATAGTACAGTCATGGCTCAGCTGACTTTGTGATGCGTGGTTGATGTAATGATGGTCACGGCGATGTCAGGCTGGGCAGCCTTGATCTGACAGGTGTGAATTACTGAAAAAGAAGAGAGGCAGCCACAGCAACTGGTGTGAAAAGGCTAAGAACTAGCATTCTGCCATGTCTTTGATTAAAATGACACACTTGTGAAGATGCCCCACATTCACCAAACAGGGGAACACTTTAATGCAGATTCATTTGGATAATCTGTCACTTAATTATCTGAGAGCTTTACTATCTGGCTGAGAACGGTGTTTGGAGTCTGATTCTCCAGTAATTATCGTAACTCAGGTTTGGACTACGTTTATTTTATTTGACTTGTTAATTTTTTCCCCCAAAGAAAACATGTGTATATGTGTTTTGTACATTCTGTTTCTGCCAGCTTTTTGTCTTTTTACACCTAATCCCCCCTTTAGGCATACACATGCTTATGTTTAAAGTCATTAATGTCTTGTTTACAGAAGGATACAGCCGTTTTGCATGAAAATGCCTTCAACAAGCTCTTCTTGATTCAAAGATCATGTTAGGACATTTTTCGTGACTAAATGGAAAGCGACTAGATTGATAACCCTGCAAATTTTTTCCAACATTTTTTTTAGAAGGTTTATTGAAAAACATTTACTGACTAAATCCAGAAGTGGAGCTAATGGCCACCCCTCATGACCATCTTTAGCAGAAGCAGCGTGTCTGAATTCAATGACTTCCAATAGGTGCTTTAAGGACACTCACCATGTTAGTTTAAGAGTTCATTCAGAATAAAGTCATCTCTCTGTAACACTCAAATAATCAGACAGTGGATTAATTAAAGAAATAGTAGTCCAGTGATAATGACGCCCCATTAGTTGGGTCATGAAAATGCTCAATGATTGTATTATTATCCCACTCAAATATCCACAGTTTTAGTAGTGAAAGGTCTCAGGCCTCTTCAGCTCTATTTGTTGTTTTCCTTTCCTCCTCACAAGTGCTCACCACGTGAAGCTGCCACCCCACTTCACAGTAATGAAGGTGCTGGATGAGGAATGAGTCCAAGCTCTGCCAAAGAGCTTTGTAGCACAGCCGAAAAGTTCAATTATGTTTTCATCACACCACTGAATGTTTTGTCTCTCAGTGCACCAAGTCTTTTTCCTTTCAGTGTTCCTACAGCACTCATTTTTTACATGACTGACCCAGTCTCTCTAAATCATTTGCTTTCATAGAAAGCTGCAGTGGTTGTGTCTCTTTTGCGACAGCTGGAAGCTCTGCTCAGGGCTCGCTTTTTCTCCTGGAATAAACCATTTTTGTGAAAGACCAAGAAAGACTTTCATTCCAGTTCAACACAATAAATTAAATGAATTAACAGAACCCTGCTTGTTCTCCCTTTCTTGATCTCAGGTGACGTTTACGAAGCGGAAGTTTGGCTTGATGAAGAAAGCCTACGAGCTGAGTGTATTGTGCGACTGTGAGATTGCTCTCATCATCTTCAACCACGCAAACAAGCTGTTCCAGTATGCCAGCACTGACATGGACAAGGTCCTGCTCAAATACACAGAGTACAACGAGCCACACGAGAGCCGGACTAATGCAGATATCATCGAGGTAAATCATGACACCAACAGGGTTTGAGAAAAAGTGAGAGGTCACGCAACAGCTTGACTTGATCTTTAGGGAATCTCGAGAAGTCAATTAATTATTAAAGAAATCTTTGTTTTAACCAAATTAAGATCTTAACTGTTTTTTATTGGAATTGTTTCACAGCCAATTTCGGTCTGTGGTTCTTTTTTGTTCAGGGCTATGATTTAATAAATTATGAGCAAGCATCTCAACATTTAAAACATCCATTAGCAGGAAGGTAAAGAATTTCTTCCATTTGGTGGTAGATAATTAAAGAAATTGGGAATGGCAGACACTCCTCAGCCTCTCTGACTGCAGCGTCCATGCAGGAAATAAATGCATTTGTTTACTGTCTTATCCAAAACTGCCCAGTTTTTTAATTGCTTCCTTATTACCTTACTTGTTTACATTCACAGACTTTGAGAAAGAAAGGTTTCAATGGCTGTGACAGTCCAGAGCCAGACGGCGAAGACTCCATTGACCAAAGTCCTCTCAACGATGACAAATTTCGTAAGACCACAGAGGACCTCGATGTTCTCTTCAAACGCTACGGAGTAAGTGCCCAAAGCTAGACGCCGAGTATTATCTGATGTCAAACTCTGTTCTGTTTTTTGTGTTCACTTGCAGGGCAAACGTTTGTTAATTGTATCTCTGTGTTGCCTAAAATGCAGACAGGAAACGGCTTCTGGTTTGATGTTCCTCTTTATTCTGTGCAGAAATCTTTCATCGTCACTGTCAGAGTCTGTTCTTATGCCCTTACATCTGACCGTAGTTCTCACACTGTAAAGAAGATCTAACATAGATCCTTTTCACTAGTGCTTTCAGACGGTTTTCAGTGATGGGCTGATACCTTTGACACATCAGTGTGTTTAATTACAGCCCCGACATCCACAGGCTCCACCCTCAGACTCCCTTCAGGTGGCGCCTACATATGATGGTTTTTTATTCCACATCAGTTGTTAAATTCTCTCAATGGTAGCTGGTCAGCATATCCTGCTCATGAGTGTGCTGTGACTGGCAGAACCCACTGTAAGGCTGGAAAAAGAAGTGAAAATCTTCAAAAAGCTTGACTTACCATCTTTCCAACCCTAATTGAATTGAACCCAGCACACCCCACGGAGGGGTTATCAGTGTTAATTGGCTCCTTGTTGTAATGCAGCTTCTTTGTCCCAAAACCTAAATAATTAATAAATGCAGCTTATCATTGTAATGGCATACAATAAGAAAAATCTCACGTTGTAGTTTCCTATTAAGAAATTTCAAAATTACATGTTCGTCTTGGCATCTAAAGCAACCATGTGATACAGTTATTATAGCTGTTTTCTACCTGATGCAGCACTCAGGTCTGAAACCTTATATGACAAAATGCTTTTTTTTTCTTCCAGTCATGTTTGTCAGATTGCACATTGTCTCCTTTCCGGGGTGTATTCACCTCTCACCCCGTGTCAGCTGAGAGAGGCTCCAAGCAATTTTAACAATGAATGAATGAGTGAAAGATTGCACAGCTTGGACTAAAGACAAGCTTCTCTTGTAACCCTGCAGCAGTCAGCAGCTCCGCCCCAAACCTTTACCATGCCCGTCACAGTCCAGGCGTCCAGTCAGAGCAATCTGCAGTTCAGTAATCCTGGCAACGCACTGGTAACTACCTCCTATGTCACATCATCATCGCTCACGGATACCCACCTCCTGTCACCGCAGCAACCAGCTTTACAGAGAAACACTGTGTCTCCTGGGTTGCCACAGCGACCAGCCAGCGCAGGTGAGACCGAAGTCATCCCCAGACTCTGAGAAACCAGCAGAAACACACAGAGATTCTCAGTTCAGGGATTTTTCTTCTGTTACAGTATCGTCTCTTCTTTCCTGTGTTCAACTCGGAGACACAATCACGTTTAAGTCCATCGTTATCCGATGAGCACGTGCTGTGTGTTGCTCCATGATACTAAACATAACAAGCTCTTTAGGTCTTCTGGGAGTCGTGCTTGATATTCCCTACTATTTGTTCTCTGACACTTTTGATTATGAAAGGAAGTTGGAGGTTTATATTTTTTAATTAAGTTTTTATTTGCCTGGTAAATTTGAAAATCCTGTAAGAGTGAATACTATTCTAATAGAGCAGGATGAAGCATATCAATTTCGTTCCATCAGGATGTTTGAGAATCTAATTTGGGTTATGATGAGTGAATGTTTTAGAAAGTTTAATATCTTTAAATCCAAGTCTAACCTCAGCTAACCTTAAGTCCAAACATTTATTTTCTTTTAATCTTTCATCACTAGGTGCTCTTCTTGGAGGCGACCTAAATAATTCAAACGGAGGATGTCCGAGTCCAGTCTGTAAGTAATTTATATTTGTTCAAAATCTTAGCTTCTATTTCTTCTTTTTCATTGCCAAGTGTTCCTGTGTGATCTGATTTGTTTGGATGTATTCATTCCTCCTCTGCACAATCTGCGAACGTACCTCAGTTTAATGTTCGCATGCTGGTAGTAACACCAACACAAATTGTTTGGATTCTCAGCATTTCCTCTGAACAGTTGGCAGTAATGATCACAATTTGACATTACTTCATGTCTGCTCATTGTATTCATATTGTTGGTATTAATTCTTGGTTCGAATGATCACGATGTCTAATTATACTCAGCTTTTCAGTAACGCAGCATGCAGACTTTCACTCTCTTGACACAAACACACCTCTAAACCTTAAAAAGAGATGAAGGTTTAAAAGGGAAACCACTTGAGGCTTATGTAACAGCGCTGCCCTCACCTGTTTGGTTTACTTATTGATTTCTGTCCATTGGTACCTCCATCTCCCTGCAGCTAATGGATACACCAGTGCCAGGGCCTCCCCAGGTCTCCTCACCGTTTCCAATGGCAACAGTCTGGGGAAAGTAGTTCCGGCCAAGTCTCCACCTCCACCTCCCAGCCCCCAGATGGTCAACAACCGCAAGCCAGACCTCCGAGTCATCACCTCACAAGGTGGAAAGAGCCTCATGCAGATGGTGAGATCAACTAAGCTGAACTCGGGTTGTCTGGCTCCGTTGAATTCATGTTTTGGTCCTTTAGATTTTTACTGAATAGTTGTTCTCATCCTGAGTAAAAGAAAACCTGTGGCCTGAGATGGTAGAATGGAGCACAGGAAAGCGACCCCATTAACATGTGAGGTTATCTTAAGAAAACTAGAAGATAGTAGTTAATTCTCTGTTACTTTTCTGTCTCCGCCCGCTGACTGGAATGATTAGATGACATTAAGCAGCAGGAGTTATTATTGAAGTATTGAATGAAAGTCAGGAATTAGACTTAAGATAAACAGTCTATTAGACGGCTGTTTGACACCATTTTACTGTTCCTTCTAAGGAACTTTAGGGAGACACTATTTTTTTTTTGCCTAACACTTGAGAACCAATATCTCATTATTTACTCTGGCAGAGTTGGAGGAGTCTCTGAATCAGCCAGCTCCCACTAACAGACAGCTGTGATTTCTCCCACTTCTTGAACTAAAGAACAGAATTTGCTCATTCAGACTTAAAAACCGACTGAGACCGTTCCAAAAAACAATGGGTTTGCTGTATATGGATGAGACCGCTGCACTGGTCAGGAGATTTGAAACCAAAACAATATTTTAAATAAACTGTTTTACAGGGCGCATGGGTCAAAGCATGCATCAACCACACAAAATAATAACATTTAAATGTGATTCCAGCTGAATGATCATTTTCAGCACAGAAAAGGGGGTGCAGGAGGACTAAAAAAACCTCTCCCCTACCTCAGCAGACCAGCTTCCTTTTTGCTGAGATTATATAAATGCTCAATTTCAGTCTTCTGTCCTCAGCCCGGGTCTAACGATTTACAAACTGTCTTTTTTCCTGAGGTTTCTGTATATAATTGTATTTCTGGCTGAGGCTCAGCTGATTCTCCTTTTGTCAAAGATTTAACATGTGACTTTACCATGAAAAGTGAACAACTGTGTGCTAAGCATTAGTACTAAAAATCAGTCCACACCGTCCACCAGTCAGAATCCACATTTTTAGGTCGATCACATGATCACCAAATATTTTACTCTGAACTTTAAAAGGCCAAATTTTTTTTATTGTTGAGTTTGCTTTAGTTAGGTAGCTTTAATCTGATTGTTCTGTGTTTGTTTTTTTTTCTCACTCCGGAGTTGTAACCCTTTTTGTTACCACCCTTTGCAGACAGAGGATGAGCTGGAATTGGTAAACGAGGTGATTGTTCTCCACGTCAGTCACTGGCATGAGTCGATGGCACATCGGCTGTCCACTCATTTATAGCATGGACGCAGATCTCTAAAGGAGTTTTTATTGTATTGTTCTCACTCCACTGACATTTTAGGGGGTGGTGTTGAGTTTGTGCTTCCCACCCAGCTGCATGTGGTTCAGGGCTCATGAATGTCTTGTTTACAGCATTTCTTTAGCCTCTCAGGATCATGATAATGTAGAATTTGGATCTCTTAATGCACCAATTCATGATGCTATAGCAGAGGTGTCTGTGAGCGATCCCCTCAGGTTTGAACCACATCATAACATACGATGCCACTGAAAGCATGGGTGTCTTCTCACTTGGCATTGTGGTGCAAAGCACCACGGAGCATGTTCAGTGTTCACAGACAATCACACACTCATTTTCACCATCCACCAGACGAAGTGTCAATTAGAGCCTTTTAAAACTAACTGGAATTACATTAAAGGCATGTAACTTAAAGGTTTGTCCTCAGTTGCATTTGTATTTGCCTGTTGTGTATTTGCATGTTTGTCTTTTTAAATGCACTCATTGGTTCTTTAATTTAATTTGACATGGAAAGATTAAATTACTACTTAATATTAATATTACTCAGAAATGCTTCTCAGTTTGATGGTTTAATGTGAGGAGAATTATGACCTTTTAGAAACACACTTCCAGAAAATAAGTAAACCAACGCAAACAACGCTGATATGATGAAGAGAGCTTTTTATCCTGGAGGAATCCCAGTTTTAAATCTAAGAATAATTTACCCTGAGACGAATGGTGGCCGCTGCTCTTTGCTGATGGCATTTGCCTTTCACCCCCCTCCTCTACAATTCCTCTCATAGTTGACAGGCAAGATTCTCATTTTCCAGAGGATGGTGATTAATTTTCATCACTTTCACCCTGTCGCCCCTCCTTATTTCCTCAGAGGCAGATAATTGAATCTGTCTTCTCTTCGCCGGCCTTGTCCTCTCACTCTCTAAATTTAGTGTTTTCACAGCCCAGGCTGAATCTTCCCTCTCATACAAGCGTTATTCCAAACGAGAATTATAACATCTTTGGCCTTTTGTAGCAGATCTTTTTTCCATCTATGATATAATTACTCTTTAGTTTGGTCTTACTGGTTAGCAATACGTCTGTCACATCTGAAATGAGGAAACACTGAATAAATCTTCATGCTTGATGAGATGTCAGGACGTAAAACAAGACCTATGTTACAAAAGATCTTTTTCATTTATGATTTTACTTGAATAAATTAAATGTACTTTACATCAGTTGGTGTAACTATGCAGGAGAATAAGCGTTTTCATGCATACTAATGCATTTTTAAAGTTTAAATAAACATACTGCATTTTTACCATTTATCTCTTTTTAAGTAACCCAAATACTGAAACATAATACTTGTGAATATTTATTCCAGTGTTACAGTGTTCATTTAGTTTGTGATGTAAGGAACAGCGTTGGCAGTGAGAGCTTGTTTTTTGACCATTGTTAAAGTCTTTAGTGAACACTCTGAAAATCCTCACTAGAGTTCTAAAACTATGACATTTAAACAGAGGGTTTTTGTAATTTTAGATGAAGTAGATGCAGAACAAAATTCAGTCAGTTTTTCTGCAGCAGTGCTCTGCTCCTCCCCCACGTTTATTAAAATGTGGTTGGTCCGTCTTTTTTCTCATTTGTAAAACGATGCATAAGGTCATATTGCTCTCTTAAAGTCGTTTTTGTCCACACGCTGGAAAAATTCTGCCATAGATTAAAAATCGTCATGTATGTTATTTTATCGTCCTTTCTGGATCCGGATTTCCTTTAAAGTGCTACGGCTTCAGCGTTGGTTTCTAATGCAGCTTTTTTTAAAACTCACTTTCTACTGTTCTCTGAGGAAAAATTGCCTTTGATGAAATTCTATGAGTGTCTTACTTGGGAAGAAAAAGTCGTTTTGGATGCATGTCATCAACAACGTCTGGAGATTTACTGGATGTGCAACATCATCTTGAATCCAGCCATGTACACATTGTCATTCCCAGCATGTCCAATTGATTTTGTCCAAAATTAACATTATGAGTCTGACTTTTGGATGCTGCTTCCTGCTTTCTAGTAACATTTTGCCTTCCTCTGTGGCAGAATGCCCAGCGGCTGGCAGCTGGAGCCCAGGTGGCACAGAGCCTCACCACGCCGGTGGTCTCTGTGGCCACACCGAGCCTCGTGGCGCAGGGGCTGCCCTTCTCTGCCATGCCCACAGTGTACAACACAGGTGAAGGGGAACAGCTTTGTTTTAAGCTCTTTCCGCTGAAAATGAAGGCAAACTAAATCGCACTGATACGATCCTTTTTGTTAAGACTCTTATGTCGTTTGCCATCTCTCAGAGTACCAGCTGACCAGCGCAGACATCACGGCTTTACACGCTCTGGCATCGCCTGGCGGCCTGTTGCCCACCAGCGTGTCCACATGGCAACAGCAGCAGGCCGTTTCCCAGCAACCGCCGCCGCAGCAGCAGCAAACACAACAACAGCAGCAACAGCTGAACCTCGCATCGCTCAGCAACTTAGTGTAAGTGTCATTCTTAATGTTACCCTCTTAACAGAGCTTTTCCTTAAGGCAGAGAGAGAGACGACGCTCCCAACAGCCTCCTCTAATAGCTCTCAGTCTACCGATAACATTTCCAAAGCTGACATAATGACCCTCCCAGTTGCCTGCATGGTATCCATATCATGACCTTAAATGCAAGCAAGTCATGCTCTCTCTTTAGTGAAATGATCTCTCACCAGCATCTCACCATCTCAGCCTTGTCATAACATCAGTAACGGTTTCCCCCGCTGTCCAATGGCGAGCAGCGCAAGACGTTGTTGGAGGGAAGAAGTGGTTTGTTTCCTCTGTCAAATCCCACGCTGAGACCTGGGTCAGGTTTACTTGCACAACTTCAAAGCTTGGAACAACTGGTGGCTCGAGTTGTGTCCCCTGTCCTGGAAGTCATTGGTGGGTTTAAGCCATTAAGCCGTGCAGGATTACAAAGACGAAGGAAAAAACATCAGGGCTCCTTTTCTTTAAGATGTTCTTAATAATTCCAGTCAGTGTGTCAGTATAACATTTACCAGGTCCACTGTTCTGGTCTTAATGGATTAGCTTTCCTGTGAGGAAGTGAGAACTTCTGACAGTGCTCTGACATCATTGAATGTGTTTAAATGCAGATATTTCGTACAAATGACAGTATTGTGCAAATGTGATTTAATCTAATAAGACAACAGCAGATCCAGCGGTGTTTGTATTAGATCAGTGGCCTTCTATTTTCTGTTTTTTCATTTTCTTTTAAATATATATTCAGAGCTTTGAGGGCTCCAGCTGGCTTTAACTTGAACGCTAGATCCTTGAAGTATGTTCTCTCCTCTTGTCCACAGCATGTGGGGTGTGGATAAACAGAGCAGCGAGCTGTCTAGCCAGGTGTCCAGTTTGGCTGCCAATCTGAGGTGAACAGCCACTGCTAGTGTGTGCGTGTGTGAAATGTCATGGCCTTGTCTGTACGGGGGCGGGGGGCATTAAGGGATTTAAATTATTTATTTTCAGATACAACAAACATATGTCTTACATATGGCATATTTGTTGTTAACAAAGAATAATTTGTCAAAAACTTTACTTTTCTTGTAGGTACAAAGTAATGTTAACAAAAATTGTTTCATCTGTCCGAACATCTGATTTACACCAGATATCTTAATATGGTAGCATTTTACTGTTATCGTTACACCATAATTCAACTTCAGTTTTGTGGACAAACTGTACATAAATTTGAAAGTCAGAGTTGATCTTATCAGAGACCTACAGAATAGTGTGATGTCATATCTTGATATAGTTAAAGGCGAGTCCCCTCTGACCTGAGGGTAAACACGCAGGGACATGCAGTGGGAACAGATTGAAATAAATAAATCGATCAATTAAATCAGACGTGTTTGACCTGCATGTCATCAATCTTATCATGTTAGTTTCTTTTGTATGCAGAGCTTCAAGAGTCCTGCCCCTTATTTGTTCAAGTAGTTAGGCTGCCGTTTTTCCTCAGTCTCATTTAATGTGGCAGCTCTGAAACAAATGTAACCAGGTTTGATCACACCTAGCTCAGGCAAGGGTAAAAACAGGAATATTTGGATTCTCAAAATGTTTTTTTTTTATATTTCAAGAACACAACCTGCATGTTTTATACGCATGTGTGTTTCCACTTACAGTCAGCGGGTGAGAGGGGGCGGGAAAGCCGAGCCAAGGTGCTCAGTGTTTCTGCAGTGCCTTTCGAACATATTTTGGTCGTTAAGGGCCACCATACTGTCACTGTCCTAACAAACACATTTACAGTGTAAATGTTCCACATGCTGCTTTTGTAGATCGGAAAACAGAGTTGTCTGATTTATGGTGTGCTGCTGGCAAAAAATGTGTTTCTGAAGAGCATTATTGCTGCCATTTGAGGGGGAAAAAAACAAACAAATTTTGCCCGCAATAATGCTTCACACCTTTCTCCACACACGCCATCTAATCCACCTGTTCCCTTTGGTTTGGGCTCCAACATTTTGTTTTCTTCCCACAGTGTTGGCTCTCCGTCCAACCTGCTCTTGGGTAGAGATGAGTGGTTGGGCCGGTACTGTATCACTCTTCCTTTTTCCTGAATGTCTGTGTGCGCTTTTGGCTGCGTCCCTCCAAGCATGTCTGCTGCTGTCTGCAGTCAAACAGGAAAGAGACGTATTTCCGGTTTCCGCCCTGTCCTCTAACCCCACGTAGCGTTCAGTTTTTCATTTGCAGTCTCTTCACACCATTTCTGATTCATTGCAGACCACCCTGTCACACTCCAACCATTTCATGCTTCCAAGGCTGTTCTGTTGATCTTTTGGGAGCAGATGGGGGGTGCACTTCTACTTTTAAACGGCTCAGAAAAGAAGACTGTTGTTGAATAATCAAGTGTGGCTTTTTTCTGTCGGTGCTGTGCTGTAATGTCGGGTTTTGTCTTCATTTGAGTGGCCTTTCTTGTAATCATATGCTTTTGTCAAGTGGTATTGTTGTTTTTATTTAAATACATATTTTTTTGTCCTTGTCCCACCCCTCATCTTTCTGCTATTTCCCCCCCCCCATGACCTCCTTCTCAGGCCGGTGACCAACATACATCAGGGCGCTATGCTAACCGTCAACACAAACTCCAGTGTGAGCATCAAGTCAGAGCCCGTCTCCCCCGGCCGGGACCGCAGCACCCCTTGTCCTCCTCCATCTTCCACCACGCCGTCCTCGACCTCAGGGGGAGCCGTCCTGACCGCCCCGCCGCAGTACCCCGGCTCGCTGCTGTGTCTGGAGCCTCCGACCGGCCGCTCGCCCGCAGACAGCGTGAGCAGCAACGCCAGCTCCTTCGAGGGCAGCGATCGGGACGACACCAGCGCTGCTGGCGGAGCCTCTGGTGGAGGAGGGGGCGGCGGCGCAGGCGGTGGCGGCGGCACAGGCGGCAGTGGCGAGCTCCTCAGGGTGTCGAATGAGCCAGAGCAGGAGGGGGGGAACATAAAGCGCATGAGACTGGACGCCTGGGTCACATAGAGCCGCCCCCTCTGCCCCCACAGTGAAGTAGTGAAGTTCGGTGACTCTTAAAACACACAACCACATCATTGTTAGCACCCTCCCCCATCACCATCCCCCCCCACTGCCATGTGACACTACCACCACACATCTGCCTCTGTCCAAAAATCTACTTCTCAGCTGCGACTCCCGGACATCCGAGGCTTTGCCAAAAAACTTAGCAGAGGAAAACGCTCTGAGTGAGTGGAGGTGGCTCCCAGCTGGGTTTGCGTCCCCGTTAGGCCCCAGGTACTGGGGCAGTAGTTTTTTTTTTAAGCCTCCTTGCTTGAACGAATCTTCGTATTGTGATTTTTCTTTTGGCAGGAATGAGTTGTTCAGCCATTTTGTTTTGCAGTCCGGTGACAGCGGGAAAAGGCTCCCCTCACCGGGCTTTGTGCGCCCTCTCCCCGCGTTCACACGGAGCTCGGACGTTGCTCGCAATGTGATTGGTGGCTCGGCCTCCTCATGGGACGCTTGCTACACGACCCGCCACTTTGCTCTTTACAATCCCACGTCATTTAAATCGTGTGCTGTCCACTCTGCCCCGAGTCACCTCAAAACTGCACTAATGGAAATGACTTGAGCTGGACAGGTTGGAGGGCTGAGCAGCTATCTGTCAGAGGACATTTGAGTGTGAACCTCATTCAGCCAGACCGGCCGGGCCCTCAGGGGGCTCTATGTGGCCATGGAGTCGAGCACCCTGCTAGAGTGCCAATCTTCAAGATATAAAACAAACAAACAAAACAAAAAAGCCAAATGCCTCACAGCCCAGGGACACCGATCACTCGCACTGACGTGGAAATATTACAAACAAAAAACTGACTTCAGGCTTTGTGTCGGCCCTCACTTTGCTCACCGACCGGGGGCTCCCCCCCCCCTCACCTCAACTCACCTTTTCTGGAAATTGGATGGAAATTGTTGCAGCAGAAATCCAGCCGGTCGCTTCCCTCATCGCCAGGAGTAGATGCCTCCCAGTTTAATGCATAAGAAGTTTTATGAGCCTCCTTTCTGTTTTTTTTAAGTAGGGAAGTATTCGCTTCTAGGAGTCCGAGTGTTCTTTATCTGTTGGCATTTGAAAAACCTGTTTTGAAAGTCCTATAGTCGTCCAGGAGTAAAAGTTCTGACCCTATGTAAAAATCACTCCTAATACGAAAGCATTGATGTCCTCCTCAGCTCTATATCTCCCCTTAGCTCTTTGCTGTGTTTGGAAAAGTGAAAGGAAGAGACATTTTCTATATTTCTACCGCTTCAAGTTGGCGACAAAGTTAAATAGCTTTTCAGCTTCAACGACGTGTATGTACATATGAATATATTTGCATAGACTTTGCTAGGTATCCCTAAAAACAAGCAATGTGTTAATTCTCAGTGGATCTGTTTGCATATATGAGTGTGAATTTGATATGTTGCGAGCTACGGTGCAGGAGTTCCGCCGCCCGATCGGACTCCTTCCAGTAATCCTATTTTATTCTAGTGTTGATGGTGTGCGCACTTTGTCTCACTCACAGAGGCCTGCTTGGTCGTGGTGTCATCATCTTTCTCTTGCCACGTATTTCTAAACCCCACAGCTGAAGGTAAATTGTACACGGTGATGTAAAGTCATTATTATGAATATTATTAATATTATTATCATTGTTAGGACACTGCCATTCACTCTTAGTGTAGTTCTAGAGATAATATACACTTAAATTGAGTGTATCGTGTAAAATCTTTTCCACACTAAGCAGACACACACGATGCCCGTTTTCACTCTTTGAAATTAAGTCAGTAATTTGATTTCAGCGTCGTGGAACTGCATATATTCCTGAACAAATGAGTTTTGTCTGATCCATTTCAAGTCGGTGTAAACGTGTGTGAACCAGGTTGTTGATCGTAGAAAAGCTCCTCTCGGTTGCTTGAGCCTTTTTTTCCTTGAGACGACGCTCAGAGTGCAGACGGCGTGTGGGTTCGCGCATGAGGAGGTCTGCTCTGAACAGCTCTGAACAGCTCTGCGGCGTGGAGCTGGAGCCGGGGCCACGGCTGCAGCCTGCTGCTGTGGGTGGGAGCACCCAGGAAGAAGCTCCAGCTGGAGGCTGACGCTCTGACGGCAGTGTTATGTGCCATGATCAAATCAAGGTGGGTGACGCTTGACTCTCAGTCAGCCGCGCTGAAGAATTGGAACTCCCAGCAAACTCCCGCTGGAGGAAAATTGACCCCTAAAGGAATTGTGGCAATATGGAAATCGTATTTCCTTCTGTGTTTAGATATGGCTCTCTTTTTCTTTCTGTGGCGAGTGTGACGCTTTAGACTGTTGGCGGTGGCCTTTGGAGGAAACGCCTCTCTGCTCTGTTCAGGACAACACAGCCCTCAGAGCCAGCATTAAGTGCTGACCATTTTGATAAGAATATCACAGCTTAGGTCCAGTATGATGGAAATGGGTTTGGATTCTTCTAATCGTTCCCTGAAAAGGAGCTGTGCGGATCCAAAGAGTCATTCCTGTGTACTACACACTGGGCAGCATGTCAACTACTTCATGAAAAGTCAACCCTTTTTTTTCTCTTTCAAATGTTCAGGGAAACCATCTAACCGCTCGTCTTTAGAGCCTGAAATGGCCCCGGTAGGCTCCCTGACCGGGTATGTCCCAGCTGACCCCAGATCCCTTTGTCACAAAGCCAGACCGAGCCTGCTCCACCAAGTCCCCGTCAGATTTTGGTCAATATGACGTTGACCATGTCGTTGTGATCAAATCTTTTTCAATTTGAGAAAGCGCTTCAATTTCAGACGGGCGTCATTAAACTTTAACGGAAGCAGAGAACGACTGGACCTCTTCAGTCCATTCAGACCAAAGGTTTTGTTTAAAAAACAGCCTTCTGAAACTGAGTTTTTCATAAGGCTGGACAGTTTGGTCTTATGTTAAATATTTGCACTTATTACCCCAATCTTTTGTTCTTTTACATTCATATTTACAATAAGAGTCAGAGAATTAGTTGTTGATCAGCAACACTAAAAATCTGCTGGTGTCAAAAACGATCACAGTTTCTGTGTACCTGCTCAGTAAAGTGGACGCAGCCCTGATGTGCTGCTGGCTTTGAAAATGTCCATCCAGACTGTTGAAGGCTTTGTGAGTTGGTTCCGTTTGGATTAGTTGTGATTCTTCTGATGAATTAGCGTTGGCTGTTTCCTGGTGGGCTCGTGTGGTGAAGCCTCAGTTCCGTCAGAACAGATTCACCCAAATGTCTCTTTTTGAAGGGGCAGAAACTGGAGACAGAAAAGGTTATCTTTGCATGCAAACAGTTGACTTAATGCCTCAGCGTTGAAGCATTTGAACGAGGCCGGCGAGGCGCAGCGTCGGAGTCTGTGGCCGGCCGGTTGTGTTGCCTGAGCAGAGCTTTGCTGGCTGAAGGCGGCCGACCGCAGCCCCCACGCTTTAGGGAAACAAAAACGTGCATCGGCCCACAGAAGGACTTCATCGCCATTTTTTCCTTTTTCCTTTACAAACCTAGTTTCCATGGCAACTCTTTGGTGGTCACTGATGTTTGACTGAAATGTGACACCACACCGATTAGCTTTGTCCATGTACAAAAAGGTTCTCTGTCCAATCTAGCAGTGTAGTCATGAGACAATCTATATGAGCAAGATGAGAAAACCTGCACCCCTGTTACTTGTTGTGTACAATGTTTTTTAGAATCTCACTATTTTTGGATTAATTTGTGCTGGTGACAGTTCCATTGTCTATTATTATAATGATGATATTATTATGGAGCTTCTTATTTTATTGCTATTTTGTGTAGGATAGCCAACTGTTTTTATTTCCTCTCTTCTTTTATCTTCTTCATCATAAACATACAGTACTGGTTTCCTTTTCTGAAACAACTTGCTGAAAATTGCACGATCAATTCTTGTGGTATTAGCAAATGCAATGAAGGAAATACCAGTTAAATGCTGCAGTTTTAATTAAGATATAGAATATATTTATTTAAAAAAAACGGGAAACAACTGAAATTAGTAAATCATGAAATTTGAAACATGTAAGTGCATGGGATACAGGTAACAACAAAGCTAAAGTTACTACGTACAGTAATGATAAGGACATGCGTCACAAACGAGTTCAAACAGCTCAGAATAATGTAGCATATGAAATACTAAAGATGAAATTTATAGCTAATATATTGTGTCAAGCTGGTCTGCTTTGGGTTTTATTGTAAAGAAAAAAGTTCTTGTTTTTGTTTTCTTTTTTCTTTTTGAGAATGATATACAATTTGTGTATATTTTCATATACAAAGTATGCACTGATATGTTATTGAAATTCTATACCGCTTTTACAAAAAAAGTGTTTGTTGTACCAAAGTATCCAAGTCCCTTGAAACCTTATCCTTTTTGCGTATGTTTTACCGTATTTTATATATTAAATAGACAAACTGAGTGAAACGGATCTGAGTCTGTGGTTTCTTTTCTGGCTGACGGGACTGTGAGGACCAGCAGAAATTCATGGCTGACGTCGTTTGAATCCACACTGCTGCAGTGTTTTAGTTTGTCTCCCTCATCCCGCCCCACCACCAGCTCATTGTCAAAGCTACACAAGTGCCATGCTGCCTCATTTCACACATTCAGGTGATAACTAGACGGCTAAATTCAGCTGATTTCTTGTGATCTTTTGTAGATGAAAGCAGTACCAGACGCTGAAATGAAAGAGTGGTAAAAAGAATTCATCCTGTTGCGCTTTGCTGTCAGTTAGTCAACACGCCATTTCAATAAAACAACACTTACCAAAATCCTGTTTCCGTGAAAAATGCTCATACCAAAAGAGATCAGATTAAATAATCATAGGATGAATGAGTGGATTTAAAACAGGCATTTAGTCATTTTTCTTCTTTTGTTTGTCAAAGTTCTGAATTCTACTCCAGCGTCAAACGAAGACGGTCTGAAACACAACAGGAGGTTTTAGCTCGCTCCTCTGCACTTTGTCTGAAATTTTCCACTCGGGAGCAGCTTTTGTGGAGGTGTAATGGAATTCTCCCTCAGGTCACGACAGGCCTCGTGGGGGAAAAGTCTGAAAGCGATAGGCGTGTGCGGCGAGGGGGGCTGCAGACACGTCTGTCCCCAAACATTCGCCTCAGAATGAGCAGCGTTGATCTGTGTGTGTGTGCGTGTGTGTTGCATCTTTAGTGTGTCTTGGCGTGGTGTGAGCAGGGGGAAACTGGTGAGTGGTTCAATGTGAACGGGAGCAGCTCTGATTGTCGGGGGGAGAGGGGGGGGGGACAGAACAGTCCTCCTCAAACTCGGGGACTCCTCTGGGTTGGATGAAGTGACTAAATATATATGTGTGTGTATGTATGTATATATATGTATATATACATACATATAGAAAGAAAGAGATCCATATATCCCTCAGCAAGAAAGGACGAGTCGACAAAAATAGCCCAGCATTTTATGCTTTTGTGAATTTAAAAAAAAGTCTTTGATGACTGAAACAAAGATGCCTTCAACCGACTGTTTTCCATAAAGAGCACAGAAATCCATGATGAAAACAAATTGATGACAGTTCGGCCTCTTGTATGAATGTACTTTTGTCTTTTATTTTTCAGAAGCTGAAAGTCCAAAGAAAAAAAAAAGTTTTCCAGTTTTGCCAGTCAAACTTATTCATTTGACTGGGGGAAAAAACATTTCTTTGTGATTGTAAAACCATGTAAAAAAACAAACAAGCCTTTTTTTTTAAACAGCTGGTACATGATTCCGCCTGACACACTGAAGCAGATTTACGTGTTATGCAGTTCAATGAGACATTTCTTGAGTAACTGGATCAGATAAGGATCAGATGACAGGGATGATGTTTTAATGGAAACGGGAAGTTCATCTCTCGGCAGTGAGGTTAAATCCATTTTATCTTCGGCTTATTTGAATATTCAGTTTTGGTCTGAACCAAGTTGATGAGACATTTGGAGAAATAAACAGAATTACTGGGTTTCTCAGTCAAACTCAGACTTCAAATAAGCACTTAAACTTTTGACTGAGTCAAACTGGCAAATGTTCAATCTTTTTGTTTAAAAAGAAAATTAACACAAAAAAAGTCAGTATACATCATAGCAGTTTCAATACTAAAGAAGATTTCTCATTTCGATATGTTTCAGACTACTTTTGGGCACTTCCTGTCTCCAGAGCTCACTGCCTGGGAATATTAAAAGATAACCAGGACGAGGATTTGAAGTGTATTTCAGGGTACGAGGAAACAAAATAAACATTCTGAAATATTGAGAGGATCAATTTCTCAGCAGCTCATATAAACAGGTCCAAGCTTTCCTGGACGTCCTCTGGATCTAAAGGCTCCCTCAGTGTCGGGGGCTTGTGGGTGAAGGCGTCACCGTCCACGCTACACACCTGCTGCTGCCCCTAATCTCACCCCCCGTATCCATGGCAACGCTATAGCTAATGCTTCCTTTGCAAGTTTTTACTCGACCACCCGAATGGAGACCAGGTCTGTTAATAACCAAAACTCAAATGCCACCAGCCTCAGGGCTCCGGCTGACCTCTGACCTCTGGCACGACGGCTCGTTTGTGTAGGAGCAGGCTCATTTTCAGGAGTCGGGTTCCAGCTGCAGTGAGATATTCAATTGCAGCACCAAGGAGGCCGTCGCATGCACCAAAGTGATTAGACCCCAAAGCCAGGAAACGGTACAGTGTGTTTCGAAACATCTGGAATAACCTGTGCTCTGTTGGCCGTGGAGGATCAGCGGCAGTCGGAGACGGGCAGCGAAGGGAGGTTTCAGGGAAATGCAATTAGTTTTTAATCGTACAGACGTTTCAAACTTCTGCGCCGCTTCATCCGACTTGAGACTCAACCTTTGAATTCACTCACAAGACGGTTTATCTGACCAACTTCTCTGGAAGCAAAGAAAATATAGACGACTGCTAAAAGTTTGAATCTTTTCCACTTTAATGAAACCAGACTCCTTTATAGTCAGCATTTAGCCTATTTACATTCTCACATTGTGAGGTGCTCATTGGTGCCACAAACGGCTCGTAATCCAGAGGGAGCTCGCCAAAAGTGCACCCTCACAGTTCATATTTACATGATAGCGGTGCCCCATTCCACAGATCTGTGGAGAGGCGGCTTAGACCCAGGGGGTTTTACAGCTTTACTTTGGTTAAAAAGGTGGCTCTCAGTCTGATACCTGAAGAAAAGCGAGACGGTTTGGTTGGAAAACGAAAGCTGACCTGAGACAAAAAAAAAAAAAAAAGCAAGACACTTCTTGACAGACTCCAGGATTACTTTGATCTTCTAATCTAATCACAATCAAGTTTTGGTGCCCTTTCCAGTTTTAGTACAAGTGTTTCATTTCATTAAGTAAATCTTTATTTACATGTGCGACCCTTGACCTCCTGATGCCATTTCACACATTTCAGAAGTTCCATCTGATACTTGGTGAGGAAAACCAGCACATAAGGCTAACCCAGCTCTGATGGGAGCGTCTCCGCTTATACACCATAGCCCATGAATTTTTGACCGGAAAACCGGACGCGCTGGCTGCTCTTCTTTTTGGTGTTTTTCGTTTAGTAGCTCACACTGACCTACTCCCCAAATCAACCAGGACTGAAATCTACAGATTGAGATAAAAAGAAAAATAAATAAAAAAAACAAAAAGGCCTGTGCTCAGGAGTGGAGTTGTGTCGGGTCTGCTGGCTCCGCCTTTAACCCCACCAGCGTGCCCTTGGAGGGGGGGGCGTGGTGGGCGGGGCAACGTCGAACACCGACCCCGGTCCCACCGATGAGCACACGTAGTAGAAGTTGGCGCCCAGCATGGCCAGAATCGGGAAGAAGGAGAATCCGAAGCCGAAGGCCCGGACGCTGCTGTCCAGGCAGAGGCAGAGCCAGTAGATGAGCCTGCAGCACAGAGACGGGTCACAGTCAGCCTGAGCACCCGGGGGGCTCTCAGTGGAGCCATTCCATTTGTCGGCTTCTTCGAGCCTTTTGTCGGTTTTGTGTGAAACGCTTAACGACTCAAAGCAGTGATAACAGTTTTCTAGATGCGTCCTGATTTTCTCCTCTCATGGGTGTGATTGTGCATCTCAGTCTTTCACAGGCCGCCTCAGCAAAAACATGAAGCCGATATTTAAAAAGCCCATGATGACTCCTGTTCCTAGAGGCTTTGTTTTTTCTCTTTTTAATTGAATCCCTGAGTTTTACTGTCTTCACACTAAAAGGCATCTTGATTTTTATCATAGAACTAAACGAGGTGTGTTGTTCCTCAAATCAAAGACGCTTTTTTAAAAGTCTGAATTTGTGAAAATGCTCACTTCAAAGTGGAACATGGAAGTGTACAAATGATCTGTGGCATGTGAAAGAAATCACTGCTTGAAGCAGAGTGTGAGGACCAACAGATATGACCGAACAGTTTGTTTAGCAGCAGTTCAGGATCAAGTTACAGCAGAATTG
>JABUIW010000025.1:3390291-3420753 GCA_013363375.1 Menidia beryllina | reverse complement strand
GGGGCTCCGTCCTGACTTTTGGGGGTACTGGGGGGCCGGCCTCTCTTTCTCTTTGGGTGCTGGCTGTCGTCCTGTGCTGAGGATGGAGCGGCGGGCTGACTCTTGCGTAAGTGAGCGCCCTTTTTAGACTCCGACTTCCGGGGCCGGCCGCGGCCTCTCTGAGGCGCTGGTGGCGCTCCTTCTGGGGGGTCAACGCGGGGGTATTTCCTGGGCCTTCCCAGGGGCTTCCACACCTTTTTCTTCTTCAGCTCCTCGGGTGAGGGCAGAGGGTATTTCCTGGGCCGGCCCCTCTTGGCTGGTTGTTGCCGCGGGCGACCTCGCTTCCTCCCACTTGGAGGGAGTGCCGCTGCTTTCCGAGGCCGGCCTACCTTCCCGGGCACCTTAAATCCACGGGGCTTCTTGTTCAAAGAGCCCTTTGGACGACCCCTGCCCCTCTTTATCGGCAGGGAGCCATCTGCTGTCAGTTTCTGCCCTTCCTCGCTCTTCGGTTCGACTATTTTTCTGGGCCTCCCTCGGCGCCGTGCCACTGAGACGCCATTTGATGCATCCTGAGTGGCCTCCCTTCTTCCTTCCTCGCCGGCTGCTGCCTCCTCCTCGCCTCTCGCCCTGGGTTTCTTATTGAGCGAGTTCTTGGGCCGGCCTCTCTTCCGAGGGGTTACAGAGGTGCCATCTTCCTCCTCCGCAGTTGTTAAACTTTCTGACTTGCGCTTCCCTGCTTCTTTTGGACTATTCCGAGCATCAGAGCTGCCATTCAGCAAATCTTCAGAGGCCTCCTTGGTGGCTGTGACAGTTTTTTTCGGCCTGCCTCTTTTCTTAGGTGGGGTTTCTGTTGAACCGTCTTCTTTGCTGCTCTGATTTTTGCCATCAGCTGGCCCGTCTCCTGACCCCCGCTGTTCGGACAGTCTCGGGCGTCCTCTTCCCCTCCGGATCTGTACGGGCTCACCGTTGGAATGAGCTGACATCAGCTTTGTCAGGTTAATGTCTGTAACACAAACCTTCAGCTTCTTGGAGCCCTGCGGCGCCCCCCTTCCCTTTCTGGACACGCCTCCACTGGTCTTCCCTTCATTGTTCACAGTGTCTCCTTGTCCCATCTCTGCCACCGTAATTTCCTCCTTCATTCTGCTGCCTTCAGCTTGGAACAGGCTGCCAGTTCACACCTGTTCAGGGTGAAAAATTATTTATTTAATAGGGAGCAGACATGTCACTCCTCTTGGCACCAGTATCATATAAGTGAGGCTGCTTATCTTGGCCTTTGTTTTAAGTCAATTAAAAAATACTGAAGTAACAATTCTACAACAATATTTCTTTATATTTACAAGTCTCTTACTGGGATGTATCAAGTCCACCTTAAAAAAGGCTTTTGACCTATAGGAGGCGGTGTTTGGTCATTTAAATGCTGTGAATTATTCATGCAAACAGATATGAAGATTGAAAATAAATTGAACAGCTTTTTTTTTTTTTAAAGCTGTATCTAAATTCTGAGGAAAACAATGTTTGATCTCAGGTTTAAACGTCAACTGTGTCAATAACGCTTTACATTTGAGTCACCCAGTAAATGTTTCAGCATCACAACAATTACATAAGCCGTCAGTTCCTTCATGTCACATGCAGAGTTTGTACTGGTGTGTGTAATCGCCTTGAAGAAACAAAACGTTATCCTAACCATCGCATAACCTCTGAGGGAATAGTGCTACACAGCAAATGTTTGTTTTTCTATTCTTTAACCTTTTGAGGTCAGATTCACCGAAACTCCAAGAAGGTTTTCCATTTCCCCCGAAAAAGCTTCTACTGAGCCACTCTTAAAGAAAACAAAGAAAAAAACAGCCCCAAACTGCTGAGTCACCCACTGCTGAAAGGCTCCTGCACATTTTCTGATATAAACACAGTGCATGACAAACTGACACACCAAGTCTCTTATCAATAATTAAGGTGCATCAGAATGCCATTCAGTTCCTGTACCGTTCTGCTTCATTCTGCTGGTCAGTTAGTCTCATTTAAATTCTCCTTGGTACAAAATTTTATGTAGAGGAAATCAGCAAAAAAGAGGTGAAAAGATTAAGGGAAAAGGTCCAAACAAGTCTGCTGCGGGGTTAAATAGCAGCGCTGCAGGATCCTTTAAATTTCTGATGTTCACTATAGATGTGTCCATGACCTGCCCATTTTCAACGTTGGTTGATAAATGGTGCCACTTTACCATTTTTCAATATAAAAGCCAAAATATTTCCAAAAATTTCAATTGAGAGTTTGTCCCCTCAAAACAGATTGACGACATTTCCTCCATTTTCAAAACAACTTACACCGAAAGTGAGCAGAATTTACACATGGCTAAACCGACTACTTACTGGATCACAAGGCAAACTACACAGACAAGCAGCTATCACCCCGCAGACCATCACTTTTAAATGAAAACACGGTCATAAAGTTCAAGGTCTCCCCACACGCTAACAAATTGGACAGAAAAGTAGTAACAATATCCTTCTTTAAAAAAAAAAATCAGCAATGCCATATTGCCAGTCATAGTAAATGGATAGGTAGCTCCCGGCTACGTCTATTTTCTGGACAACAATTTTGCAACGACCGAAAAGTGTAGCAATATGATTGCGCTGAGGCCTCATATTAGTGCCAGACACAATTAAAAGCGTCGCCTGCAGACTATACTGATTTTATATTTACTGCATAACACATGTATTCATATTAAGGGGTTGTGAAAAAATGCTTTGACTATGGACACGACTGTTTTTTCTAGATAATAGCTTCAATATCGGCAGCCATGGATATAGGTAGCGCGGTGAAAATGACTGGGGAAAATATGCTTCCTCCAGCGTGCATGTCTCACCTTAAAACAATCCCCTGTAAGCTTCTGTATATTTTTCATTAAAATTTTGATTCAGTAGACATACCTTAAAGTGAAAGTGCGCGTTTATTGTTGCTGAGATAGCTGTTCAAATTTGCAACCGCTTCCGGTCGTCCGTGATGTTTCAGAGGTTCCGTAGGAACTGAGAGCGCAGCCTCTAAGTTCCGCCCTAATTCAGAAAACTCCTACAGTTTTTACTTGTATGTGTGTAGCTTGTGGGTTTCTTTTTTCTGTGTGTGTGTGTTTTCGCATTTTTAAAAAGTAAAAACTGACATAAAATTGATATATAAAGACATCGTTATTCATTACCCCATTACGTTTGCCAAAAATAAATTTGAAATGTGTATTTTCAGATCTTAATTTGATTTCAGCTCAACAAAATAAACATTTAAGTTGAAGATAATTTATTTTGCATTCAGTTGGCAACTGCTAGTGTGAGGAGTGAGGTACTGGAATTAGGAGTTAAGCGGAAAAACACCCACAGTAACGGAGTAAATGGATTTAAATTGAAATTAAAAGCTTCTAACATTTTACTTAAATAAATGCACTTTCCTCAATCAAAAACTGGATGTAGCTGTGAATATAGCTCGATCTTCACTGGTCCAGTCCTGCTGCACTCAATACACACAGTATATTTGTCTATGTTCATAATTATCCTCCATTTTCCGATAAAAAGTTATAATAATCTATAAATAATCTAATGTATTATCAACAATAATCTAATTAAATAAAGATCATATTAAGAGTAATGCAATAAAAATGCGAGGATGACTTAGGTAAAATAATCTGTGTGCACAGCTGTGTTCAGTTATGGAAAAAAAGCTGTTAAAACAGGTGGGCTTGAAAAAGAAAGAGAAGTAATTTTTAAATGTTATTTCTCATTATACCACAATTTCAAGGGCTATAAAGTACAATATCAGCAATTATGATTTACTCTTTTGTATCTTAGGAGAAACTTGTTCTGAAGGAAAGGAGAATCTGTTTGGTGGCAGGTTGTAGCACAGCCTCTTGTCTGGTACCAGTGTGAGCTGGGTGCTTCATCATTACAGAAGTTTTTTCTCAGTTAAAGGAGCATTTCATTTACAGGAATAGCACAATGGCCTTTAATGTTTATTTCTAGGAAAACATCATCCTTTTCTGTACAAATTTTAAATTGCACATAATGTAGAATCCATTTATTACCATTTCTATGCACTCCAGTGCCACCACCTTACAGGATATACTTTATAGTTTCCTTTTAAATAAATATTAACAAACCTTTTCATAAACTTCTGCATTACTGTGACTCACATAATTTATTTATCACATTTTTACTATCTATTATTCATCATTACTAATAATCATGTAACAGTCACTTAATAAAAAGTTAACAAATGTCGGAAATAGCTGGATGTTATATAGAAAAACTAAAATTAATAAAAACTAGGACATTAGTTTCTTTCAAGATGATGTGACTGATCTGGAAGGGGAACTCTGGGTGAAATCCAACATGCAGAGAAGAGATCTATATTAAGTGTCTTCTTTCAGAGTTTATTCCACATCTTCACCACAGAGTCCCTCCTGTCAACAGTGGTTCTATCCACAAACAGCAATCATGTTGACTAAGAAGAGAGGCATTGGGGAGAAAAGGCCATAAAACCAAGGCAAACAAGAAAGAGGCAGATTATGTTGAAAGAGTAGTTGGATAAGGGGGAGGAGAATGAGGAAGGTCAGAGTGATGAGGTCAGCGCCAATAAGAAGAATGTAGAAGAAGAAAAATAAATATGCAAATGTGTTTATATGTGTGTATGGAAGCGAGAGTCAGGCAGACAGACAGAAAGAAAAGCTGTCAGTTCAAAGGAGGGAAAGAAGCTGAAAGACAATGACAGACGTGGCCGGAGGAAAGGAAAGGAGCATTTGAGAAAGACAGTCCCAGAGAGACTGTGAACTGAACCCACTGCCCCGTCTCAACCCTCCTCCTCCTCCCCCCTGCCTGTGTGCTTTGCCATGGTTACCAGACAGGGCTCCCAATGCAGCCAGTTAATGTGTTTTTCAGCAGCAGGAGCGAGTTGGGTACTAATGTGTCTCAGTCTGTCTCCTGCACAATCAATGTCAACTGTCCTGGGATGCACAAATACACAGAGGGCAGAGAGCCAGGGAACAGTGAGCCACCCTGGCTGCATGTCAGGTCAAGAGCCTGAGAGATGACCACAATATTTTCATTTAATTCACCTGAGAAGGTTTACTTGTGCTCGCTCCAAGAGGCAGATAACACATGTTGATCTTAACTATACTGCCGTGTTTATCTTGTATTAAATTCCTGTGCGGATAACAAAAAAAAATCTATCCCACGCTGCTTACGTGGCAAAAGATACCAGAGAGCCTTAAAAAAAAACTAAACAATGATCACACGCAGATAACATGTTAATACATTTTTCAAGGTCCTTGTTTCTAGGTTTTGAATAGTTTTCAATAAAAACATCACTTTATACTGCATTTTATTGACATATTCTCAAACAATAGAACATCATCAGTCCATATCAAGCTGTTGTCGCAGGTTTATTGATCAGGTAGCGTTCTCACATCGTGGGCTGACAGGACAAAACAAACTAACAAACATAAAAACTCCATCACAGTAACCTCTTTTAAATCTTTATCATATTGAATTTTTATAGGGATTATTTTGAATAAAAATGTTACAGTTTGCCAGCACCGTGTTCAGATTTCACAGAAAGAAATGTATTTATAGCACCAGTGAGCAGCTCTAAAGCGTCTATCGTGGATTCTTTAGTGTCCTCAAAATGAGTTGAGAGTGATGTAATTGTCAGCCTCTGGAAACAGATTAAAGAATCCTCTGTGAGTCATAATATCGGGGTCAAAACCTTTGGCTGTCTTTCTATCAAAACACGAAAGCACCCTGTTCACAAAGCCAGCCAAAAGATGCTGTCCCCTTCAGAGACGCATTGTCCTCTCTTGGCTCTTCTCTAATATGTGGAAAGTTTCTGTCCAGGTGAATTCGTGCAGCAAAGACCCCTTTGTCCCGTGAGTGAAGCAGCGAGGCACAAAGGGCGCTGGATGAAGGTTTGTCCACGTCTTGAAGCAAATGCGTGAAAAATGCGTGAAACTTTGTTCCCAAGGACCTCACCTGTGACCTTTCATATCATCACAGGTTAAGGGTCTCAGGGACAATGAAGCTCGCCAAAGAGAGGGTCTGACAATCAGCTGTTCAGTCAGTCTCATCCAGGCAAAATCCAACAGACAGAATCTAATACAACAGGAAGCTGTGGATGTTTTACATGAAAAATGACTTTTCATTAATGAGTCGTTCTGTTCGTAGAGGTTATTTTGTTGAGTGACCCTCCATCAGATCACGCTCTGGCATTAAGCTTTCATACCAATGGGACTGTAAATATTAATAGATACCAATCGTCTGCAAACATGAGAAACATCAGCTCAAAAATTGGAGATGGTTCATACGTCACTCGGGGTGATTACCGTTAATCGATGCACTCCGGCAAAAAATTCTTTGTCTTGTCACGTCTGCACAATCTGGACTGGATCCTGTCAAAAAGAGAAAGATTTAGTTTAGAGCTCCCCCTTAAATGTGGAAATACTAGTTCAATGAGAGCTATCTAAGACTTTTTCCCATTCGGGGTCCTTACACTGTCTGCGTTCCCGACATAGCCGGCGACTGCTGTTTAGTGCAGGTTTGTGGAGTAAGGCGGTCAAACCCAATGCCCCCTGCTGGCAGACAGGTAGACAAGCATGAGACGCAAGGCACATGAACAAAAGAATGATCCTCAGATTTTTAGGTCTAAGTTAAAACATGATGATGGAACGAAAGTACGTTCAGCCCTTACGGGGCGATGGCACGTCTCAGACACACACATGCCGTTAACTGGGTGCCTGTGCGCAGGACACATGCGAGTAACGTCCACAGACAGCTGCGCCTGGAGCCGCAGATAACACTGTCGTCTTATATTTTATACAGGCCTTGTGATCTCACAGGATTATGCAATCACTCCCCCATGACAAAGATGCTCAGCCTTGAGGGCGTAACACTGATTTACTCTTTCCCAGACAAAATACATGTCACACAAGTCTGATACTGCAGATGCCACCCTGCCAGTATGAGCCGGGCTTCAAATAACCGCCACACAAGTGCAAAGTGCCACACATGTCGGTTTGTCCGAATGACAGCCACCAGCAGCCCAGAAGACGTCCTGAGCGCACAAAAACCGCCGTCTCTGACCAGGTGCGCGCACATGAAGACAAATATGTGACCAAACAAAGGAGCATAGAACATGAAGCCTTTTGGTGTCTGTTTTGATTTTACACTGCCTCTCTGTTTCCTCTTTGTCTCTGTGCTTTGAGATATTTTCCTCTGCCCCAGTTTTATGAGTTCCTCTGTTGCTCTCAAAAGCACCAGAGACAAAGAGCGGAGGATGTGAACCAGAGGCTGGAGGGAGAGCAGGAGGAATATTCACATGTAAAGGATAATCTATATCAAACAGAATGAACATGAAGGTGGACACAAATGAAGAAAGATGGCGGGTGAATGTGGTCAGTCAAAACGCTCGACTCCGTTTGTTAAGCGGCTGGTTTAAGTCCTAAACTAAGCATTTGCTTATGCCTGCTGTTCCCTACATGAAAGCGCACACACGTTTGTCACCATGTCCATGTGCAAATATATATAACACGCGCATGTACAAAGAACAGGTATGCGCGCACATATACAAATAATACAACACACTCTTACGATGAGTTATTGATCCGCTTTTCCTCTGAGAGAAAAAAACAGCAATTAATCCATTTGTTAAGAGAACAGCGTTTGACAAAACCTATCCTGCCCCATCTTCACAGGCTCCCTTCTTCACTGAGCGCAGTGCGAGGCGGCAAACAGAGAAGCTTTTCCCCTCTAGCTACCCCTCCATCTCTCACTCTCCTCTTTTTGTCTGTCCTCTTCTTCTATCCCGCTCTCAGGCGCTGTCCCTGGCTCTGGTCTGTGCCTGTCTCCCTCTGCCAAGTCACATCACTAATTCTCCAGGCGATTAGAGTCCGAAACAGGCAGCATCTATGAGCCAGGTACACTGCACACAAACAGACACACACAGACAGACAATCGCACTGATTCCATTATCTGGTGTTCTACCAACACCCCTACTTCCCCCAACCCCCAACAACTATCAACAGCGCCGTGACCCCCTCCTTTCATATATCCCTGTCACCTGCGTGCATCACACACAAACACAATCGTGCGCGCACACACACACACACACACAGTCCCAAACACTTATGCAAGCATGCAGTATCTCCAGCTATTGCTCTTTCTGTTCTCTTGCCTGACATCCGCTAACAGTCTGTCCCCGCCTCCGCCTGCTCCGTCTCAGCCCTTTCCCTCATTTTCATCTTCCCCTTCTTTTCTCTCCCTCACTCTCTAACCCTTTACACTTTTTGCAGGCGTGACGTCCCGTCTAGCCTGTTAAAAAAAAAAAAAAAAAAAAGGAAAAAAAGTGTCTATGTTCACATGATGCCAAGCGTCTGTGTGTGCGTGATTATTGCCGTGTGTGTTTGGACTGGTGGTGCTCTCGCAACTGGAGGAGAGAAAGTAAACGTGTTTGGAGGGAGGGGCGTGCACGTGTGAGGTGTTGGTGCACTTTTATTCTCGTGCGCTGCTGTGTGAAAGTGATTTGGTGTGAGCGTCTGTGTGTAGGAAGGGAGGGAATGAGTGGAACGAGGCAGGGGAGGGAGCTGAAAAGCTGTGGATTTTACACAGTATGAGGATCAAAGCCACTGCAAACGCAAAGGTGATTAACCTCCCAGTCAGTCTGATCACAACACTGCTGCTATTCTTTCTTTCTGCATCAAGAGTCTGTTTGCGGAATAATTCATCTCTTCATTTACTTTTGACAAAATGTTCCATCTTTGCAATCGTATGATGAACAATGAGAAAACTGATCTTTGCCAGGTCTTAAAAAACATTCTCTAAAAGTATGTGTAACTCAGAAATGTAAAAGCTGAGGGATGCCACATCAAAAGAAAATCCACAACTTAAACTAATGAGGAACAAGAAAGAACGGATTAGTTACTGTCATACATATTAACTGTGTATAAAACGAGCGTATAAAACGTTAAATCAAACCACTATTTATGAAATAGGTGGGCAAAGTCTGAATTTCCCCCTATATCAGAAACATGCAGGGGAGTTGCTTCTTTGTGTGTGTACAGAAAAGAGCAGCGCTCGGCAGAGATTGCTGATATGCGCTCTTTTTTTTTCTTCCTTGTTGGAGCACTGCAACGCAATGCGGATACTGGGTGTCTGAGCCACTAGCCAGACACACTGGGGGACAGAAACGGGTGGGGGTGATGGAGAATGAGAAAGGGGGGTTGGGATGCAGGGAAGAAGGAGGCGGAGGCAGTAAGCAAGTTCACATATATCCTCATGCTTCAGGACACACTGATACTAATGTCTGGATGCACTCTCATTATCTACCATGACTACGGAGAGCAGCAGGCTCACATAAACAGCTAATTTTTGTAGATTTTAATGGTAACTGAGCTGGTAGGCACTGGAATCATTTTCAGTGCAAGACAAGGCATTTTACATCTATGCATCTGTTCATGATTTTTTAGCATTTCATCATCAGACGAGTAAATTCCAACGTTGTGTTAACTTGAAATTGTAAATTAATCTAATTAAAGCTGATGAGCAACATTAACAAATCCACATATTCTTCCTTCACAGGGACTTTTTCTGTTGTTCCATTTTAAATATTTAATCAAATTCGAATAGAAGATAATGTGAGGAGATATTTTGTGCTCCTCTGCACAGCATGCTAACAAAGCACCGAAAAGAAACCCCCACCAGATGGTTGATACTACACCCCGTCGGACTGCACCAAATAACAAATCAAAGAGCACTGCAGAGCAAGGTGGTTTATTGATGTCTGGATTAGCTGGACCTCGTATTAAATCTAATCCAGATGTATTCAATTTAAAGTACGAGCTGAAACTGTTTTGTCACTTGTTTTTGTGCCATCATGATTACTGGCCTGAAATTGAATTTGCTGTAGGGGACCGAAGAATAATTTTAGATTCGGTAATGGCTGTGATTTGTATTTCACAGCCTGTCAAGGTAATCTCTTTTGCCCTTCACAGAAAGAGATATGCAACTTATCGCTACTAACAGACACCATGAAAGAGTATGAAAACAATAAAACACACTACAAATCTCAAATGAAATTAAACTATTTCGATGTCTACTTTAACTTCAATCGGAACACCTGGAATTTCACAGAGACAGATTTTTCCTTCTTTTTTCCAACACAAACTGAGTTGACTGAGTAACTTTCTGCCCCTCTACGTGTTAGTCTTCATACTTACCAAATCAAAGCTGGGAGGTTGATGCCATTTATGTGAAGTCTGGGTGACTCCGCAAGGAAAGCTAGAAGGTTGTACAGTTATCTCCAGGCTGTTTATTATGCGAAACCATACAACCAACTACCTCACCCTGCAGAGCACCGGAGCAGCGCTGGAGTCTGCCGACTCTCCATCTTCCGCACAAATCTTCTTGTCATTTACTCATATTGTTTGTTCCATCGTCAATGCTTTCTGCCTAGCTTACTTCAAAGATAGCGCAAAACAGATTCAGATGATGCATTTAAACAACTCTCCTTTAAGAAACTACATCATCCTTTTCACATTACCTGAAGTGTTCGATTTCTGTAACCTAAACCGTGAGGAAAATATCCTCTCAAACTTTAACACTGTGACACGATTTGGAAAAGGAGTTCTGCACTCTGAGCGTTTCTGTGGACTTGTCTCCCTCTTGTGGGAAGACACTGTACAAAGACACCCCCTCCCCCCACGGGGGGCCACAGCAGACCTTCACTGTCTGGAATACAAAGACAAACACTTAACCTGCAGTTGCTTACTGTAGGCGTCTGCCTGACCTACTTCTGCAAGTCGAGCTTCTGGAATCTTCCGCATCCTCAAATCTTCGATTCAGCACTACAGAGAGCTGTTTTACTGTCTCTCAGAGGTTAGACTCCACAGTCCCCTTCAGTTGTTATTGTTTCACTCATCCAACATTTTCTAGTGCTGATGTAGTCTCTCTCATTACTGTTATCATATATGCCCTGACCATATATGACATGACATGACCATGAATGTTAGTATCCCTGTGACTCAAAAGTATTCAGTATGTTAAGTATATATTCATGTATTGAAATATTGGTACATTATAATTCTGACCTTGCTTACAATTTACACGTATACAACTCAGAAAAAAGGAATGCCTTTCACTAAACATAGTGAAAGTGTGTATTATGAGATTATTATTGAATTATATTGAATACCTATTTTCTTTAGGACTGGAAGATATTCCTCTCCACCCTGTGTGATGGGATTTAAATATAAATAGCTATCAAATAGCTATCATGCATTTTAAGGCTGCTTTAAAGCACCTGGAGAGATGAAATCTAAACCATTTAAGTATGTTATTTCCTATACTGTGCCTCTCAGTAAAGACAATTATGTGAAAGTGAACATGTTGTGTGTATTGATATTATACAGAGGAGATTTGACCTTGTGGCAGATTATGATTGTCGAGTGCTCCCTAATACAGCGATGGTCATAGTCAGCAACACAGCATGAAAGCGCCATACAGTGTTGAGTCAATGGCTGTTTTTACACTGCTCCTGGGTGCTTCAAGGACTCACTGATTGATTTATAGCTGCCACACAGCTTAGCTGCAAGGCCATTTATTCAAGCTGGTCAATACACCGAGATACAGCCTTATGTGAAGATGTAGATACCTTAGTAAAGACTACTGAGATCTCAAATTGTTTTCGGTCGTCCACAACAATAGAATATGCAGAGCAAATGCATCCATGCACAACAGAAGCTGTTTGTGATAGTTAAAGAAAACAGGAGGTCATACTGACCTGGAAAGAAAAGGCTGTTCATCACCTGAATTATAGAATAAAAATAATCTCACTAAGTGTAAATATCGAATCGTATAGCAGCATTATCTGAAACCAGAGTTTTTGTTTGTTTTCTTCTTGTTTTTTTTGGCTAGCTTCCAATCACAAACCCATTCATCCCTCATGTCTCCACTGCCCTCTGCCATTTTAAAACCCCCTCCGCCTACCCTTCATTTTCTTTCTTTGGCTGTCCTCCCACCTCTCTTTGTGCATCTTATTTGTCCTTCATCTCCAAGCATTTCAAGTCTTAAAATCTTTCACAACTTTTTTTTCCCCTAGTCAATCTCTCTGTTCATGCCAGCTAAGTCTCCCTCTTCATCCCCTTGATTCCTCTCCTCCCATTTTAAAAACTCTCTCGCCATCTCATTCGTAGTCGGATCACGCATGCATGCGGCATGGTTGTGCCAATGCCAGCTCTTTGCCAATGTGCCTGGGCGTGTTTGTGTACTGGTGGAGGTCTGGTGGAAATCCTCTGCACCAGAGGCTTGCGTGGCTTGGGAGCCCAAAGCCCAGCTGGTGTCGGGTCAGGTGAGGCTTTGTGAGAATTACAGTTGTGCCGCTTAACAGAACAAAAACATTTTGACAATGCTGTCCCACAGTAGGAAGAATAAGGCACAGTCCCAAAGATCACTAAAATAATCAAATAATAATAATCTGTTTTAAAAGAGATCGTCCCCTCACTGCCTTACAACAATCCCAACAAATATTTGTAAAGAGACAAAATCTCAGCACAAATCTGTCACATCTCACACTTTGTAGCCAAAGCAGACATTAGCTGTATCAGAATGAGCCGTTATCCTAATATTTTAATTACTTGTGACAACACTTTACTAGAGTCTAAGTTTTTAACAACTTAAAATTATGGTCCAAAAAAATGATGTCAAACAAAGGGCAAAATTAGAAAGCAGTATTAAGAAAAGCAGTAAAGGAAACAGCACAGAAAAGCGCTCCACTCTACGTGGTGTATGACGACACTCTGACACCAGATGCAAAGCAAGTCAACAAGGCCCTCATCCATAACTACATCATTACATAATTATCATAGGGTGAGGACAGACCAAACCTTTTTTAACCTCCGTAGATTTCGGGCTTTATATACAGTCACATCATTTCACAACCTAATTCTAGAGAAAAGTTATAATCTTGAGAATTGACTCAGTTCATGAAATTGGTGAAGCTGATTCTGTGGGAACTCTGTTTAAAATCCTCAAATGTGTATTATATTAATCAAATTGGTGGACAACAGTGGACTGCCAGAGGAAAAAGAGTGAAGTGCTAATTACAAAAATATGGAGCACACCTGCTTTACAGTAAAGCACTTTTGTGAAGTAAAAGAAATATTATCTTTGAGCAAAAATACACACACACATTTAGGCATCGCCATCAAAAGAAGAACAAACATATCTGCTGGTTTCCATCACATGGTCTTCAAGAAGATTTGCTCAGAAAAATCCCCTTAACAGTGTGAGGAAAGAAAGTAGTGGAATTTGCCCAATGACAGCAAATAAACTGGCAGTAGTCAGGAATGTTGGCACTGAGGCCGTGCCGTGGACCCAAACTCAGGGCTAAGGACCACCGCTGACCCAGTTGATTTGACAAATATGTGAGCCCATTTGTAACTTTTTTTAAAATAAGTTTTGGCTAAAGTTAAAAACTATTAAAAACGAGACAAAACATGAACATGGAGACCAACAAACAAAAATAAATCAAATATTTTCATGGTTTTTAACTTAACCATAAAATGACAGCTGTGTGGGATCATCATTCTCCAACTAAATTCAATTAGAGGGCACTTAGAGAACAGATTTACGTTCTCTCCCTTATCAAAATAATAGCGTTGAGGGAACAGACTTGAGAATTAACTGAATCCAATGAAGCCCTTCAGCAAAAAAAAAAAGCACCTGGTGCAGGTCCACAATAAGTCATTCACAAACCTTAAATTATTGTCTCTCTCTAAATAAAGTGATTCTGGCTTTCAATTTCTCCGAAACTCCTCCTCGTACCTTATTTACAAAGGCAGAAAACGTTACCATGGGAACACAGTACCAGGCAACCTCAGTGACTTGGCATAATGCCCATGGTTGCTAGGGCACTGTGTGGGCAAGTGTGTTAGTGCATGTCCTGCATTTATGTGTGCACTGCTGTGTGAGTAGAGGAGATTGTGTTTTTATATTTGTGGAAAAGCCCACAACACATCCAAGCATTAAAAGATGTACACTATTCATTTCCCATAATGGGGGGCTTTTATATGCATCCAATATATAATTACATTAAGTAATGTCTGCAATTTTAAATTGGTTTTCTTAATGCTGGTTCGCCAATGTGGCTCCATTGCAGGACATTTGTAAAATGAGTTACAAATACTGTCAAAGATTGTATTCCTTCAAGCGTTTCTTTCATGTCTTCCTCCAACTGGACTAAATGCGTCAAACATCTTGGGAAATGGCAACTAAAAAACAATTTGGTTTCCACACACAGTGTGTGCAAACTTGTGTTGTAGGAAGAAAAAAATACAAGAGATGGGGAGACAGACAAGAGGCTGCCATAGAACAAAGAAAGATGAAACATGGAAATGCAGTTGTGTGTGTGTGTGTTTGTAGTGTGTACTGACTTCTCAGTCATAAGCTATCAATTTGTTTTTTCTCACTTTCGTTATGTCTTCAGCATAAACATAAAAAAGGGATGATGTTGAAGCCTTTACCTCACATGCGATATTTCCGTCTCCCCATTTCTCTCATCTCACTGGGGAGCTTCCAAGATTGACCATGGGATTCCTGAAATCAGCAGAGGACAGGAGCATGCAGATTTTTAAAACCGGGGACAGTAGAGGGGTACATCCAGAGACAAACTGAGAAACAGACGAAAGGCCTTTTATTTAGGCAACATTATTCAATTGGGATGTTTTAGCAAAGAACTAAACATAATCATGGTAGAATAAGAGATAATTAAATCATAACACATCAATCCCTCCATTTGAAATCACAAAAAGTCCTGACAGACAAAGGCTTAAATTGTGGTGCAGGATAGAAAATGGATTGAAGACGTGTAAAAAATAGTGAAATTTAACACTACGCCATCACCAAAGGGCGAACGAGAGGGTGGCACAAAAACAGATATACAACAGAGACAGTTAAAACAATAAGAATGAATAATACATTCATTCAGAAAAAAAAAATCTAACATTATAAATTAAACAGCGGTCACTCAAACAATAGCACTAATTATGTGCAGCAGAATGCAATACAACCCAGATGAAGAAGTGCAGCTCCACTATGGGTGTGAGCTCATTAATTCCACCATGCATATATATATATATAGCTCTGTGTGTTTCTGCCAGCATGCACTTAAAAGCATCTTAGGCAGGGTATTGCCTGTGGTGCATCTTATCTAATATAACTGAGAGGACACACAACCTCGCCTCCCCCCTTGCTCCTTTCCTCCCCGGCCCTTTGAACTCAAGCCGCTGCTGGAGATGTAGACTGACTGAGCACAGCATGTCCTGAAAGGAGGTCAGAGGGCAGGACAAACAGTCTGGTGTCATGGCAACTTGATGCCATCAAGCAAAAATTTGGAACGACTGCAGGAAAGGGACTGCAGAAAAGTTGGTCAGCTAGCAGAGGATCAAGACCAATTGGGACAATTTTCATCAAAAGCATTGCAGGAAATATTGAACCCTACTATGGCTTGATCCTAATTTGGTAAAGCGCTGCAAGCCATGCTGCGACAATGGGTTGTGATTTCCTTTAGAATGATTAATACAGACATTATACTTAATTCAACTTAGTAATACTTCATTCATAACTTTTAAATGTCATCATTATGATTTGATATGACATGTCTGACCAAACCATAGTGCACAGAAGGGGGAAAAGTTCAGGTGTCAGTTTCACCAAACAACTGAAATAATTTTTTACACTGATTTTGATGGTGGATGGTCTTAAAAAACATTGAATACTGACAGAAATACTTTTTGAAAAAACTCAGCACGCATATTTCTAAATAAGGAATGGTGTCTGTTTAAGCATATCGCTATTCTTGTTGTGTTCTTTTTTCCAGTCTATCCCTCGATCACATATTTTAATATCTACTATGTGGCAGTGTTAAAAATCCCCAGAGTACTTTAAACTTTGACTGGCTTAATTTGATATTTTGACGCTCATGTCCTTGAATGGTTTTCCAGAAACATACAATTACTGCCACAGATGTCACCTTGGCTCATACGATCCATTGCAAAAATCATTATGAAAATGAACTCCTTTCATTTCTTGCTCAAGTTACTCCGAGCACAATTCAGTAAACCTGAGAAATGAACTGCAGCTGTAATTGTGTTGCCTGTCAGTGGCGGCTCCGGACTGCCAATGTTTGCATCGTGGTGCTGAAGAGTTGGATCAATATAGGAGCCAGGTTCCTTTGTATGTCATTAGCTGGCTTGATGCTTGAGCTCAGACCTCTCCAAACCACCATGTTTTCAACCTCTTAAACCTCTCAGATCAAGAGAGTGTGATTGCAGTGTGTTTGTCTGCGGTACTTGTGTGTGCATGACCTTAAGTATAACAGCTTTGTGAATGGGCTGCTTTATTTCTTCAGGTGTATGAGAATATCATGTGGATGTGCAATTGCATGTGCATGTGCATGTGCAAGGCTTGCAAGAGATGCGCATGTGAATCATCTAGAGGCTTTTGTGTGCATGGTGTGTGTCCTTGTGTTTGCTCAATGCGGCATAGGGTGGAGTGGCAGATCAATAGGAAACAAATGAATTCAGATCAATATTGAGCCAGAGAGTGAAGGAGAGAGAAGGAGAGATTGAAAGCGAGTGAGTGGGGTGATGCACTACAGAGCAGGAGGAAGAGGAGGAGGAGGACGAGGAGGAGGGTTGTTGGTGGGCTGGTCGGGTGATGTGTTACCAGCAGCTCAGCGACTAACTGTACACTTGGGAAAAACCTCTCATTTCTACAGACAAAACCTCACCACTTTGAGGTTAAAATGGATGTTTAAGTGAGGTAGGGAGAAAACACAGAGGGAAACGAGAACAGCACGACAGATTATAGAAGCATTCCTGTATCCACGGTGGTGGTCGGGACAGTTGTTGTGAGATGCTCTGGGTACAGCAGCTGTTGTTATTTAGTTATGTGTGTTTATTAAAATTCAAAGAAAGCTGAAGAACATCCTTTTCAGTTCCACACATATGTGAGAGTTTGCTTCTTTCTGTTTTATGTGGGGTCATGTGTGAAGGAAAACTGCTCTCTACACACAGCAGTGGCAGCTGCAGTTAACTTATGCCTGTTTTCTCCTATTTTGCCAAAATTGTGAATTTTCTCTCTTTCTCATCAAGCAAGATAAGATATTTCAGGCTAGCAATGATTTCATTTCTGACCTTTCGACTTCAAGTTGCTGACATTTACAGCCAAACCTGTAAAACCCCGAGTTGTTCAGGAAGGAAAAGGGCAACATTTCTCAGGTCCAGTCTCATTGTTTCACGGCATACTGTGGGACGCACCAAGCTTTAGTGCTACTGATTCTTTTCAACTCTACAAATGAATGTAATTTCTTTGAGTGAAGAGGGAAATTGACAAATTATCAATATCTTGACATTTGAGAAGCCAGAACCAAAGACTGTTTGACAGTCTGACCTAAGTCTGATGCAGGCTATTACAGGACTACATGTAACTCCTTTATTATTACATAATTTTAGATCTGAATGTCAAGTCTGCTGATTTCTACTGTGAACCTTTAAATATTTAAGATAGGACAGCTTTTCCTCTTGGAATATGGTAACATTGAGGAAACCGTGCAAGTGTCCTTTAATAAAAGCGTAAAACTAGTCAACTAAAATAATTTAAACTTTTATGAACATATCACGTTATATTACATTTAATAGACTGTATGGGTATTTCATGTATTGAAACAAAATATGTTATGTTTGAAATATAACAAACTCTGATCAAATAATGATCTTAGATTTTAACTTTGTACTATTCATTTTTCAGATGTTTTTCTTTTACATCCTGTTTTAACACAAACATTTTTTCTTTTTAATTAGAAAATTTGATTATCATTCCTAATTCATTAAAACTAATGCATTGTCTCAACAGACTGATTTAAAATGCAAATGAATGGGAGTGTACAGAAACAGACAAGAGATATGTGGTCATAAAGAGCCAGTAAGTACAGACAGCAGATTCAGTTAATTCTCATCCTTGACCTGATTTAAAGAAGGTGTTTAAGATGTTTATGGTCAATTAAAACAGTTTTGCTTTTTCCTTTTTATAATCACAATATCAACTGCAGCCAGTTGTCAATTTCAGCATATACTGTCAGGGCATTGTTAAGGACTACTTTTACCTTTTTATAAAGTCCAAAATAAAGCCTGGTCTTTTTAAAAAACTAAATAATCATGATATATTTTTGCCTTTTTTTCCAGGTTACCTTTACTTCTACTTAAGTAATAATCATGTGCCATAAGTATAACTGTTGCTCAAAGCATTACTAAAAATATATAAAAATCAATGCAAGCGAGCTCATGAGATCATAGACAGAGAAAGGACTCCAAAATTGTTTTCGAAATGCAGATTACTCTCTGAAACTGTCAGGTTGGATTTAGCTGCGGACTGAGCTCCTCAGAGTCTTTTCATGTAGAACATTTATCAGTGTGAGGTCTATTTATAGGAGAGTGAATTTAAACACTACTTAAAATATATTGTAAAGCCATCTGCTTTGGAATATCACCGTGAAATTGCAAACATGATTGCTCTTTTTTTGCTCATTTCATGGCTGCAATATCAAAGCCCAAAAGCCATTTGGGAGTCAGAACTCAATGTGACTTTGAACTGATAGTGCTGGCAACAAACACATGAGCACTGACTGTGCGTGAACAAGTACTCTTTACTTTGAGCTCAAGTCTTCTCAGCTCACGAGATGGAGTTCTGTGATGAATGCCTAAATTAGCTTTGAGTGCAGTATTTATGATCACAGAGAATTTACTGCATACTATAAATAAGGCGTTGTATTGTATAGAATATCCAGAGCAAATGAAATATATGAGTTTACTGGCCCATGAATATCTAATAATTGACAGTTAAACTACTTTGAAAATTAGGAAAAAAATCTATTTATTTGTTTTAGTTAGGTTTCCTGTTGTATATGGTACAGTAAGTATATTTAAATTCAAACATTTATAATGAAACACAGCATAATGACTAGGTACCAGGAGGATTATTTGAGTCTGAAGTTCAAGAAATCAGCAAAAACTCTTATCGTATTTGAACCAGGAAGATTAAGCCCTTTTTCAGTCGAAATACCAAAACCATCTGCAAACATAGTAAGCTTTATGGTCTCGATCCATTGAAGACGATAATTTAATCCATTTTGGAAGTCTGAATCTTTTAGTGCACAGTATCTTTATGATCAATCCATCTGTTTTCATAATTAAGTGAATTATGTACTTGATCTGAAAATGTTTCTCTGGAAGATATAAATAAGAATTGTCAAGGGCTTAGTATGAATTTCTGTTATATCTGGTCTAAATTACTTCTTTAAAAAAAAAAAAACGTTTTCATATCTCTACCTAACGTATTATGATTAGTGAAATATCAAAACTGGATACAATGTTGAGACTAAGGATTTGTCTCAACATTTGCATTTCTGCAGTTTTCCCACTCAACTAGGCAGTTGATCAGACATGTTATTATTCCTTAGTGTCTCTGTTTTACATTCATGCTAACACAGCAAGATATGAATCATCATAAATTGAACATATTTTAGCATTCAGTGGACCAAGGAGAGACTTCTGAGTTCATCTATCAGACTTGTGTGAAGAATGGAGTCTGAGGCAGCAGGCTCAGCAGTCCTTCAACGGCGTCACTGTCGCTCATTTCACCCTTGTTGAACTCACACTATTATTTCCACCTTTGGCCATTTCACTCTGTGAGCAAAGCTGACAGACAGTGACCATGAATCTAAACAAGATTTAGTGAAAGCACAAGGGGGAGGTGCAGGATAAAAATATGTGGTTTGAGTCCAAAAGGGCCATCAAAGTCCTGGCCATAATCAGCAATTCAACCATGGATGTTGAAATCCTGATTATGCACCTTAATCATAAAGAGAAATGTTATGCAACACATTTATTAAGCTAAGTGTGAGATCTAATGGATTCAAATAAAAACATCTTTACACCTGAGAGGCAGGATAAAGAGGTGTTTGATATCTCCCCTTATAACTACAATCAATTCAAAGAATCAGTTGCACATTATCTTAACATTAACTCCATATTGAGTTGTTTGTTTTTTCCCATGCCAAAACCTATTCACATGTTAGCATATGTGAGGATGAGAAGCTTACTGAGATGAAGTGTGAGGGAGACAGTGAGAGAAACCTGAGGCAGTGATGTAGAACATCAACTCCAACCAGACAGTCTGCTGGAAAAAAAAGCTTGTAGAGGCAAACACGTCTCAGCTTTTCTTGCACTCTCTTCTCTTTAATCTGACACCCCCCCACCCGTCTGCCTGTCTTTCTCTCTGTCTCTTTGTGTGTCTCTCTCTGTCCCCCTGAGCTATGTTCGGTGTGTTCTCTCCCCGCCTCTCTCCATCTCCCTGCTTCTAATGTGCTTTGGCGTGTGTTACCCACGGGTGCTTGAGCGCCGCTGCCGCCATCCTAAAGCCAGGTTAAGGGGGCAACTAAAGCGGCGTGATGCTGTCTGTGACATCATCAGTCACTGCTATTAGTAACGTTTCACCTCCCCTCACTGTCTGAATCTGCCAGGGCTTTAGGTTCTTAATGGTAAGCCCTAAAACTCAATGAACACACAAAATTATGATGTAGCTGGAGATACAATTTCATATATAATTTAAATGTTTTTTTCCCCCCTTATAACGCAAGTCACTAGTTTTAATCTAAACTGACAAGGAGCTAAAAATACCAATGAAAGCAAAAAGTAAACATGAAAGAAAAAGAGAAATGGTACAAATTGGTTTTGTTTTTGCATTTTTAAAAGGCTGAAGAAATGTATTTCAAAACACAGTCATTTTGGTGCAGCAAATGTCTAAACTTCTGATAAGATCTTTTCTTTTTTCCTATGGTACTAAAATCTTTCATACAACTTTCATTCAATATATTTCAGTTTTCAGGTTAAGATATACTGTTGCTGTTCTCTATCAAAAAACTGTACAAAAAATGTATACATTTTCTCTAAAAATATTTTTGTCATTATCCAACAACGTAATTTACCAGCTACACAAGCAAAATAGAAACAAAGTGATTTTCTCATGCGGTTGGTCACAGCGAACAGGAGAATCTACAGACATCATCATAGAAAACTATGCACATCTGTGGAAACTAAAGAAATGTGCTTCCAATCAGTCCAGTGAGCATGTGTGTGAGGATCAGACTGTGTCAAATCACCACATCTGCCATCAGCAGAAATGCTTCAGTGCCCAACGGTCTGTCTGTCACCCCTGCTGTCAGTCAAAACAGAGGTGGAACTCGGCTAACTTCACGCAGGAATACTGATAGCTTATATTGCAGCCCTCAGAGCTGTGTGTGGGAACATACTGTTTAAATCATACATGACCAGCACCACCAGGCGCCCTATGCATGTCGCTGCGCTGCATTAATAACAAGCATGCCAGTATTCACAGGCATACAATGAATGTCTATTCATAACTCTTTTTGTCTCACTCCCCTGCACTCCTAGCAAGTCCTCCTGAAAGCACCTGCAGCACTGAACTCAATATGCCACTAAAAAAAAAATCAGAAAAAAATAGAAAGAAATGCAGTGGTGAATTTGAGAAAAGGTATACCAAACGACAATGACAGAATAATGGCATCTGATGTGAACACCTAAGGGCGTGAATAGCTGAAGAAAAAAAAAACAAAAAAAATTAGGACAAATGAAAGATAATAGAAAAAAACACAGAGGTAAAAGACCAATATGTCCAAGTTAATTAAAAGAGACGTTAGAGAGATAGAGACAGACAAAAAGTATAAAGAAGGAACAAAGGATGAAAGGATGAACAGCAAAAGAAAAGAGAGACAGTGACAGACTCGGGGTGTAATGGAGAGAAAGAGGCAAGCAGAGCTGAAATAGGTGGCAGACTCTTGTCTGTGCAGAGACCTAGTCGCAAAGGACTGAGGAATTTTCCCCGTTGACCCGAACACATTCCTCCAGTCATCAGACATTAACCCGTCCCACACCAGCACACTGTACTGCAACAATTTCTCCATCACTGACCCCTAAATAAGCCTCTTTCGTTGTCTCGAATAAATGTGGATTTAATACAACCGCATTAACAGGTCTAATTTTGAGTAGGTGCTCCAAATGGATCTGCACATCTAACCACAGCATCTAAATCACCTGCAGTTTATTTACAGCGCACTTCATGAAGAAGGAGTAAAGGCTTGACAATCTCTGAGCAAATGCTTACGGACTGAATGGAAATCAGGTGAGCTGCACGGCTCGGGCAGCTCTGAATGAACAGAGAATTGTGTGCACATGTGTGCACACGGCAGTGCAAAACATTGTGAAAATATCAGGGTAAGAAGGGTTCTATTGTAAGAGAGAGGCAGAATGTGGCTCTTATTCTGGTGCTACTGGTCCGGGGGGATGGGTTGACAAAGACAGAAATGTAATGTGAGGCATCTCCAAAGCTAGCTTCAAGGCTAAGCCACAGGCCTGTCTTTATACCCACAGTCTCTCACTTTTCGGCAACATCTGATAATCAGGACATGACCACCTGATAACCTTCTCCCTTGTTGCTAGCAATGGTAAGTCACACTCTAAAATATTCAACCAAACTAACTCAAATTGATACGCTATGTAAATGAAAGATTGTCTCTGTTGCTTTCAAGTCCTGTGGTTAGCACATATCTGTCAGGTTAATCGTAAGAGAATGACTCAGTGAAGAGTTATTCAATTATACTGATGGGGCATTGATGTTTCGATCAGGCCACAAACTAAAATGGCTGACAGAGTGATCCTGACTGCTGAGTGCTATTACGCAGAACTGCGTTCAAGAAACCACTTGACTTTAAACAAACATTTACAAAAACAGACCCTCAAATGTGGGACAATTATTGTTTGTAATCATGCACAAACAGAACAGTAATAAACTCTTACCTTATACAAATGCTTTGAATCCTGGCTGTCTTACACTCAATCTGTTAAAAAAATAAACAAATGAATAAATATATGTGTATGCATACACAATGTCTGTTATTTAAAGAGCTTTGCAATGTTCTGCTACAACAGTACTCTCTGTCTCTTGCGGGCACCTCATTGCTCTCATTTGTATTTCACATTGAGCTTTTAGTTACTGCAATTGCAATACCCGGTTTTGTTATGCTTAAAGACACAAATCAACCCACAAAATCAAAACCTGCAGCACACAGTGGCAGCTTGCGTGGGAATTCCTGAGGTCTGTTCAATCCATTAATGTATGCTGTGGTTGAATATCATCAATTATGAATAAGAAACACACGAGACTCACAGAGGACTAGTATAGAAACATGGGAATGGCAGGTTGCTGAAGGATCCAGAATATATGTTGGATATTGTGTGAATGGGCGACCATATAATTATAAAACACATACTTTGAAGCAATTATAATATTAGAAGGGGAAATTTGATCAAAGGTGAGTGAATAATTTTATGTCTAAGCTCGGAAAATGAGAGCTGATCTCCGGCTTAAATATGAACAGGCGAGTTTTTGAAAATTACAAAAAGCTGCGCAAAGAATAACTGAATGAGGCAACCAGCCTGCAATTTCTTAGAGATGAGCAATTCCAGCTTCTCAGCCTTGAAATGTCTTGTATGGATACTGCAGTATTGTCATGCAGCTGGGGTCTCTTCCCCTTTAACTCTCAGGTATTCATGAGAGTGTTGACCCTGCCAGTGAGTTCACACCATAAGCAGACCCATATAGCTTCTCCTCCAGAGCCTCTGATCACGAGCCTGCTGAGCTGCCGCCTCTGTTATGTAAGATTACATAACACCAGGTCTGTCTGAGTAAAATTTCATAACCTGGGGGTCCCACTGCACTAGCGTAACCAACAAATCCTCTCAGGACTGGTTTGAAATGTATTAGGAATGTTAAAAACAGCATAACTAATCTTAAAAGGTAAGACTGAGGTTGTTTTTTTTACACAAGCTGTTGGTTTTTAGTTAAAAGTTAAAAAACTTTTATTTAAATTTCATTGAGAGCATTTGTGGAGGTCAATGGCTTATCACAGATTCCGGGGATGCTGTCTGCCCATGAAGGTCAAATCATTGTCTATCAATTAAATCATTGCATATGAATTGAATCAGCTCACATTTAGAGACTAACGATTATTATCTAACTAGGCCAGTAAGTGTTATCTAACAGTCTTTTCCAACGCAATTATTTCCACCTTGCAGTATGATTTGCAAAGGAATGCCTAGATTGTTTCTCATCAAAACAAAAGTAAGAAAAGAGTTACTGAGATATAAAGGGCCAAGACACAGAGGAACATGTGTGCATACCCTGCTTGGAACAATGCAAGCAAACAGTCCTGAAAATTGGAAATTGACTGAGCCAAGAGATATAGGAAATGTGTGCAGAGATAACAGACGGCAAGGTAAATAAAAAACAGAGGCAGAGCTGGCCAATATATAACAGAAGATGAAAAACAGAAAGGAAGGGAGATGCCAGGAGATTTCTGATGCTGCGTGTAGCACGTGTGAAATGGATGGACTTTGTGTTTGTTGCAGTGTAGACTACAAAATGGGCAATAGTGGATCACATCTCTCTGTATACTGCTCAGCATCATCCAGACGGCACATGCCACATAACATCGATTTTCCAAAGACCATTACAGGCTACATCTTCAATTTGCATATAAACTACCTTGTGCAAAATTGTTCTTCCTGTAAGTAACGTGTAACCCCATCAAATATATTTGATGATTTACGGTTTTTGCATTGATATTTAGCTTATTTTGTTAAACAAATCCACTCCTTACTTTGTTCTATGCTGAATCACATGTATCGGGGTTTTTTTTACTAGCAGACCAACAGACAGAACGCGGAATACCCGGATGAACGGGTGGAAGATAGGATTAAAAAAAGGGGGGAAAGTGTTAAAAATATGAAGAAGCCCTATAGAAATACTTCAAGTTTTCTCACCTCTTTACTATGCCTCAATTCTTCACCTTATCTTGCATTTCTGTGCGTTTCATAATGAACAACTTTGCACAATCACTCCAAAACTCTGAGTCGTAATTGAGGACGTCCACGCATGCGTAAGAGGGAGTGACCATCCACCACTGCCGGTTCCCTTAACTCTAAATCACACCCCAGCATATTAACACACACATGCACAGACACACGGATACACATGATTGATACAAATGCACATACCCTGCCTCCTCTGTGTGCTAGCCTCCCATTCATGGGCCCCTCTAAAAATGGGTGCATTCAATGATGTCTTTCCACAGCCCTCATCTGTGAGCAGAGGTAATCCTTAAAGGAGAGGCAAAGAGAAGAGCGATAACCAAAGATAAAGAGGGGTTGAAGGAAGAACGAGCGAGACGTGAAAGAGGGTGTGAGGTGGAGCGCGAGCTGGGAGAGATGAACAGTATGGGGGGATTAGCAGCAAAAATTTGAAAATAGAAAAAAAAAATTACAGGAGAGCTGAAAAAATAAGCACGGGTGAGGGAGAGGAGGATCATTTAGGGGTATAAGAAAGTCAAGGAGGATAAATATATGAGAAACGAAAAAAGACCAGTACATGCTGTATACTCACAAATGAATGAAAGGGTGACCGCAGAAGTGATGAAAAAATCATGTCAGAAAACAAAAATCAAGGGCGACCAGAGAGTGAGAGTCTGAGTTTGAAGAGAAGTCCAGTTTTTCTTCTAATTCTGGAGTTTTGCTTTTCTCTCCTTTCCTGTGATTTAGCCAATTCCTATATAGTCGTCTCTCCTTCCTGAGTCTGTCCCCCACTGGTCCTCCTTCTCTCTTTCCCCTCCTGTTTTTTCTTGCGAGTGCCGGTACTCTTTCACCTAAAGATCCTTCTCTTTCCCTGTCTTTCACGCTCTCTCCTGCAGACCACGCTCTCCATTTCCCCCTCATTCTTTGCCTGTCTTCATCTGTCCATTCATCGGACACGATTTTCGCTTCTTCAACACTCAGCCTCCGCTTCTGAATACAGATAAGATTTTTTTCAAAGCTTTCTGAACAGTAGTCGACTTCCACATTGAAAAAAAAGGACTGCAGAGGAGAGAAAAAAATGTTGACAGGAAAGGACAAGCGGTTTGTGGCAAGCAGTCTAATGCTTGGACAATCCTCGGCCTACGTTTTTCAGGGGCACCACACATGGAAAGGGTGAGTGGCGGTGCCTCCGCACGTGAGGGCATAACCGAAAGAAAACAATGGTAAGTAAAAGAAAAATAAAAGGAAAAAACTAAGCCCACTGCAGTTGGTCTCCAGTGAAAGTAGATAGTAAGGGCGCGTGAGGGAAATGAGTGGGAAGGAGTCCGGGGCGTGTGCATGTGTGTGTGGAGAGGTGGGAGGGGAGAAAAAGGAGAGCCAGAGAGAAAGAGAGAGACTGGAGGTTAATGGAGAAATCCAAGAGGGAGGGATAGAGGAGGAGTGTGTCAGTGGAGAGAGGAAAGAGAGAGTAGGGGGGCAGGAGTAGGGATAAAATCTTTTCTTTTACACTTGAGGTATTCAAATTTTTTTCTTTTCATTTTTATCCGTCTGTTTCACAGATAATACTGTCTCTTTCTATGAGGAGAAAATAGAGATGAAGAAAGAGGAGGAGAAAGAGCTACTGTGTGCTTTGTCTCTGGCCCCTGCCGTTCCTTTTCCTGGTTTCCTTTCTACTCCAGCTCTCCTCTATTCAGCCTATTTTCTGCACGTGCACTTGAACTCTAAATCCTGTCTGCTTTCCCCTCCCCTCGCCACTCTCTCCCTCTCTCTCAAACTGCGCATCTGTGTGTCTCTGCCTCGCTCTCCCTCCCTCTCGGCTCGACAGAGGCTTGAAATAGTGCTAGCAGGCAGGAGAGCGGGAGGGGAGGGAAAAGGAGAGGGCGAGGGGGACAAAAAGGGGAGAGAGATGTTGAGAGGGGGGGAGGGGAAGAAGCTTAGACGGGCGGACACAGAGAGCACACAGCCGCTGTGAGTGTATGTGTGTGTGTGTGAGTGCGGTGCCTCCGAACAAGTCTGCACATTTGTAAACACACATTCATCTACCTTGGATTTAGATGCAGGGATTTACAAACTGCGTTACACAGCACAAAAAAATGCTTGATCTTACAAGAGCAACAAAAGCAGAAATAAAGCATCACCTTACGTATTTTAAGAAGTTAATACCATTAAACTGCATTCAAACAAATGATTTCAAACTAAACTTTTGAGACAAAACTCATGACATTTAATGCTGAAAGAAACGTGTGTTGAAGTGAAAACAAGGGCTATTACATTGTCCAATTTTGAAAAAATGAAAGACAAACAAATTAAATGGGAACTCAAAAGATACACTGATTATGATTTTATCTGTTTTTTTCATTAATGTGTAATTGTGTCTGTTACATTCTCTTCAATAGAAACAAAATGTAATAAATAAGTTATCAAAAATTATTCGGATGTAGAAAACCCCACAGCTTTAAAAAAGGTAAGAGCACTGCAGCAAAGCTGAACTTCTGACCTCTCTTGAAGACACAAGTCAGTCTTTGTACTGAACATGTCCAAAAAAGATACCAGGGGGGACAGTCCCGTCATCTGTGCTGGCTTTTAATCTTCCAAGCATGTGCTCATAAAAAACAATGCCAACCATGGCAGATTTGTCTATTTTCCGCAGCTAAAAATAATCCTGGTGGCTGTGATCAACCCAGCCATAATAACTGATATGATGATGGGCTTCTATTATTGTGAAAAGTATTACTAAGTATGTATTTGATGGAAAATTCTACCATGTGCCTACAAAATTAACAATATTAGATAATTTCACAAAACCACAGCAGGTTCAAGTATCTTCGCTCACGTAAATAAATAAAAGAAATGAAGGTCTGCTGTTTACTGGGGAGCTTTACGTACAAATATCCAAGTCTAACTCAAAATGAACTGCAGTGAATACAGCTCTAAATTTGATCGGGCCTCCAATGCTCACAGCTTTGATGAGGATTAATTTAGACAATCGAGCTACGGCAAGCCATTTATGTTTGAAGGACATTTTGCTGATGAAAAAAAAAAAGAAAATTGTATATATTGTGAATTTAGGTGCAATCTATGCTCACAGAGGGACTCTGGAATTTACCAAATTCTTAGAGCAAACGATTTTTTTGTGATCCAGCCTCATGGCGATGAAGTTCCTTTCAGAGGGCACGTTAGTGTAAGAGTTTGGCCGTGAAAAATACTGTCTGCAGTGCCATTCCAACAGCACAGAATGGGCTCAGTCTGATGCCTGATGCTGATCTGCAGGTCTCCTGTCTGAGCCAAACACTTCTTTTTTTTTTTACGTACTTCATTATCATTTTCAAATTTGGCGCAGTAGATTGCACACATCAGATTCGTCCCAGATTATGATTACAATTTTAATGTTTGCTACATCATAGCAAAAAAAATCTAGACCTGATTAGAGCATGTATTAAATTTCTAATAAAACAGAATTCTATGTTCTCTACTTCTTTTTTTCCCCTGTGTTTTTCAGCGCTATTAAATGATCCATGTAAATAATTGAAAACATTTTGCTTTTGGTAACTTTTAATTGGCAAACAATTAATTCCAGCTGTTGCTTAATTTCACTGCATGTAAAATGGGTGTTTTGATGCTTTTGCTAACACAACTAAATACTGCTAAACTCACATCTTTTGGTGTTGATAAATTTGATTCAAATTCATTGCCTGCTTGCGGATAGTGACAGACAACAAACAACTCAATGATGGTTTCTAAAAAGGTGACAATTTAAAGGGTGAACTAATGTTGCCAAGAAGGGGGCTAAAAGAAGAGAGACAAAAAGGAACAAAGGCGGGTTTTTTGGTTGAGCTGAGAATATGGTCATCCCAATAGTTTTTTGACTGCCCACATGACAATTAGACATGAAAGTGTAATGAGGACAATACTGATGGAAGCCTGTACATTCTTTGTTATCAGAAAGTGGATTGCATCGCGGCAAACAGAGGCCTGTGCATCAGTCTCTGTCTAAAAGATGACAATTGATCAAGCAAAGCATTAAACAATGCTGCCAGAACATTTCATAAAGTGTTATGTCACCCTTATTCTTTGAAACCCCCAATAATTTACTGCACCTGGTCATTTATTCAGGCTAAATCAAAATGACACATTACACAATTTATCAATCGAAAAGGTGACAAATAGTAATAAGTGCTTTACCAGACATAAAGGGTGACTATAGGAGAAAATATAAAAGAGCTACTAACCCTCAGATGGTCTCCCTCACTCAGTCGGCCTCTCTGCTGTTGCTGACTGCACCGCACTCCTCTGAAAGGCATTTGGGTCTGTTTAAAGGAACAGAAATGGGCCAAGTTATGAAAAAGGCACCATAACACTACCCTCTGCTGGAATACAGCCGGAATTACCCACACATACATCCTCACTTTCCAATAATACATAACTTAACCATACATTTCAAAAAGAAAACTGTCATTAATGAAAAACAATACCTTTATCCTATAAGTGCTCAAACAGATGATTAAAGCTGAAATTTGAGGCTGCAGGGGATGTTAATTAGGACTGTGATGCCATCCTTTTAAAATGAGGACAGACTGCCTCCTTCCCTCATCAGCATCCTTCCTTTAGATGAACCTCAGCAGTTGCTTCGCCTAAACTGGAAGGACACCTCCACACTCGGGAGCTTGACTGGCGGCTTTCGAAGACACCTGAAAAGTAAGACACACGTCAGGGGCGGAAAATAACAAAAGAAAGGAAACTGTCCGAGGCGCCATGCTTGTCTGGTGTCTGTTACCTAAGCTAAGCTAGCTAATGTTACCGCAACGGTTAGCAATCTGCTCCATTTCCAACGGCTGCGCGCGAGGCGCATTACAGCTGCCGAAGCCCGCTCTGGCAGCTTTTCTACGGCATTTCCCCCCTTGTCTCCATTTTGCATTGTAGATGCCAAGCGTGACAGTGAAAGATGTCAACCAGCAGGAGTTTGTCAAGGCTTTGTCAGCGTTTCTCAAGAAGTGAGTAAAACACCAAACCAGCCGGCACTTAGAGCATGATGACAAGTGTCCACCTGTCAGTCACACCGGATGATGGACAGCAGCTCAAACACCAGCAGACTTCACTCTAACTAACTATATATTTTGATTTCTCTATGATCCAAGTGTCAGTTTCATGACATTTATTTAATTAAGTCCTAATAAGTATTTAATTAAGATTTGAATTACAACATCTTTATTTTAATGATAAATACGAGATTCCAGAATTTTTTTATTTCGATAATGAAACTGTCATTATTTTGCTAGAAATGACAATTTTGCAGTAACTCTAAACACGAATTGAAAAGATAATGTGTCTGTCAAATTAAATCGGTTCCACAGCTATGTCTGTCCCAATTTGTTTTTCTTATTTTCTGAAATAATGATAAACGAGAAGACTATCATGTTGCGCTGTAAGGATTTTGTCAATAAATAAATAAATAAATAAATAAATAAATAAATAAATAAATAAAT
>JABUIW010000025.1:3328504-3390281 GCA_013363375.1 Menidia beryllina | reverse complement strand
AATAAATAAATAAATAAATAAATAAATAAATAAATAAATAAATAAATAAATAAATAAAACAATCTGATGATGGGTTTTACAGGTCTGGCAAACTGAAGGTCCCAGAGTGGGTTGACACTGTGAAGCTGGCCAGGCACAAGGAGCTGGCTCCCTGTGATGATAACTGGTTTTACACCAGAGCAGGTTGGTGTTTCCCATACTACGCTGACTCATCCACTTAAAACTGAGATAGTAAAAGTGCTGTATGCCTTATTAATTTCATGAACTGTTTTATCATTCATAGTAACATAGACCTCCATTTTGGGCTCCATTATCCAAAGTATGCACAAGCACCACTCTTCTTTGTCTTAATAATTTCTGTAGAAGTATACAATAAATTATGTTATGAAAAACTTTTATACGTTTTTTTTCTTTACCCTATCCTATATTAAGCTATATGGCGTTTGAAATCATATTTACCATCTCGTATATATCTCAGCCTGTTAGACATTCTTGGAATTTCCTCTAGTGGTTTCAGATACCCATGTGATTTACAATCCTACACAATCTTTACCATTAATCAGACTTCTCGGACCTCGATTTCCCCAAACTTACACAACATCTTTGTAAAACCTCAGTCACACAGAAGCCTTTGCCGATAAGGTTTTTATCTATCAAGGTTTATCAACTCGACTTATGCAGGAGCACGAAAAGAGCCAGACATGTGATAACTTGGAATGTTTGCAGACATGTCTTTTGAGTGAATAACTCAGTTGTGTTTCAGACGAGCACATATTGCAACATATAGAGCCACACTGTTTGTGTATGTCACTAGCATCCACCGCCCGCCACCTGTACCTGCGGGGGGGTGTGGGTGTGGGCTCCATGATCAAGATCTACGGCGGACGTCAGCGGAATGGTGTTTGTCCTGCCCACTTCAGCGTGGGATCCAGAAATGTGGCAAGAAAGGTCCTCCAAGCTCTAGAAGGTCTCAAGATGGTGGAGAAGGACCCCAATGGGTAATGCAGATGCAGACACTGATTAAGTTACACTGAAGTGCCGATTTAAATAATTGATTACGTCTTTTAATGTTCACAGTGGTCGGAGACTTACCCCTCAGGGTCAGAGAGACCTGGATAGGATTGCTGGTCAGGTAGGTTTTTAACATATAGACATATAAACATATAATTTTGATTTATAAATGTCTGCATCACTCTTGAATTGTATGTCCTTCATTCAAACACGGAATTCAAAGAAGCATGAAGCATACTTTTCAGCTTATTGCATTACATTAGATTTGTAGACACTTCTAATGAGAGGGAGCATCTAAGAGAGGTTTTAGATATAACAGAACTCTTCTTTTCTCTTTTACATTCAGGTTGCTTCAGCAAACAAGAAGCAGCGAAGTTTGCAAGGCGCCATTTAAAGGAATTGTGTGGGGAAAGCAGATGAGTGAAATGCCGTTATCCTGCATGCTTTGTTGACTCGAGGTTGCTCTCCTTCTGTATGAGTCCCACAGTAACCAGGGACAAAAGGCATTATAAAGAGTTGCATGAGACTATAATGCAATACACAGTACCGTAAATGACAAAACATATGTGAGGGTTCACAGCAGGTTTTCCATGAGATAATAACTCTGAAAACAGAATACTATAAAGCAAGAGTGTGTTAATAATGCTTCCCATCAATGTGAAACTGTGACAGCCTGCAGATAAAATAAAACATCCAATACAGAATATTATGTCAAAGTATTTTATTAATATGGTGTTTATGGGTCAAACCATCTAAACTATGTATACACACTGACTCACACTGACAGAACGGCAGCTGATGCATGTTTCCATTAGTAACTGGAAGGGTTTAATTGTTGCTCATGATGGAGCTGATCCAGCTGGTGTAGCGGCACACGCGGGCGTAGACACTGGGGTGTCCCACCATGGCACAGTCATAACCCCAGGACACGACTCCCTGTAGCTGACCGCTACACACCAGAGGACCACCGGAGTCACCCTGCAGACACGAGCAGAGGGGGATGGCATGTGTAAATGTCACGATCCCCCTATTTCATAACAACTTATTACTACACTAAGCTAAGAGCATGTGGTTCAGTTTTTGGTTTCATTTCAGAAAAAATAAGGATCTGAGATTATTAGTGAAAAGATGTGAGTGCTCAGCTTTGTAATATGAAGATTTCAAATATAATATGATCTATATCAAATATGTCAATTGATACATTGATATATATATATCACAGAGAACATGTTTTTTTAATGATAAAGTAATTAAACTCCCAGATAGTTTGCCACTGAATTATTGATCATTTGAGTGGAATATGGCTTTGGTAACACGTCAATTGAGTACTGTACTTGAATTGAATGGAATAGAGTACTGTACTTATACCTGTGTTTGTTACAAAGACATGACTTCACTTCTGTCCTTCTCCCTGTGTTGGATTTAGTCAACCACTCCACCAATTTTAAATGAGGAAACCATATTACTGTACTTTTCTGTGACTGACCAGCTGCATCTTTTTTTGCTGAAGTCAACAACAGATTGTGAGCAGGGGTGTGGAGGACATCTGAGCTCTTTCACACTGTATAGAGTCCCTTTGTGTGCTGCAGCTTACCTGGCAGCTGCTGGCACCTCCGTGCATGAATCCGGAGCACACCATGTTCTCGGTGAAGAGGTGGGGGTAGGCGTTTCTGCAGATTCTGTCATCGATGATGGGCTGCTTCAGGCACTGAAGGTTGTTAGGGAAGTTACCTCGAGAGCAAGACGGCAAGTCTCAGTTTAATTATTCAATTGATTGCCAACAGCTGATTGCCAACAATTAACATTCGAGAAAAAAATATTCCCATAGGGATCCATGAAAACAAATTCCTCTGCATTACATAAATGCTGTTTAAAAGTACTTTTGATGCAATGTAAAGTGACACTTGAAGTGACACTTGTATGCTTGATAATACCAAAAATACATTTACAATATTTATCTGGTAGATAGCTGATCATAGTGCAAAGAAAGGTTGTTTCTTTCTATTTAGTTGTAGAAAGATTAACTGAGTTTTGACACTGTCTGGACAAAATAAATGTATTTCCCAAATTTATGAGAAAAAAATTATATTATTTGTCCTGCACCTGGAGGCGGCTTGTGTCTGATGCTGTAACGCTCTGCAGCTGCAATGTTGCTACATACATACTTTTAGCCATTGTACACACACCACTGCAGCAAGAGCTGGTTCATTGTTGCTGTCCATGTCTCTGGGTATGAAGGCCTGTCTTATGAGATCAAGACTTGTTCCAGTCATCTGCATGACAAGCTGGGGACTCTGCAGGGCAGTTGCTCTTTATCACCTTCAACCTCTCCTTTCAGCTGTCACTTACTGCCGTTAGACGAAGTGTTGCCCCAGCCGGACACCATGCAGTTCTCATCTGCCACGGGGCAGCGAGAGGGCAGGGGCACCGTCTGGACGTAGCTGTTGAGGGCGGCGGGGCGGCTCAGCTTGATCAGCATGATGTCATTATCCAGGTTGTAGCTGTTGTAGTGTGGGTGCCTGATCATCTTGACTGCATCAATCCACTGCTCGGTGCCCTCGTTTACAGCAATGTTGTGCTCGCCGAGGCGTACCTGGATACGACTGTTTGCAGGGTGAGGCACAGTTACAAACGATTCTCGGATTCAAACCCATAATATTCCTGTTGGGACACAGCGTCTAAACGGTGGCCTTTGTGGCCACAGCAAACCATGAATATCTGCTCAGGTTCCTGGAACACAGAGGCGACCAATCAGCACTCTGTCTGCTACAGATGAACATTCTGTCACTATAGCAACAGAGAATGGCAGAATAGTTCCCATGAACCACAATGTCTTTTTTAAAGGGAATGCTTTTGTAAAATTTCCTATTTCAGTTTTAACAAACAAGTGGTTAATTGTAAACTACTACCTGCCTTAGTGTTTGGCTGCTTTTTTTGTATATTTGTAATAAAAGGAGTAGCAGTAGTATGTTTATCTTGCCTTTAGTGAAGAGCTCTCGAGGACTTTCAGAAACAAAGCTCTCAAATATAGCCATGACTAGTGCAATAACATTTACCGGGTTTGGGAAGCCTTACATTGGTGGATTATCTGCCAGTACTTCCACAGGCGGCAAATGCTGAGTGTATTCATTTTAAATTAATTTGTTCTGCTCATTCAGTATGAAGACTCTGACAAGGTGTTGTTGGATACTGCCTGGTGGAGCTAAAGTTGGCTTTCTGTACTTACGACTTGTAGCAGTGAGCAGCAGAAAGCACCCACTGGCTTGAGATGAGGGATCCGCCACAGAAATGGTATCCCGAGTTCAGAGACACCTGGTAGGGAGCAGAGTGCCTAGAACACTCATATCCCCCAACCACTTTCTCATCCTCAGCAGCAGCAACTGACAGGGCATACAAAGGAACAAAGGATTAAAGAAATACTCAAATCTGTATATTTACAATCGTTCCATAGAAAGGAAGATTCCCTCTTACATGCTGCTCCGATTAAAGCCAGAAATATCAATGCCTTCATGGTGATGCCTGCCCAACTGTTCAGGAGCTCTTTTAAAACTGCTGCCCTGACTGTACATTTCCAATTTATCAAGATCTAGGAGGGTACAACTCTACCCTGGGAATGAGCCATATGTGTGAAAGACCTTGACTGATATTGAAACTGAAGCACACTGCAAAAAGCAGGCTGTTATGGATTAATAGAGCTCGAGATTTCAGTTATGTAATTGGAAATTTTCCACAAACTGGAGAAAATTAAATTCGTGGGATAAAAGAAATAGTAACAGACCCTGAAGTTCTGCTCAGAAATAGCATTTCCTTTAGCTATGGATTTGTCTGACCGGTTCACACTCTGCAGATGTCACCAGTCTCACCTGAGCAGGAACATTTAACATGTTTATCAGGTAACCATCAGAAACCTGATAGGAATACTTCAAACATTAGGCCACACACTCCTCAAAGGACACAAGATAAATGATATGATAATAGAACACTTTTAAAAGTCAATTCACTGAAAAAAAAAATGTTCAGTCCACAAAGAATACTAACATAATATTGTTTGATACTATATTACATAGAGGGTGCTTAATGCAGAATATTCACCTTAATATACATTATATATTTCCTTTTAATTCTAAATTATTTGAATTATATGAAATGTTTATGGCAGAACACGCCAAAGCAGAGTTGGACTGCGTCCACCTACATACGAAAACATGCAGATATTTTTTTAATACAATCCCTCAATTTTCATACCGTTGTTATATAAACAATATCTGAATGTTTTGGGTTTTTTTGTGATATCAGATTAAATTCCTAATTTCATGTAATCTTTTGTTATTCTCAGATTGTCCAAATCCCCACCCCCTCACCCACAAAGACTTTTTTGGGCTCCCACCTGAAAACATTTGCAATAATATAAAGCACACCTTATCCACTGTTATTTGTTAATCTTTGCTCTGGTGGATTTTACACAGCACATAGTATTTCTTGATAAAGGATGTGCTTCTTTCATAGCAAACTATGTGATCATTTCTGAAAATAAACCTGGAATGATTTTCATATTAGATTGATGATTTACTTTGATGTAAAAAAGCACACGTTGTTCTGAACCTTTCCCTCAATGTAAAATACAGATGTTTGCAAATGAACAGGAAAAAAAAAAACAATTTAATTTTAGTTTAATTTATTCAATTCTAAACATTGAAAACACAGGAAAATATTAACTTTTAACACATTTTTATTGAACATAAATAAAAAAGGTGAAGGTAAAAAAATATTTAACAAGTTTAGAAATTTTTTATACAACTATTTACACGCAAATATCCATAGTAACAGAGTGCCATGTCAAATTCAGTTAATAAGGAGAGGGGAAAAAAGTAACGTCCATTTACAACCAGTAGCTTTGTGGATGCCCATCAAGACCAAATGGGAACAAATGCGTTGGTAATGCTTCATTCATAATAATCGACAGCGGTTAAGAGTATTGATTCCTTTTCATTTCTGAGGATGTAATGATTAAGAAGATTGAAACATGGGAAATAAGTTGTTCATGAAACCTTCTTTGTATGTTAATTAAATAATAACTTCATAACGCCCTTGAGGTAGTACACCTGTGACAGTCATGAACAGGAGGAAGAAGAAGGTACAAATAGAGAAATATAGAGGAAAAAAACTAAACTTTCCTCATTCGGCAGTAGCTTCACTCTTGTTAGACTTCAGTTACAAATTGTAATTTAAAAGCTCAAACACATTTATTTCCATCAGCTTGTTGAATATACATTTATTGTTCAAATATACAAAAAGAATCAAAAGGAGTTATGCAGGGAAAGACCACTGTATTCATGTTGAACTCAACATGAACGCTCCCCTTGAGTCTTAAAACACAAAAGAACAGATATAGTACAGACGGTAATAGTGGGATAAAAGCATTCAGATCACTGCATCTCTGCAATTACAAATAAAAACAAAGTTACAACATACCGAAGGAAGAAAACGCGTTGGGTGACTTAAAACTATCTTTTGGGATAAATGTCACCAGCACCTAAAAGTCCCTGTTCACCAGAGTGAAGTTAAAATGTAGCTGCTCTACAATGTACACAAGGTGCTTAGAATCTAATGTGTTTACTTTGTGTCAAAATGTGTCCTGTCAGAAGGTTGTGTCAAAGTAAGGTGCTGAGTTAATGCTCCTCCTCTTTGCATTCGCACTCACACCAGCAGAGGAATGGGTCCCTTTTCCCACAGAAATCGCAGCAATCAGGTCACACTGTACTGCAGCATTCGCAGGCGGGTAGTGACAGCCTGTCCAGATCCTATTGCCATGGCAACCAGCAGGCAAATCCGACCCAATCACAACTATCAGTGGTGGCTCCCCAGCCCCGGGTTGGTGAATTTAATCTGATTTGTGTGACTGCAAACTGAAGCTTGGAGGTCTGACGTGAATAAATACGCTGCCCTGGACTCGTAACGGAAAGACTCGGTTAACAGAGTGACCTCGGTCTTATGGCTTCGTCAGTACATCTGTCCTCAGTATTTCATCCTTCAGAGATAACTTTTTGCTTTGGAAAACTGGTGTGTGTGTGTGTGTGTGTGTGTGTGTGTGTGTGTGTGTGTGTGTGTGAGGCTCTAGTTGAGGAAGCGACGGCACCGCCTGGTCCCGCAGTTGCAGTGCAGCTTGCTGTCGGCGTCCTCGATGGGGAACTTGTAGTCGTAGGTGAGCTCCTCGCCCCGGTAGATCTTCCTCAGGGCAAAGATGACGATGTGCTTGCGGCCGTCCACGTTGATGACGCGCGAGTAGCAGTTGGGCTCGCACGAGTGGTTAATAAACCGGGCGGCGTTGCCCTGCATTGTGGCGTCCACCACGTCAAAGTCGTCAATGCGGAACATGTAGCAGCCGATGCCCTGGAACACACAAACCATTTGAAGAAGCATGGAGCAGATTTAAGGAGCAAACCATGACATTTAGCTCCCGTTTAACAGTATGAAAGGGTGGGGGCATCTCGGGCTCATCTTTTTCCTGCTTAATTTGTTCCATTTCTGGTTTGCAAAAATATCAAAGCTCCACCAAGCCGGGTGAGAAGCGTGCCTCTTCCTTGTAGCTCAGCAACGCGCGTCCTGCTGCTTCATAACGACTGTTTCTCCAAGGACTGCTGATGGGTGTTGTCACTCAGACCAACAGCGTAACAGAAGGTTGCATCAGCTTCTGCTGTAGGGGGAGATTAGCTGCCTTCCACATGGAGCCAAGTGTCCATTACCTCACACTGTTTTCATCCCAGCATGCAGTTAAGTCATTCTGAGAGGCAGCTCAGTTTGAGAGGTGAGCATGCTGCTTTCTCTGCACGGCTCTGCGCTCAAGGACGGAACTACAAGCAAACGGGGAGCGACTGAAACGGCGGAAAACTCATTTTCTTAACAGGCGTTGCGACATTCTGTGTTACCTTTCGGTAAATGGTGCAATTCATAGGACTGCATTCAAATAATACGTACAACCAATTCAAAATAAAGCGTTTACAGCAGCCACCTCACATCAAAGTGATTTCCATGATGTTCTAAACTAGGGCCCCATTTTCTCCTTTATTGGAGGTGAAAACACTGACTGGCAGACCAGATCTAAACTGAGTGAGAATGCCTCGCAAACCGCAGCTCAATGACGCAGGGCAACAATGCACAGCAGAGTAGAATGTTTTTTTTTTTTGTTACGACAGTCATATTTTGATGAGAAATAGAGGAAATGGCTAAACAGTTAGTCATCTCTTTCCACAGGGCCATTTCCTCTCTTATACGACTGGCCTTATCATTTCATCAAATCGCAGAAGAAGACCCACTTCCAGAAAAGCAACCAGTCGAATCTCGCACCCACCTTGCTGTCGTAGTACTTCTCCCGCTTATCAGTCAGGACGGAGCGAATGACTGTCCCGGCATACTCTATCACCATCTCCCCAGCCTCGATGTTCCGCTTGCAGAACAGCCCACGGCCGTGAATGGAAGATCTGGTGGGGGGGGGCAGAAGTGCAGAAATTTGCTTGAACCTCTTTAAATGAACCTAAACAACATTTCTGATTCATGCAATCGGTGCCGCCGTTACCTGTAAACTCCCACGGCTTCTTTGGAGGTTTTCTCCAGGTGTCTGAACCTCATTGCCATGGGCAGCTCGCTGCTGGTGGCTCGCCTGGTAAGGTGCAACACAGCACATTTGTTTTCAAGCACAGCATTTTTTTTTTTGCTCCCCGCTGGCATATTCACATGCTGAGTCAGTAAAACCGATTTACCTGGAGGACTTGAGTGGGAATTCATCGTCATCTTCATCAAAGGGGCCGACTATGTCGGGCAGGGCTCTGTGCTGAGACGCCAGGAAGTTGAACATATCAAAAGTCGCTTTCCTGTTTGACAGAAAAAAAAGGATATTTAAAAAAAAAAAATGAACTAGATGCACACAGGACAAATATACTGTGGTGGAAAAGTAAGGCGTCGGCACCGTGTGTAGACTTCAGCCCGCGCGCAGCCGCTCGGGTTCAGCGGAAGCTCTTCCTCAATGTCATCACAGCGGTGGAATCGGAAGCGGTGGCGTTTGCAGTTGCCGGCGCCCTGCAGCTGCTCCAGCAGGAAGATGACAGCATCGTGGATGACGCCCAGCACCCGCGGGCCGCTCATCACCCCCAGAGGAAGCTGCTTCAGGTGGAAGCCTGCTCGGGCTTCAAGGACGCCGTCAATCACAGCACGCCAGGCAACTGGAGGGGGGGGGGGGGGTGGAGGTGGACAATTCAGACTACTCTTCTCTAGTGTATTCAGAGCAAATGAAAGAACTAATGAAGGGGAGAACAGCCCGTACCCTCTATGCTGTTCGCCTTCACGCTGAAGCCGTCATCGCTGGTGATTTCGAAGCGAAGGTGGGGCTGGTTCATGTAGGTCTTCCTTTGCTTGAGTGCAGGGGCGTCTTCTTCTGAGCTAAAACCTACACACAAGTCACATGTTAGAGGGCCAAATCCCTGATCAGCTGGAAGGATATTTAATAGCAAAGACTAGGCTAAGAAAAACAAAGGATGTTCCAATCATTGAGGCTCAAAACATGGAGAGATAAGACCCAGAGCTTCACACCTGTATACGGGCCCCACTCAGAGAGGTCCCCGTGGCGAGAGCTGACCCACGTGTGTGTGCCACCATGAGGGTAGGTGTTGGTTTGTGAGGACGTAAGAGGAGTATCAACCCGGGGGCGCCTGTGCAGAGAACAATATATACAAGTCACACAATGAACTAACATGTAAACTTTGAAGAGAAAAGGAAAACTGATTAATCAATAAAAACAGACACATCTTCTTCTTATTTTTAAATAAAACTTTGAAAGGTTGGATGTCAGTGAAACATGGCGTAATGAATCAGTCCAACCATGAAAGTCATTATTTTCTTCTTTGTCAGTTATTAGCTCTGCAAACGAGCCTGGAAATTCTCGTTAAAATAGCTGACCTGCTGGGTGTAGGAGGAGGTGGAGCAGTTATTCTCAACGGCCTGGGCTCAGGCACGTTCTCCTGGTTCAGATCGAGGACGTCTTTGGTGGTTGGAGCTTTCATTCTAACACCACTTGCCCTGATAACAGACACCGAGGTGTGAGTTCTCAACTCAAAGGACAAAATTTGCATTTCCAGGTTTTTCTTGTTAAACATTTCAGTCTGAATGTGTTCCGGCCTGCTGTGTGGGAGAATGTGTGTGTGACACTACTTATTACCTGGCTTCCTGAACGTCTTCAGGCTCACTCGATGGATCTTTTAAAAAGTCCAACTTGGATTTCTTCCTGGAGGGTTTTTCAGACACTGACGACACTCTTTTGACTCTCACTTGGGGGCGTGATGAAGCCAGTGTTGGTTCGTTAGAGAGCTCGCCGGGGGGCTCCGGCTGTCCAGCCGGTGAGGGTCTGGGGTCTCCGGCCTCGGACACCTGGGCCGGTCTCTGCGGTCTGCTGTTTGGCGGCAGAGTGTTGCTGAGAATGATGGGCTTGGGCCTCTGTGCGTCGCGGTGAGTGGCCATTGCCTTTTCCAGGATGGCCTGGGCCGTGCATTTGTTGGTGCTGGAGAAGCCAACCAGAGGAATGGTTCGCACGCCGATGGGCGCGGCGGGGTTCGGAGCAGCGCTGCTCCTCACGGGGAGCACTCTGAAGACGACCTTCCTCTCGGGCGTGGCGTGGTTGCGGGGGGGGGGGGGGTGGGGGGGGGGGGCGCCGGCGCGGGGCTTTATGATGACGCGGGGGACGGGCTGGTGCAGCGTGTTCCCGCTGTGCAAAATCTTGGCGATGTGGCTGATCTTGTTATAAGCTGGCGAGTTTGCCGCGAGGGTCTGGAAGGTGTTGGATCTGGGGTCCTTGATGAGGATCTGCCCCTGCCGGTTGACCAGCAGGACCTGGCGCGCGGCCGGCTGGGGCGCGGGTGGGCCGGCAGCCTCGGAGCTCTGGCTGGCCGCTTCCTGCGGTTGCTGGCCGTCTTGCTTGGAGGTGTCCAGGCGGATGGCGATGGTTCTGCCCCGCGCGGTGCTGGGCTGAAGGGGGAACGTGTTCAGGCCGTTGATTATGATCGGGGAGGTGACGGGGCGTGGAACTGCACAGACGGTTGCTGCAGCGGACACCAGCCTGTTGTCTCCAACCTGTACAGGCCGGGGGGTCAGGGGGAGGGGAATTTTGGGCTGGTATTGAACTTTTGGTAACAGCTGCTTGGGCGGGTTTGGTGCAGGCAGCTTTGTCTTCATTATGATTGTTTTCATCTGCATGATGGGAGACTTTTTGGTTTTGGACTCTGGAGAGTAGTCGGGATCTTTCAAATCGTCTTGGAATCCCTCAACCGAGTCTGCTGATGAGCTGCCCTCGTCTCTGTCCTCATCCGCTCTCTGTGTAACAGACACTGCTGGAGCCTCTTCAACTGAAACAAAATTGCCTGTATCTGAATCCAAAAATATTTTGTGTTCAGGTTCTGGGGTTTCTGGGGCCATAACGACCTCTTCCTGTAACGACAGCTCACTGTTGCTGTAAGACGAATCCAAAATAGCAGGGGGTGAGAAACTTTCCTCTACTTCTGGTTCGCTGGCTTCTCTCTCTGCATTAGACTTTGGCGACGTGTAGATTGACTCCAGCCTCTTGAGTGTGACTGTTAGCTGTTTTGTTGGTGTGTTGTGATGGCCTTTTGATTCGTCGTCGACGCCCTCGTTCTCGTCGCTCTCTGACCCTCCGTCTGCGCCGTCCAACTGTGAGATGGACTGTGCAGAGGGGAGCTGGCCAGCCGACTCGGCACTGCCCGCCGCATCACACACCACCGTCTGCGAAAACCTCAAGTAATGGCTGGAGCTCTCATCATCGGAGCTATTCTCCTCGTCGCCCGCTTGCATTTGCACACCCTGCACAGCCACTTCCGCCTCCCCTCTACCTCCGTGCAGCGGGACACTCTCAGAGAGCAGAGCGTCATCGAACTCCAGCTTGGTGTTCAGCATAGAATCCACGGCGTCCGTGTCGAACACTGTGTAAGGCAGCTCCTGGGACATCAGGTGGGACACTTCATCCTCCAGGTTACCGGGGGCGAGCGAGATCCCATTTGTTGTAGCCACTGCGGCATCTTCTGCCTCGGAGGATGCCAGGAAGTCTTGGGGAACCTCAGCAGACACTGGGGTTGTGATTTTGAAGTTTTGTCTCCCTCTGGGAGAGTGAGTAACGGCTCCTTGTCGAGGTGATAGCCCCGCACACATGCTGGAGTTGGATCTGGGAGGGGAGCTCCAGACCGGGGACGTGGGGTTTTGTCCCGAGAGGGGAGGGGAAATGGTTCCGATGTTTGATGATCGCGGAGGGGAGCCGAACAGGGCGCATCTGGAGAGGCTGGTGGCACCCGAGCGGAGGTTCATGGGTGCGGACGGGCTGCTCTCTGTCGGCGAGGAACTGCGGCGGCTTCGAGATGAGAGCCTGCGTGGCCGACGTGTGTCGTCCAGGTCTCTCAGCGTCAGGATGTGATGAGATTTGTGAGGAGCTGACCCTGACGGCATCACAAGCAAGAAAGTGAATCTGCTGCGTCGTCATTTTGAACAGGGAAATGCTGAAATAATCAGTTTTACTGATTCTAGGAGGTTTAAATTAATGCATGCATAAATCTGCTTATACATGTGAAGGCTGGCACATGCATGTGGAAATGAATAAATGATCTATTTTGATTTTCTCGTGCAGTTTGTGGAATTTATGTATTTGTGTAATCATTCATTCCCTTTCTTTCTTCAGATCCTGATGATGGATTTAAATTCAATGGACAATATTGTTCTCCCACCTAAAGAAAACAATAAACATGCCTAAATCTAAACCTAGCAGTCTAAATATTTTTAAATCTTCTTACCTGGAGATGGCAGAGGACGGGATGACCCGCCCGCTGGTCTCCTGGTCTGTGTGTGACCAGGACTTTTAGGTCCAGGTGTGTTGAGTGCTGTAGAGTTGGGTGATGGGTTTGTGGATTTGATGGGGCTGGAGGAGGAGTTTAAACGATCTGGGGACTCCACATCTAGCCAAAATAAATAATATACATATATCTCAATTTCCAATACTGCAGAACAGATAGTGTAATAAGTAAGTGATTTTTAAAGTGTTTTGTTCTTCAACTTTATTGTGGATTTTCTTTTCCCACCATAGGAGCTGTTTTTACAATGTGCTTACCTCTTTGACGGTTTGGACTGTGGACGATGGTGTGGTTCTCTTCTTTGTCCCATCTTGGATCTTGCTCCTCACCCGGGAGAGGTGTGCTCACTTCTGTCACCTTACAGGTGTACTTGCAGCGTCTCCGGGGGTCTACGGTGCTCCAGTACAACCGAGAGCACCTGAAGAGAAATAAGATGACAGCGTTCAGAGTTACTACTACTGGTTTAGGTTTTCCAGAGCAACATTTTGGGACATTTGAATCTATTTATCATCTAAAATTTCAACAAAATATATTTATCCTAAAAAATATTTAAGATAAATATACATATTAAAAACAGCCCAGAAACAAAGAGCACTTACTGATAACCAACAGGATACAGCATCCTCCCGTTTGATGACAGCTCTGATAATACACCAAGTTTTTGGATCTGGAGAGAGCCTGGGAACATTTTTTTTTTAAAGTCCAGAGTAAATTTAGCTTTCTTTTAGCAGAACAGATGCTTAAGCAAACAACAAAACAAATATCCCTACCTATCGTCATGTTAATGGATTCTGGCTCAAGACCTGTGAGAAACTTTCTTCTCAGATTGATCCCCTCAAAGTCCACATACACTCGCCGAGGCACCTCAAACCCTTTCCCAGACACCATCTGGAAGGTGTTGTAAACAAGACGGTGAGATGTACAGTAAAGGAGTACAAGTGTGCACAAAAAAGTAACAATAAAATAATGAAAGAGCACTTTTTATCAACTTAAAAACTGTTTAAATTTGTAGGGCTTGTCTGCACACCTTAGCACTGACGAGATCTCTGTGCTCGTCACAGTACACCTTCCTGTCCTGCTGGAACACACAGTTATCCGCCCGGGCACACATGAAGTGAAAATTGCTCTGGCAGGTGGCGAGACAGCAGCCCACCGTGGCTCCAGACTGCCCGCAACGATCACACCGCTGGAGGGATAGAAGAAAAAGCACCAAGTAGTTGATTCATTTCAACTAACTATGGCAAGTATTCAGTTTACATTTGTTTGGGCCTTGAATGACTCACCAAATGGCGCCCCCTTGAGACAGCACTGTGCACTTGTAGCAGAGCACTGTCCTGCTCATAGACTTCAGCAGACCACAGGCAGCAGTTCACATGTGCCCACTCGTTCTGCCCCAGGTACAACAGCCGTCCTGCCTCCTACGGGCAAAAAACACAGTCTTTAGTCAGCTGTAGAAGAAAACCTTTTTATTACTAACACACCAAATGGAAAGCAGTTGTTTTCTGTATTCAAAACGAAGATAATGTTCTGTTGAAACGCACCCTGGGAGCAGCATCTCCATATTGTTGGCAAAGCGCACACTGTCTCATATCTTCAACCTTTGTGGAATCTGGAGGGGCAAAGGGACATTTAAGAATAATAAATTATAAAACAGCTGATGTTTGCAGAAGAAAACATGAAAGCTGAAGAGAAGCGATGTGACTTTGTCGACATCAAAAGCTGCAACAGTTTCCACACCTTGCGAGTACAGATGGGGCGCTTGAGATCCACCAAACTGATGTGCAGAGAATGAGGACGGCGTGTAGTCGCTCTGAATCTGTGGGCCTCGGGACCCCTTGGGCTGGAATGTCCTCTCCAGCCACTGAGCATAACTGTGCTCCCTTGAAGGTGGAAGGACCGCCTCAGGAAGCATGCCACTAAGGGTAGTATACAGAGTAGGAGAGATTTGAAACTCCAGGACTGAGCAGTGGGTAAAGTGTTGAGAGAATATTTGTATACAGATATTAACCTTGGGAATTCTTCAGAGAATGAGTTCCACTTTTTAAGAAGGCATGCAGGATACCAACTGAAGACTCGCTTCATCACCTGTTTGAGATGCAAAACTCGGGTCAGATCGACAGCAAATCAATCTGATTTGAAGTACCACGTTAAATATTGTAAAACCAGAGGTGGTGTCATGGAAACGGTTGAGAGAAAATGGAAATCAAAACTGCATTTTTTTTTAAAATACACTCAATCATCAGCAGGAGAGGGAGGCTCACCTGGACGTAGTGCACTCTGGACTGAATGGTTGGTCTTTGATCCTCAGGGAGAAGTTCCTCTTGTTTCAACCATTTCTTCATCACAGCCGCGACATCCATATGAAAAGCTTTCTGTTTAATTTGAAAATTTTTTAAAAAACAACAGACAAAAAAAGTCGGGATCAGCTCAGGTTTCAAGTGATGAGAATTTTCTTCAGCTTCTCCAAATTAACATTTTAATTTAGATTTATGTTACCAGATTCTGAACTTTCACAGGTAAAGAAAGAAAACAAGCTCACTATGGAGGTGTAGCCGCTCCCTTTGAGCTTCCTCTCCACAGCTTGTAGGTCACAGATGGGCTGTTGCTCCCGGACAGATGGAGTCATGTTTGTTTCCTGACACTGAAAGCCGATAAAAAAAAACATCACCAACAATAGATTCATAGCTTTGTCTAACTTTTGTCCATTGTCCTGTACAGCCTACCGTTTTACAGACGCGGAGATGCTGAGTGTTGCTGGAGGAGAGGAGGTCAGTGAGCACTTCCTCCAGCCCGCCCGTCAGCCTGCTCTGCAGCCCCTCCTTCAAACTGCTGAGGTGACTTTGGTGCTGCCTGCAGGGTGAACAGCTGAAATCCGACTTTGCTGGCTGACTGGATAACAGCTCGAAAAGCTCCTCTGCAAACACAAAACATGATCAGCGTGAGATTTCCTTCTTTCCCTCTGAGCTGACATAGGTGCTACTAATAAGTAAACCATTAATTCAAATAATGAACACATCCAGTTTCACAACATGCTACTTTTGAAGTAGTAGTAATAAAGATCATTTTTCATTCTATTTGTGCACCTTTACATTGATTTTAAATTGTAAAATGTCATTCGTTATAAGAAGAGGGGCAGAAACGAATGAGCGATTCTCACCTGAAAGTCCTTCACATCTGTAATGAACCCACCGGCTGCAGTTTGAACACTGAATCATCCGTGAGGGTTGGCTGCTGTCCTCATAGCACTTGGAGCAGATGGAGCAGAAATGCCCTGAAAGAAGGCAGAGAGACACCAGTTGATTTTTCTGTGTCCTCTTCTTCCGGCTCTCGGCGAGTGCAGACGTGTTTCCCTCTGCTCCCTCCCCTGCCCTTTTTTTTGCCCACTTGCCATCTTTGTCCTGTCATATCTCAGAGCTTCTTTCTGCATTTTCACTTCCTAAAGCTCCAACATCAACATTTTCTACCCAAACACAAGCTGCAGGGGCGGTTTGTCTATGTGTTCTGTTTGTATGATCTTGGGCGAGCGGTACTGGAAGTTCATTTCTCCATTGTGAGATCAATAAAGTATTCATCAATCAATCAATCAGTCTTGTGAAAAAACAAGTGCTTCCTCAGACAACAAAGTCTGCAAAGACTGACAGTGCGTCATAGAGTTCGAACCTTTCTTGTGGAGAGTACTGCAGTCCGGACAGAGGTCCTGCTCGTGGTTCCAGGCCAAGTCCCATGTCTTCCCAGGAGTCACTCCGCAGCTTTTACAGCGAATGCACGTCATGCAAACCTACACAAATATAGGTGTGATGCAATTGTAAAAAATCCTCACAATATCACAGAAACAAAGCATTAAAACAAACAAAAAAAAAATAGCAGAAAGTGCCTTGGGAATGTTTGTGTCTCTCTTTGGGATCTTAAAGTGTCGAATGAATATTAATAAAAATGTTTCCATCTTTGGCAAATTGTTCATGAAAGTCATCTCAGCCTGAGCCTTCGAATACAAAACGTTTCAAATACACATTTTCATCCTGAGAACATCATCCCCACAGTGAGAAGTGGTGGCAGCAGGATGCTGGTAGATGTTTTCTATCCAGCTAAGTTGGTCAAAACTAAAGGACCTCAGCTAAATTCTAGCATATCCTGAGGTACACTTCCAGAGAACTGAGGCTGGGAACGCGCTCATTTTCCCCTTGGGTGGTTTAAAGGGAAACGTGTTAATGCGAATTAGTCCGCGGTAAAATTCACAGTAGCTGGATTTGTTAAAGTGGATTTGACTAATCCCAGAGATTAATGCCGTAATTGCTGCAACACTATAAAAATGCAGGGAGGTGGGTGTGATGTGATGATTAATGATAGAGCCCTCTCCAAAAAAAATGAAGACTATTAGGCAACAAACTATGGGAAATGTCAAGAGGAGGTGATAACTTTCACAAGGCATTTGTATACTTTAAAGACTAAGGAAGCAATTACCCAGGGCATGCTGCAATTTATAGGCTTTGGGTATGTCGGCCCCAAGCAAGAAGGGTGGTAGCAGGTTTGGCATCTCCTGCACTGCAACACAGGCTACAGTGGAACAAAACACAAACACAAATGGATTTATCAGTGAGGTTAATGCCTATTAATTACATTAATTAATATCAAAATAAATATATAGGTACATCTACACCTTGTTATATAAACCAGAGAGATTTATCACAATTCTGAACACGATTATTATAAAAACACAATTAAAAAAAGCTACAAAATTCAAGATTGCATTAAAATGTCATGTAAAACTGACTCGGGAAACAACATTTTACAGCAACGTGCTGCATACCTTTGTGCTTTTGCTTCTACGGCCGCAGACGTTACAGAATTTGCAACGCCTGCAGCACCAGTTCTCCTTGGCCTCCTCCTGAGGACGCTCCTCAGGTGCGAGACAGAAACTGTGGAAAGGCTCACAGCAGATCTGGCAGAAGATCATCTGGAAAAAGGAAACGGTAAAAAAAAATCTAACATCAGCACTAGAAAGAAACAAAGACAGAGCAGCTCCCAAATGAAGCTCTGTTATAGAGCTGAAGTACCTCGTGTCTTCCTTTGCTGGCACAGAGCAGGCAGACTGGCTGTGGAGTGCTGGCCACTGAGGTGAGGACGCTGAGGCCACCCATCAGCCACACATTCTGAACAGCACAGTCCTCCTAAAAGACACATGCCAAACAAAGCCAGAAGGGTTTTCTCTGTTAGTGTGAGACTACTAACTGGGTTCATTGCCATAAATCAAATGCAAAATATGCAGTTTCAGAACCGTGTTGTTCCTCTTGGCCAGAGTATGATATCAAACATGTTTTCCAGTGTGGGACAGCAGCATTCAATGAGCAAAGTCAAGTTCAAATAGATTTCCCTACAGTACAGGGAGTTTACAGACAAATGCTTATGTTTATTTGCAGCTCAGTTCAATTTTTAAAGAGCGTACCTTTCATTAGAGGAACGCTCTGTACACGTTCACCCTGGTGCACTAAAGCATTGTTGAGTGAGATGGGCCAGTAAAACGGCCTCAGAAACTCACCTTGAAGTCTACACGGATCTTGTGCTTGTACTGCAACAGGCCCTTTTGGGGAAATCCGTTAGTTAACCCCGCCAGGCTGTTCACTGATGCACACTCTGCAGCATTCTGAGAATGAAGGAAATAGTGTGGGTCAGTTGCTGGACAGCTTTGCAGCTCCGTCTCTGCTACAGAAGAGTCCTCCTGGTCCTCTTCTGGCAGCTCTCCATGAGCATCCTCCTGCTCCTTTTGCTTGCCTTCCTGTAATTCTGCGGGTGGACTGACAGTCTCTGGCCCTCCTGGAAAGAGCCCGCACGCAGTCTTATCTGCGTGTGCTCGGCCCGTCTCCGTCTGAGCATCTGAGGGCTTCACCTCAGGCTCTGGACATCCCTGAGAAAAAATGTGTGGCGAACCCTCCACCGCAGCTGGCTGCAGTGTGGACCGCAGATGCTGAGCGGGTGATGGTGATGGGACAGGTATGTGCGGGTGAGACAGCGACTGCACCAGAGAGTGGTGCAAACGGTGCAAACGCAACACCAGAGTTTTCTGAGGGGAGTCTGTACTGTGCTGGGAGGAAGGTGGAGAAGCAGCGTGCCTTTCAGGCTTTGGAGTAGAATTTGCTACTGGGCAGGAAGATTGTGAGATAGCAGGCTGCGTTAAAGGCTGGAAACATGGAGGATTGGCCTGTGCAGTACACTGATCCACACACTGAGGCGACTGAGGCGCCAAAGACAAAGTGGCAGACTGCAGGATATAATCAGGCAGACGGCGTAAATGTATTTGTAGCTGCTTCTGCAGCTTCGGGCTCCTGGATGGTCCAGATTCAGGGAAAGTTTCTCTGGGCTCCATCTCCTCCGTGTTCCTCTGAGCCTGTGGAGGAGCGCACTGCCTAAGCCAACCAGCAAGACGGGTTCCAAAGTTAAACTAATACTACTGACATGCAGAGGCGATGACCGGCGGCAGCCAAAGGGGGAGAAAAGGGGACGAGAACTACAACAATTAGCACAAAGTGTTAGCAAAGAATAAGGATTAAAAAGGAAAAGGAAGACGCAATCAGCAGCATTTTGTCTCATTTAACAAAACTCTTAACATATCGGATGTATCAGCAGCTCATCCAACTGAAAAAAGATTGATAACTTAAGAAGGATAAAAAGATTAAATGAAATGTAAATAAAATATAAGAATTTATCCCTTAAAACAAACTACATTTCAAAATGATCTCTCTTTACACTGAAGAATTCAAAATATGTCTCAGATGCCGATTTATATCCAGAAAACATTCAGAGAGGACATTAAAATAACTACTTACATAAGTGTGGGTTAACTGTAACCCACACAGCTGCTGCCAGTTAACATACTGCTCTGTGCCTCGATCTGGACACTAACCTCACTAAACCAGACACGCCTCTGGTCAAAGCAGAGCAATTCATGAGGCCAAGAGAACTTGTTGCTTTTCCAAATTTAAAAGGAATCCTAAAGCGTTACATGAAAACAAAGGCGGGGAAAAAAAACTAAAGTCTGACAATCATTTCAAGTCAGAGTAACAAGCTTTGACCTTTTCTTCACAAAAGAAAAGGTCTGATTACTTCAGAGAGCCTAATCTTATTGTCTAGAAAAAAAAGACATTAACCATTATAAATAGCTACATTTTTGTTTCGATGTTGCTCCTAATTAGTTTAATGCAGCATAACTTTTCATGTCACAGGCTAGAAAAGAACTGCTCATCATACTTTTTCGTTCCCGATTACATGACATCACTGAATTTTCAAATGCAACATGAGGAGCCTCCAGACTGCAAAATAATTTCGATAAGACTTTGTTTCAACCTCAAACACAGAGCCAGGAGTTTTGTGGACACAAATACAGTAATTGCATGATTCCATATTGCCTTGCAGAAAAGCCATGCTGCAACAAAAAAAAAAACATGATCTACACAGCTCATCTTTCATTGAGTAGACTGGAGACATGCAAAGTGTTTAAGCTTGAAGTCAGAAAAAAAGGACAAGCAAGGCTGAATTTGAAAGATACTATTAGTAATTGTCGTTACTCGTACAAAGAGGTCTGTTTACAGGAAATAGTCAAACCTGAGCGAGATGGAGTCCGGGGTAATGTATTATTTGGAAATAACTTTGTTGGTCCAAATACAATTACCTACTTTTTTAGGGTTAATTTTTTCTAGGAAATAATGGCAAACGGGGTTTGTCCTTACTTCATCGTGAATTTATAAAAAAAAAAAAATACAAAAAAACAACTGACCAATAAATGTGTAGGAATTTCACTGACCAAAATAAGCAAGATACAGTTTCCAAAAATACCATTTGACCCAGACTTCAGTAGGCGGTACGTTAAAAAAACATAAATAAGAAAAGAGGAGAACCTTCTTAGTCTTTTTACCTTGTAAGCTCTTGGTCTGCTGCCAGAGCCTTTGGGGAACAGCCGGCGATGCCTGACCGCCTCAGTCGGGGGGTCGTCTGGCAGCAAAACGCCATCTTGAGGGGGAAGATCCCCTGAACAAAATACAAAAGCCTAAGAAACCCATCCTCTTGGGGGCGCAATTTAAACAGAAAAATCTTTGCTAGGTCAACGTATTATTGCCTTGTGGATTCCTAAATATAAATTCAAATAATTCCTTATATCAAACTCAGCTTTGAGAGGTTTGGAGCTGTTCCATTACACTTTTAATCAAGAAAAGATTATCTAAACATCTTCTTTAATAGGTAAAAAATACGCTGCTACTCAAACTGTCAGAGGACCTAATTGTTCAAGCTTATACACGGTCATGAGGCTTAAATCAAACTTTGAAATTATTTGACATTACTAAAACTGTGTTTTTTCTACAGCTTTAAAACTTTCAGCAGCTCACATAAGAGACCCTAATAATAAGTAGAGACATAAAGTGGTCTGTTACCTTGGTTGGAAAGAGGAGCTGCACTTAGCTTGACAGTCGACTTATCCGACTTGTCCTCTTCCATCTCCTCCTCCTCTTCCTCAGATTCAGATTTGAGCAGGCTGCTGTAGGAGCGTGGCTTGATGTTACGCAGGGACTGCTTCCTGATTCCACGCGCCGTGGAGGACGGTGCTTCTCCAGCGTCTCCGAAGCGGCACTTTGCATCAGAGCTCGGCATGGAGCCTGAGAACCGCCTCTCCTGGACTGGAAAGCACAAGCCTCTTGATTAATTACAATCTGTATCTGTAACAGGTACTGATTGCTTATAATCTAGAGAATGGATCGTTCCAACTGGTTAAACTAAACTAGAACTTTTCATCCGGTGAAAAGAAAGCAGGAGCACCATGTAACCACATACATACCTTTCACCTGTTTTAAAGCGCGACTCATCTTTGCTTTCTCAATCCGATCACACTTCCTGTATCTGGGGGCAGAAGAAATTGCAAGATGTAATTATATGTCTGCGGTAAAACGTCTGCGTAGCCATCTACAAATGTGTTGAACTATAAGAGTCAACTTGCCTTCATAAACAGGATTGTTTAAAATGTGTTACTGGAAAGAAATAAGAAGTATTTTCATGTTTCAGGTACAACACTTCTAAACAGATTTTTAGGTACAAATGAACCATTAAGTTGCTTTATTTTAGCAGTAGAGAACTCGTTTTTTTGTCTAAAATTGATTTATCTTCTGTAAACATGATGGCCGGATTAAATAAATGGCCTGTTCACAAAACAAAGGGTTATAACTTTTTGCAGATGTTGGTGTAAAAACTGAGAAAGAGGAGCAAACTGCAGGCCAAACTCTGTCCATAGACCCCAATGAGTCCAAGCATTTGGCTGAAACGTGACCATCCTGCCCCTTACGAGACAGAGATCCAGGGAGGTGGATTTGTTGCCTTTGGACAAAGTCAAGCTGTAGGTGTCTCCCTTTCTGGTGGCTTTATGCTCAGGTAAACACGGGTCGTCTCCAGACAAAACGTAATCAACCAGCACAAAGCCAAACTGAACCATTAAACTAGTCACAGACACTAGCTCCAATTCCTAGCCATGCACTACAAAGCAGGTTTAATGCCCAAAAAAGGCATGTCACAAAGGCTTGTGTTTTTTTCAGTGAGCCTAAATTGTAAATTTAGCCAAATCATACTTCATAACAGAAAACTTTTAAATTTCACCTCAAGCATTGACATTAGAACAAGGTTAATAATTTAACGATCTTCAATGTATGTGAAGAATGATGATATACTGGATATCTAACCCCACAAGAGTTTTTCCAACATTACATAATATGAACTATTTAGTTACAGTAGGTAACTTCAATAAAAAAAACACTTTGTCTAACAAGAACTCATTTTAAGCTTTATTTGAGTTATCCATCAACACCTCCCAGTTTGTTCAACCTGCTGCTTGATAAACGGTCAAATAAAGCCCAGTCAGCCCAATTTATGTGAGCATGCATGGAGGCTGAGGAACGTCTGTGCTGACAAAGACCAGAGCCGCTGTGCCTGCTCCGTCTGATTCAAGCGTTAGGCTTTGTGGATGCAGCTAACCCAAAGTGAAATTAGCAGGGTTGAACTTGCTTTGTAGTACATCCCTCTACTTACTGACGGCACACAGAGGATCACAGACATCACCACTGACCATCTAATACACGCTTCACGGGTTAGGACTTCCTCTACTTGCCACCCATCTGCTTACCCAAAATATATTTTCGTTGTATTAGCAGAAAAAGATCAAAGGTCAATTTGAGGATACTGTCGACTCATCCTTTGTGAGAGCTCATTAGCGTAACAGTTTACTTTAGTTTGCTAAAACATTGTTAAATACTCGCCCACGCTCACTTACATGCAGCACTGCCTCTTGGTGTTGGGCCCCCCAAACTTGGGCTTGTCCAAACAGTTGATACACTTTGCACAGTCCTCCTCCACCAAGCAGCCCTTGCAGCTCCCGCAGCGCCGGGATCGGACTCCCCCGGGTATGTACTGACTCAGTACTCTCCTCTTTCTGAACTTGTGGCCCTTCCCCCTCCCCCGCCTCCGGCGCTGAATGCTTTCCTGCGAGACAGCCCACTGGGCTCTCCCCTGATCAGAGACGGGATCATCATCATCGTCATCATCATCATCATCATCATCTGCCACATCTGCGGGTGAGACACAGAGAGGATGGGTGGAAGAGCCGGGACACACGCTTCAGCATCAGTTTCTTATAGATGCGTTTCCTGGACTTTGTCCAGTCTGTAAGCTGGGGGCCTGTTGCTATGTTACTACTGACTGCCTGAAGAAATGGGCTTATGATGAAGTTAGGTGGCTGATAAAAAAACCAGAGTCTCCACAAAACCCATTACTGGGGGAAACTACGAATGAACATTTTCCAGTCTTGGTGGCTCCTTGCTGAATCCCCCCCCACCCCCCTCCCAGTGGTCGTGTTCAGACTAAACGGGCAAAACTGCTGCCCAGTAAATGTGACTCAGAGGTTATCTTTTTAAATCAGTTAAGTATCTGGAATAATCCTGAGCCAGGGTCACGTTTTGCTTTTGGAACTAGATGTGTTGTGAGTCTATTTGTCAAACAGCACTTCCTCACCTCATACTGAGTGACGCTCACTTGACCAGTGTTGGGTATATCTTTCCAACAGCGGTGGCTAATCTGTGTGTGACAAAAGATATTTTTGCTGGCAAATAATTAAGTTTTTTTGTTTTAAAAAAAAACAAACAGTTTGTCTTTGCTCAGCATGTAGCTTAAGGCTGCAAAAATTATGCTCTTCTTTTCTTTAAAAATATGTGTTAATAACGCTTGATGATTACCAGTGTTTTTGTTTTGGCCTCACAAGGAAATAACAGGGATAAGCTTCAATCTAAATAAAACTAAGATGAATATGCAGTATTGAGCTTTTTACTTCTTTTCTTTGTTCTTTTCTTTGCCTTAAATGAATGTAGAAATGTAGAAATAAATTATAATTATTATCTGAGTCCACTGCAGGTTGTGTTTGGTCCACTTATACAATTAAGTGTACAGTTGGACCAGGCACTGTCGCTCCCTGCTGATTCTTTTTCCAAGTCAATACAAATTACTTCAAACTGGACTAAACATTGGGGCTGAGGGACTTAGAGCTATACCTTAATTGTTACAAATATTCAGCAAGTGCTGGTGACTGCATTGAGGAAAACTGAAAATCCAGTTTGGCACTGACCAAATTACCTTGATACTAGAAAGTAGGTATTCCTACTTTCAAACATCATTTTCCCAGCTTCACTGGAAATAACTCCCTTTTACCACATACAATCACTTTCTTCCGAGCCTCTTTTAACTGAATGTTACATCTAAATCACATCAGCTGCACTTTAGCGACAGCGTAAAGCCTTTTTAATGTCACAACCTAAGATGTAACTTTTTCCTCAGGGAGTTAAAGGTTCACTTTGCATGTTCTGAAAACACATTGACCTTACAGTTACCACAGACACTTTCAAGTCATATTTCAAAAGAAAACCATGTTTAAACTGTAAAAACGTATCAGAATCAGTCAAAAAAAAAAGAAAAAAACATCTTCAGTATTTCTTTGTGATTCTCCAGAGCACAACCACTGGTGTAGTTAAGGAGAAGTAAGATTTTGTGCATGAGTGATAACACAATCATCACTTACTTCTGCTTTTTTATACAATGAAAATAAACTGTGTGCTGTAAATTGTTCAATTGTAAAACTGGTTTTAATCACTTGTAAATAAACAACACATCTGTGTTTAAGCATTTATGTTTAGTTTTTACTGGACCTGTATAATCCTGTGAAAATGGCCAGACAGATTAAACTAAAAAATTCTGAAATTCTGTAACCAGCTGAAATGAGACTTTGGAGATCTGTAGGCGTGGCTGAAGCAGTGAGCTGCACACTGAATGCTACTGCTGCAGAGGTCCTGTTTATACTACAGAAATGTAACCATAAGGTTAAAAAAGGGATATTTATGAACATTTCAGGCAGCACAATCCAATGAAATTTGAAGACATGTAAAGACAGTAAAAAGAAACTCACATAATTGTGAATAAAATGTGTCCACTTGTCTTTGATCTCTTTTTTATGTCGTTTTTTGTGCTTTTGGGGTATTTTAACCCCATACAAAGTGTGCGAGGAGTGGGTAAACGCCGAACAGGCAACACTAGCTCCAGCTGCTGCTGCCTTATCTAAATCACAGCATAATTACAGAATAACAGGGGGTACCGGAAAACTCAGAACCAGTGTCTTGTACTCACCATGTAAAATTTCGAATGTGTTAACACCGTGTCATGTCAGGCTCCAGCTCGTTAAAGTCCCTGTTCTAATCACCCTTAAAAACGTCCATACGGAGTGCATGTGATTGTAAGGACGAGGCCCGGGGAGCTGGACTGTACCTTCAGCTGCGGAGGAGAAGGTGATGCCCTCTCTCTCGTGCAGCGGCAGGGCGCTGAGTCTGGGGATGTCGTCTGGCACCATGGCGCGGGGCTGCCCCAGAGCCACCGCTGCTGCCCGGCACACGTGTTTGATCCTCGGGCCGCCCAGCGGCTGCTCCTGCACACGGAGGCACATATTGAAAACCGGGACATGAGGATACATAACAGCAATCCTACTGTTAGCTCGTCTCATGGTGATTTCAGATATTTATATGCTGAGATTAAGCTGTCAAAAGTGTATTGTCGAAGAGAGAGAAAATTCCCTTATTACCTGTGGCCCCAACTCTTTATGAGGCAGACCGACTCTCCTCCTCCTCTTCCTCCTCCTCCTCCCACTCACTGGTACTTGTGACTCACTAGAGCCCAACTAGTAATCCAAACAAGAAATAAACATGAAGCCTGAATGTTGAATGCAATACAATGAAATCATTACATTATAGCATTTGTGAATCAAGTGGACACAAAAATAAAAAGCAATAACAGACATATACAGTGTTTTCTGTAACGTGTGTGTATATAATAAGTCTAGCAAGCTTCATGCGTTAATCTCACATTTTTATTTCTTACCTGCGACAATTTGAGCTGCTTTTGCTGATCGATTTTGATGAGCTGAACTTTGGCTTTCTTAAGCAGGTGAAGCATCCTCTTATTGGCTCCACTGAGACCAATCCGATGGCTTGGCCCACTGACTTCCAGTGTCTCGCTTGCATCAGTTAAACCTGCTGCTTTATCTATATCAAACAGAGCAGATGGAACATCAGTGGAAATAACTTCTATAAACTCTAAATCCTAGTTACCATTTTCTAAGCATGTCTTTTTCTGCCTGAATGTTTCCAATGAAACATTTCCAACTGTATAAAAGGTTCATTTTGTTTCGTCACAGACAGCAGACAGCAGGACACAAATCACTTTTGGAAAAAAATATATATATCTGGGAGACTCAGAAAAGGCGCAACAAAGTAAAACAAATTCTTACTTTTCATGCCTGTATCTTCGGGCAGGATCTGAGAGGATGATTCCAAGTCCGCGTTCACCACTACAGCGAGTTTCCTGACAACTCCGGGGGAGTCCAGTTCCTCCATCATGAGCTTGGGCCTCCGTCTCTTCCTGACATGCGAGGTCAAACTGTCGCCATGCTGAGCGCCGTCCTCCTGAGAGTTAGACTGGCCTCTCTTTTTCTCTGCCAGTTTTAAGGTCAGCTTCTTCAGGTTTTTGTAGATCTCTTCGTGGCTCGCGCCTGGACTCGGTGCTGATGAGATTTTCACTGCGGCCGGGCTGTCGAACACAGACGCGGCGTTGCAGTCCCGGGACTGGGAGTGGCCGCTGTAACTCGACTCAGTCTGCGACGCGGCCGCTTTCCCCTCATCTCTCTGCTGCGTTTTCAGCCATGTTGACAGGGAGCCCTTTGGAAAGGGGATCATTTCCTCATCCAGGAACCTCTTTGGAGTTTTGATAACTCGGGAAGAACGCCCACTTGTAACGGTGGAGGAGGAATTTTTGGAGCTTTGACGTTCCAGCTCAGAAACTGAGCCTGGCTCTTCCTCCGATGGGGGGATATTCTGCCCTGGGATCTGAGGTCCATTCCCATCCGGCCCTGCTGTGGTGGGTGGGGCCTTCGGTTCGTAGGTATAAAAAACATGTTTGGTGCGAACTCTTCTGATTTTGGGGAATTTCATACCTGGATCGCCCGTTGACGGCTTTCGCTTGTACCCAAACAAAGACTTGCGGTGATGTCTCTTGTACACTCGTCTTTGGGAGGACTGTGCAGCTTTACACTCGAGGGGCATCGCAGCCTCCTCCCCGCTGTGGGGGCCGGCCTCGGCTCCGGCCTCAGGGGAGGCGCCCATGCCTTTGGCAGTTCTCCTCCTCTGCCGTTTGTGGAAGGATGTAAAGGACAGGGCGACGGCTCGGGCCGTGCGTCTAGAGTGGCCCAACCGAAAGGCGGTCTTTACGGGTCTCTGTCTCTGACCTGTGTCCGAGTCCTCTGATGCCTCACCTTCCTCTTTGACTCTTTTTGGAGCTCTTCCCCTCCCTCTCCCTGCGGCAGGATAACGCTGTAACTTTTCCTGGTGCTTGGTGCAGCCGGTTGATGAGGCGGCTGCCTGGTTCTTCGTGCTTGTGGAGCAGGATGTTGCTCCCACTTGGCTGAGGACGTCAGCTGACGCTGTACTGCTGCGTGTACCTGAGGGCTGAGGGTCTGAGTGTTTGGCTTTTGCAGAGAGCGCCACCTGTTTTTCAAGCATTTTATTTGCTGCCTTTGGCAGCTCTTTGTCCTTTTCTCGGTTCTCTTCGACATCCTGTTCTTCTTTAGTAACCCGTGGTACGATTTTCCCCACGACAGCTGGTTTTGGCGTCTTGGGAATAATTTTCCCAACAAGAGGCTTTGCTATTGCCAGTGGATTAGAAGCCTGAGGGGAACTGGCTTGGCTCATGGTGGAATCAGGGACAGTTTTCTGAGGATGAACTCTGGTGGTCCCAAATCCAGTGAAATCTTCCTCCTAAAGGAAAAACAAAGAGCATTCCTTATGTCAGCCGTACAACATAATTGGATGTGTATGAATGAGGAAAGTCGATCAAGAAACAAAAAGACATCTTCCAAACAAGTTAAAAAACAATACAAGTGGACACAATGCCCTTAAAGGCACAATAAAATATACATTTGCATTTTACATTTAAATTTAGTCCTATTGATGGGCCATCTTATCAAGGTATGTGGTTGCTCTCTAATTTAATAGCACACAACGTGTCCACTGCACATTATGATTTACTTTTTCAAATGATTCGTTTTCATAATATCATCTCATTATCAGGACTTACAAACTCAGTTCAATAAACATCAGATCAAATACAAAACAGAGCTAAAATAAAGTAGCAGTATGAAAAACTTTATAAATCCTGACTTAAACATAATTACTTTTACACTTTTATCCAAAGGAACAGGAATAAACTGCAGCCACATTCTGTCAATCAAACACAGTTGATTAAGTAAGAAAATTGATGGTCTCCATTTAGGTTGTCTACCCATGCCAGTACCAGGAGAATTGTCTTTATTTTTTTCAATTGCTTTATTACATTGTTGTGTTATAATTTTATTTGTTGTGTCCAAACGTTTAAAACCTTATTAAAAAGACTAGACTTTTTTACAAAAAAAGAAAGAAAAAAGAAATATGAACACGACTGCTAGCTGGGTGTTCAGTTTTAGGATACACTCTTCAGGTTTCAACTGAGTGTAACTCGATGTTTGTTAGAGTGTGTTAAAATGCAACTTATGCCTCCACAGTTGAGGCTAATCTTAGTTTGAGTCATTATGGTGTTCCTCATTTGACTATCAGTGATTTGCCCACCAGAAACTATGTGTCAGCATCAGCCCTGCTGCTCTCTGCTCTCATTCCAGTGTTGTATAAGAGTTTTGAAGCAGAAAATAAAACATTTCCTTCATCCAAGTTAGACAGGAACTCTCTCCTTACAAAATTATTTTTCAATTACACACATTTTCTCAGCGACGAACAAGCAAAAAAAGGGGACACAGACCCAACTTAGTTCCTCTCCTAACGAGTGATATTACAATAAATCTATTTAATAAAAGCGCACAACAAATGACACAAAACACACACCAATCCATGAACCTATCTAGCTCAAAAGGGTGTCTAAGTTTCACTCAGTCACATCCTCAAATTTCAAGAACTTTCAACAGTTTGGTTAAAAGTGAAACCCATTGATTAATATCTATTCCACAGGACTGCGGAGCACGGCGCTTTGCAGTGCTCCAGTGTGGCAGCTTCTGAAAGCTTTAGCATGACCCATGTGATTGTTACAGTCCACTCCTGAGGGATTGCATCAGTGGAGTCCGACTGATGTCAGATATTAAAGCTATTGCTTGGGAAGCTAAATGATTAGATCTAGCATGGCTTTGAATCCTCTACATCAATGCACCTTGCTAGAGCTAAAAAGGAACCAATGTGTCATAAATACACTGATGTATACACTAACTACACCGGAACTTTTTTAAACATAAAGCTTAGATATGATAACAATCGCACATTAAATAATACAAGCTGACGTGGTATATCAAGTGCTACACTGGCCTACAATTGAATTAATGAAAAAGACCTCTAGCAAAAATAGCATCAGTTTGTTTTACCCAAACCAACATTTGATGCAATACCCGAAAGCCACGCTTATATGCATTTATTTAGCTTTGTAATTAAGTGGATGACGATTAGACAGTTGTATTACTGGCTCTAAGGATCTTAAGAAAGCTCTGCTCCCCATCCTGTTGCTTCCTGCGTTAAAAAACAGCGAGCAGTCAGCTGACAGCAGCTCCAACGTGGAGGAGTGGGTTCCTCTACTTCGCTGCAGCGACGTTTTTCTTTTAAGATTAGCGGTCAGAGGTTGTCAGAACTGGGTGGGAACTTCAACACACCAAACCATATCAGGGGATGAACAAAGAAAGACATCTAATGGTTTCCACAACAAAGTGCGACGCTGCCGCCAAAGTTTCCGCTTTATTTGCTTTTCGTGCACGCAGACTCAGCTGAGCGGACACCGTTCTTTCAGCTGCAACTTGGAGCTTTGATTCCGCCCATTTCACGTCCGTGAAAGTGCTCTTGATTTAAAATGTGCAGTAACAATCAGCCTACAGATACCCAGCTCTAAACCTACCAGAGCTTTCCACTGCAGATGAACGGCTAGCTACTATCCCAGCGTTAGAATTTAAGCTTGTAAGCTAACTTGCCGCTAACAGTATGCCCACTGTTGTTCGTAACTAACAACCGGATACAATAAAATCTTTCCTTTAAACAAGCTGTGTTGATTTGTCACAATAGGTGTATCGTTTCCAATGTCGTTACAATGCTATGGCTAGCTTACCTCCTCACTGCTGCTGGAGTCAAACCCCACATCTCTCTGCCGGCTGTACTTCTCCGTTACCCCGAGAAGGCGCAGCAGGGACGGATCCTCGCTTAAAGCAAGTCCGATGTTTACGGGCCTCGGCCCTCCGACAGCCAGCTCACCGACGTCCGAGCCCCATCTTCCGCGTCTGCTTCGTTTCTCGGACCGCAGCCTGCTGCGAACCGCGGACGGCCGGCCCGGAAAACGAGCCCTGGCTGGCGGTGCTCCACTGCTCAAGCCCGCCACCGTGGAGGAAGAGGATAATCCGCCTCCCGAGGCCGCCATTATTTACTACAACAACAGGGACGGCGCGCTGGCAGAGGGAAAGGGCGACTGCAGCGATGCGAAAGGCAAGATGGACTGATCCGAGGCAAAGGCGCGAGATAGGAAGAACGACAGGTGCATCATGGGAAAACGAACTTCTCCGCTCTCCGACATGGGGAGCGACTTCGCATCTATCTAGCTTTAAATTCTTAGTGTTTGTCGGGAATTTACTTAATTTTTGTTCATATCAAATTAAAGAGCTCATCCCAAATTTGTGGTATTTGCTTAATTAAACCTACATGCATTATCCATAATCCCTCCAGTTAACCATTATCCATAAAATTTAAACCCCGTCTGTCTTTTAATACTCTTATCAATCGGTTATCTGAGGCTCAACAATATAAACATATGACAAACTAACGGTTCAATTCGTCAATCTAAATAAATTGGTAAATAGATTTAGGATACCCATCATATGCCTTTAGTAAACGTACCTTATGTGCATTACTTTAACTGTCAGTTACAAAGTGTGCTGAAGTATTTGCAAAGTAGTTTCACATTAATAGTTGAACTAACATTTTATATGGACAAACATAATACATTGGTGGTAAATGTTAATGAAGACATAAGATTTATACTTATGAGTCATAGTCTCAAAGACTAACATTTTGACCAAATAATAAAAGAGATGCTGCTGTGTCTCTTTATGCCCTAAATAAATAAATAAAAAACTTAAATCCACAATATTGATCATGATTGTCATTCAACTCCCCCAATCACAAATTACCATAGATATGTGTGACTTCCTAAAGACTTTAACACTTTTGAGGTTCAGATTATTCAACGTGAATAACTGTATTTACAGCTTCACTTTAATTTATTTTCTGAATACTTCTGGAAAGACAAAATATAACATATCAAGACAAATGTTTTTAAAAGGTCTTAGTTTTACAAATGTTGAACTTTATTTTAAATACTGATCATCTTTGTGCAAGTGCCACATTTCTTCGTTTTTATCTTCAAAATAAAACACTCCAGTTAAATATATTTCCATTATTGTGAGGAAAAATGCAATACACTAAAGTGTCTATCAATAAATAATACAAAACATGTCAGGTAACAGATGCAAATGGGAGAACATACAAAGGCCTTATGTGATGATTTCAATATGAACATAAAACCTGACTATGTACACCTGTCTTTTCAAATCAAAGAAATATACAAAAAATTACCAAGAAACACCTACAGTTCTGTTACATAACCGGTTTTCACCAGCAGTATTCTTTGACAATGAAACTGTCCTCTTACATAAATTATTTCTGATAAGCATTTAAATGGTAACGCAGGTCTTTTCCCCATTTATTATCTCTTCTCAGCCACTGTTTCGCCCTCAGAGTGGCAGCACTGATGAGACTTTAAATCACTTTCTATTTCAAAACTCTTTCCACAGGTGACACAGGAGTATTCAAAGCTAGGAGTTTTATGAGTAGATGGTCCATGTTTACCTTTCTTATGTGCTCGGAGAGCAGCAACAGAGGGAAATGTACAATCACAATCTGCTTCAGGACAGGGAATTTTCAGCTCTACTGAAGAAGATTCTTCTATGTGTGAGTCACTGGATTCTTTTCTCCCCTCTGGTTGATCATCTTGTTTGGTCTTCTTCCAACCTACCACTTCCTCTGGAGCTACATATTTGGGTTTACGGCCACGTTTTTTGCCCCGTGGCTTACCATCACAGTTTAGATTGTTTGCAAATTTCTCCTGGTGCTGCATGAGCTCCTCTTCTATTGGGAAACCACGTCCACATTTGCCGCATTGGAAGGTGTTGTCGTCAGCCAAAATGGTGCTGTGAGGGTGCACTGCGATGCGGTGGTAGCGTAATCGAGAGGGACTGGGAAAAGAAGCTCCGCAGTCCCTGCAGGGGCACCGCCGTTCCATGCATTCATATCGTCTGTGTTTGGTCAGCTTCAAGATGTCAAATGCAAGCAACAGTCAAGGAACATAATTGTAAAATTGCAATAGAAAAAAGGCTTCTGTGATCTCACCTCAGTGAAGGTACAGAAATTATTCTGGCAATAGGCACAAAGGAAGGGTTTTTCTTCTGTGCTGTGTGTGTTTTGGTGTTTGGTGAGCTCTTCAGAGGAGGAAAAGCACTTGTCGCACTTGTAGCAAGTGAACAGTGTATTGATCTGTACAAAAAATAAAGGAATTATATCAACTTAAACATGCCACACCCCTTTTAGGTGCAACAGGTGCTATAAAGACATTTCAGTCATTGAGACAGGTATTTAGCTGAAGAAAAACCTAATCTTTGCAAAAACATGACAACAAACTAGACTAAAAAACTCAAAATAATTGTAAAGAAAATATAAGCAAATCTTTCAAGGTTTGGTTTTGTTGTTGGTTCACTATCAATACAATAACAGTGCTCTTAAATGTTCACTTATAAGATTAACAATGTTAGAATGAAATGGAACACTCCACACCTGCTGCAGGTGCTGCTTGTACTGGTCCCGATGACTCTTCCTCATGTGTCTCTCCTTGGCTTTGGGGTCACTGAAGGTGATGAAGCACTGAAAACACTGCAGACTTTCATGCTGATCTGCATCAGAATGATGTCTGACAATTAGGTTTGTATCAACAGACTTGTTAAATGCAGTGTGAAGCCTGTGTTGCAGAGGGGAAACTAGCATCATTGTGACATATAGGAATAGAGCAGTGTGAATGCAGTCAGCTTACAGGACTGCAGGGGGGTGACCGCAGACTCGGGCTTGATCTCAGTTGAGGATTTCATCTCCCTTCCAACAATGACTTGCTCTATCTTAAGCAATTCCATGCTGACGTTTTAAAGAAAAGAAAAACACCAAGCAACACGACGCTGTCACATTAGCACTGTGTTGGTGAAAAACATCAAACATGAATGAGAAATCCCAATGTTAGCCGTCAAAGCTAATCCTGCAGCAGGTCAACACTGTGAAGACAAACACAGGGCTGGCTTCAACTAAGCAGTGCGCTTTCCCTTCAGTACAAATAGAAGTGATTCACTTAGGAGACCTAAAGGGAATGCTGCTTTGATAAACATTACGAAAACCTGCAAAATTAAGGCCTGACACAACTTGAAAATAGAAGGATGGAGGCGACGCAAACTGACCGACTATAGACAGCAAACCAAAGCGAATCGATTGTGTCCATATATTCTACAAGGGTAATCAAATTAGCCACTCTTAGACAAATTTTCAAGTTATATCGGCATACTTTTTTAAAAAATCCGTTCGCAATTGTGCTAATTCAGAGCCTTTGTATTCAATTATCAATAAATAATCTCCTACCATTCACAGCTTCCAACGAAATGAAGCCGCGAAGTATAACTTGTCATCCTCACGTGATGAGGGAAATATGTTATCGCGAGAACACAAAATCGACTTGTTTTTCACAAACTATTCCTCAGAAATTGTACTTTGGAAAGGAAACTATACATGACATACATTAGTAAGAAGATATGCTTTTGCAGATCGCATCTGGAAGGACAGAAGAAAGGTAGTCGTTTTTGGCTTATGTTTTAAATGTCTGTTTCAGGTTTAATTCTTCCTTAAACCAGGAAGAATAAAACAAATATCAATTTCTGAAACTGGACCATATCAGACAAAATAGTACAATGCAACACAAATATGAAAATGTACATTTTTCTTTAGGCTTGACGCATAACAAAGGCTATTTTTCCACAAAATAATTTCTCATATATGAAGTTATTCTTGTTGACACTCATAATAATTAGGTCACTTGAATTCAACTCAGTTCAGTACTTTTATATCAATTAATTAAAAGAAACAAAATTGTTAACACTTGGTATTGTTAAGTACTTGTAAAGCACATGCTTATGTTTATTTTGAATTTGTGAAGCCTTCACACTTATGTTGAGAACAATCTGTAAAATACATAAAGAACCGTAACATTCCAGCAGCAGTACCAACTTGAAAAAGTCCAGCCTTCAACTCAAACATAATTTTCAGTTAATAGAACTTTATTTGTATTTTTACCCAACAAGGCAGACATCAATGCAAAGCTTGATGATGAGGTGACAACACGGCACATTATTTTATCATTTAAATAATTTGTGAATGAAAGGAGCACCGGGTTAAGGGCATATGAGGCAGAAAGTAGAGTTCAAGAAGTTAAAAGTGGCCATCTAAGCTCTGGCCTGCTGCTGCTGCTGGTAATCAGCAATTCGGCTTTCCATCACAGGCCTGAAGTGCCGGATCAAGCCCTGTGAGCACAGATACAAGAAATAATTCACACTGATGTTATTCAGAAAATACATACAATTTATACATACATTAAATCTTAAAAGGTCCAGTATGGGGGCTTTAGTAGCACCTAGTGGTCCAAAATACACATTGCAACCATCTGAACACTACTGGCCAGAAAAAACTATACTGACAACCCAGCATGTTGGTATGTGGTTTGATCTTAGTGTTTGACAGCTAAAACTCCTGGAAAATTTAGCTATTTCAGTGTATCCTCTGTTTTCAGTGTGAGAACATATTAAAAACTGAGTCACAAGTTTTTAATTGGATTATATACTTATCCTAGGAAAATAAGGACATCACAATATGTAATGCAATACATTACATCAGTATCGATCTAAAACATCACTACTGGTGTTTATGTCCCAGATAAACTGGTATGACATTGACTCCAGTAATATCATCACTGCAAAGGCATGTTGAGAGAACGGGTCTTTACCTGCACAGGCCATGCTGCACCATCACCCAGGGCGCAGATCGTGTGTCCCTCAATCTGCTTACTGAGCTCCCAAATCATGTCGATCTCTGCTGGGCGCGCATCACCGCGGACAAAACGCCACATCATGTTATTCATCCAGTCCACTCCTGCAGAAGCAGATGGAGTACATTAATACAGTTAATACGGTTTAACATATAGAAGAATTTAATTTAGTATTGTAATAATACTGAAAAATAAGACGGACACAAAATGGCAGAAAAAGCCACTGAGGCAGACTGACCCTCCCTGCATGGGGTGCACTGGCCACAACTCTCATGCTTGTAGAACTCAATCAGGCGGGCGATGGCTCTGATGATGTCAGTCTGAAAAATGTAACCCATTTGTCAATGTATCAGCAATATTCCAATGACCTTTAGCAAAATGAAACTCACTGCAAAGATGGCAGCCTTACAGATTTGTCCATGACGATTATAGCAGCGGTGCCCAGTCCAGTCTGCGCCTGAATGAGGCCATCAAAGTCCATCAGCACTTCTTCACAAACGTTCTTGGGAATGAGAGGAGTTGAGGATCCACCGGGGATGATAGCCAGCAGGTTATCCCAACCTCCACGCACGCCACCTGCCAGATAGTTGGTGGCCTCAATTAAAATCAGAATAAAATTAAGCTGGACTTGTGTGTACATTGAGCTGTCTAAATTTTCAAGTCGAGGAGAACACAGAGGGAATGAGGTCATCTGCTTTTCTCTTAACTAACATTGTTTCCAATATACTGACCATACAAATCCTGAAATAAAAAGTAATTTGCTCACACAATGGATTAGTTACAATCATGTTGTTGAAACAATCAACATTTAAAAAATGATGCACCTGCATGTCTCTCGATGAGTTCTTTCAAAGGGATCGACATTTCCTCCTCTATGGTGCACGGGTGGTTGACATGGCCAGAGATGTTGAAGAGCTTTGTGCCCGAGTTCCTCTCCCTTCCGAAGCCCAAAAACCATGAGCCGCCACGACGGCAGATGGTGGGTGCCACGGCGACGGTCTCCACGTTGGCAACAGTTGTCGGGCAACCGAACACACCTTTGAAGCAGAGGAGAAATCACATTTCAAAACCCTTCACAGCACGTGTGCTGACATCCAGAAGGGAAATGTGTTTGCATCTCTTTTTAATCCATTCACCACTCTTGGCAAACTGATCTTACCCACATCAGCAGGGAAGGGGGGCTTCAGGCGGGGCTTCCCTTGCTTGCCCTCCAGAGACTCTATGAGAGCAGTCTCCTCTCCACAGATGTAAGCTCCCGCCCCGCGCATCACAAACACATCAAAGTCATAGCCGGTGCCACAGGCATTCTTTCCAATTAGCCCAGCAGCGTAAGCCTCATTGATGGCCACCTAGTATCCAAAAGAGAAAATATCATGCAAGCATTAGTTCCTAATTGGATCATTATTTTTGCCGTATCTGCACAAAGTTGAAACAAGCTGTAAAATCAAAATAAATCCTCTAAACTACATTTCACACGGATGGTGATATAAAACATCTTTTCATCACCTTTCCTATAACTAAATTGCATTTTTAAAACTAAATTACATTTTTAAAAATACTTTTTATGTGTATATAAGAAAACAGATCACTAAACCGTAGTTCACCTGCAGGTTGGATGACTCGTTGTAGAACTCTCCTCTAATGTAGATATAAGCAGCACGTGCTCCCATGGCCCTCCCAGCAACCAGGCAGCCCTCCACCAGCTTGTGGGGATCATTCCTCATGATCTCCCTGTCCTTGCAGGTGCCTGGTTCTCCCTCATCAGCATTCACAACCAGATACTTAGGCCTAAAAGAAGAAATTTAGGAGTTGGGTAAACATGCAGCCATCTGGGTGAAAAAGTGGTCACTTTCTGGTTTAGTCAATTCTAGAACCAACAGCAGGATACAATAAAAATAAGACACCATTTGGTTGATAGGGATGAAGTGATGAAGAATTTATGGCCTAAACTTTGTAAAGAGTGATGCAAACATCAAGCTGGCAGGTAAATCTGTCCTTTTCCTCACTGACCTGCCATCACTGGGCTTGTTCATGAAGCTCCACTTCATGCCGGTGGGGAAACCAGCTCCACCTCTCCCACGCAGCCCAGAAACCTTGATCTCATTGAGAATCCAGTCAACTCCCTTCAAAAGAATTTCCTTTGTTTTGTACCAGTCACCACGCTTCAGGGCTCCCTTCAACCTGGAGCACAAAACAAAAAAAAGAGCAGCTGAGGACTGTTTTCTTTTTAATAATTTTTTCTTTACCCCCCAATTTCAGCATTGAAACCGATACTGTGTTTCACAGGTAATATCACTTTATTTCACAGATAATATAACTCATACTACCTCCAGTCATGACGGCCATAAAGGTTTGTGAAAATTCTGTCCTCATCTGCCAGTGGTCCAAATTTTGTCTTCTTAGGTGCAGCCTAGAATAAGTAGGGAAAAAGGGTTAACACTATAATGGTAATTTCAAATGTTCTTTAGTTTAAAGGAATGCAGCGAATGTACCTGTGCTGTGCTGTTGAATCTAGTGATAGCTGTCACGCAGCCTTGGCAGGCAGCGGCAGGGGCCCGTACGACCCCACACACCACTGATCGAGACAAGGAGAGCATCTTTCCTACAACACAGGGAATGGAAGAGAAAAGTTCAGCGGTTGCCTCATTAGTGACTTTGGAGACTTTCTTCAACCAGGTGTGGGGGAAAAAAGTAGTTAAGCAGAACAGAATAAATTCAATGCAGCTATTTTTTATTTTTAATTAAAGTAATACTCTAGTTCTATCATAGCTGCTAATATCTTGTTTTTGTTCCAACTGTTGATGTCAAACAACAGTCTTTATCCTCATTTGCCTACTTCATCATTTTTGGATAAGATGGAGACATAATTTAGTTTAAATTTGAATGGTTTTGACATGCATTAATTATTCTAAACTGATTTATAAGGCTGCTTATTCTTTTTCAAAGATCCAACCTTTAAGCCTTTTTTTAATTAATCAGAAAAAAATATAATATAAACTTTTAGTGTTGACATAACACCTCTATACAACTTTGTTATTGTAGCACAGAAATGACAAAGAATAAAATATGTCTAAACAACGGTTATAAGGGTGAAATGTATCGATAATAATGTGATATGACGTTATTATGATAAATCACAGGTTTAAAAACAAGTTAGGGAGTGATTTACGTAACACAGTAAGATTATCTTACACTTACAGCATCAAAACAAGACCAGAGCACTGCCCGAGTCTGGTACGACACAACCGTCTATACTTAACATTCACAATAGTTGAAAGACGGTAAGTTTTGTGAGTGAAAAGCATCTTCATAACTACTTTTTAAATTAACTTATGTCTGGCTGAGCTCGGACGCTTGGAGGTTGCGTGCCTCCTCTTCTTCTTATGTGATGTTATGTCAGACGTAACGACCAGTTAGCTAACGAAGGTGAGGACTAGCTTTAGCAGGGCTACCAACCCTCACTCTTTTAAAAATCGAAGCGAACACGTTACTAGAGAAACATTTAAAAGGAAATGAATAGATCGGCGTTATTACACCTCGCCAACTGTGCTCAAACGTGTACACTCTGTGACCTCCGTGCTAGGATCCGTTAGCCTATGTGGCTAAGACAGCTAGCTCAGCGGTTAACCTTGTAGTCGGAATAAAAACTGAATATTCACAGCGCAACGAGCACGTCCTAACTTTGAAGCAGGTGAAGTGGGTGGCTTATAACACGCGTGTAATTAGCGGCATATGAGAAGCGAAATGAGTTGACGCAAGTCAGCAAACAACCGTTCCTGCTTACCTTTTCTCAACGTTTCGGGTTTATGAAACACAGCTTCACAGGAAGCGGAGCGCTCCGACCGGATACAGTTGTGAGCTGCTGGCTCAACGGAGCGGGTTTAAATACGTTTAGCATTTCATAACGTACGCCTGTCCTTACAGAAGGTCAGCATGAGACGTATTTCACCTGAGTACGAAACTAAAATATGCTTCTTTTTTTGCTGTTGCAACATTTGATGAATTTACTAACTGCTATTTCTGTGGGCGTCCATTAATTTTTCCAAATGACCTCGATTAGAACAGGTCACGTGCACTGTTTCGCCTCCAGATTTTTCAACCGTTTTTTCTTGCCTTTGTTTAATTTAGTTTGAGGAAGTTCATAATCCTCTCCCTGGGCTGCCACCTTATCGTGGTGGAGGGGTTTGAGTGTCCCAGTGATCCTAGGAGCTATGTTGTCCGGGGCTTCAAGCCCCTGGTAGGGTCACACAAGGCAAACAGGTCCTAGGTGAGGGATCAGACGAAGCGCAGCCCAGAAGACCCTTATGAAGAAAAACAGAAATGGACTTCGTGTACCCTCGCCCGGGCGCGGGCTACCGGGGCCCCCCCCTGGAGCCAGGCCCAGGGGCGGGGCACCATGGCGAGCGCCTGGTGGCCGGGCCTTCACCCATGGGGCCCGGCCGGGCCCAGCCCGAAGAGGTTACATGGGTCCCCCTTCGCACGGGCCCACCACCCGTGGGAGGGGCCATAGGGGTCGGGTGCAGTGTGCCCTGGGCGGCGGCCGGAGTCGGGGATCTTGGCGGACTGATCCCCGGCTGCAGAAGCTGGCTCTAGGGACGTGGAACGTCACCTCTCTGGCGGGGAAGGAGCCTGAGTTAGTGTGCGAGGCGGAGAGATTCCGGCTGGACATCGTCGGTCTCGCCTCGACACACAGCTCTGGCTCTGGAACCAGCCTTCTCGAGAGGGGTTGGACGTTTTGCTACTCTGGAGTTGCCCCCGGTGAGAGGCGCCGAGCAGGAGTGGGCATACTCATTGCCCCCCATCTCGGTGCCTGTACGTTGGGGTTTACCCCAGTGAGCGAGAGGGTAGCATCCCTTCGCCTGCGGGTGGGGGGACGGGTCCTGACTGTCGTTTGTGCCTATGCGCCTAGCGGCAGCACAGAGTACCCACCCTTTTTGGAGTCCTTAGAGGGGGTACTGGAGGGTGCCCCCCCTGGGGACTCCCTCGTTTTGCTGGGGGACTTCAACGCTCACGTGGGCAACGACAGTGAGACCTGGAGGGGCGTGGTTGGGAGGAATGGCCCCCCCAGCCTGAACCCGAGCGGTGTTCTGTTTTTGGACTTCTGTGCTCGGCACGGATTGTCCATAACGAACACCATGTTCAAACATAAGAGTGTCCATATGTGCACCTGGCACCAGGACACTCTAGGCCGCAGTTCAATGATCGACTTCGTTGTCGTTTCAGCTGATCTGCGGCCGCATGTTTTGGACACTCGGGTCAAGAGGGGGGCGGAGCTTTCCACCGACCACTACCTGGTGGCGAGTTGGCTCAGATGGTGGGGGAGGATGCCGGTGAGACCCGGGAGGCCCAAACGTGTTGTGAGGGTCTGCTGGGAGCGCCTGGCGGAGTCCCCTGTTAGGCGGAGCTTTAACTCCCACCTCCGGGAGAGCTTCGAACACGTTCCGGGGGAGGCGGGGGACATTGAGTCCGAGTGGGCCGTGTTCCGCGCCTCCATCAATGACGCGGCCTCCCGGAGCTGCGGTCGCAGGGCTGTCGGTGCCTGTCGTGGCGGCAACCCTCGAACCCGCTGGTGGACACCGGCGGTGAGGGATGCCGTCAGGCTGAAGAAGGAGTCCTATCGGGCCTTTTTGGCCTGTGGGACTCCGGAGGCAGCCGATGGGTACCGGCAGTCCAAGCGACATGCGGCTCGGGTGGTCGCCGAGGCAAAAACCCGGGCGTGGGAGGAGTTTGGGGAGGCCATGGAAAAAGACTTCCGTACGGCCTCGAGGCGATTCTGGTCCACCATCCGGCGTCTCAGGGGGGGGAAGCAGTGCCCCACCAACACTGTTTACAGTGGGGATGGTGTGCTGTTGACCTCAACTCGTGACGTTGTGGGTCGGTGGGCGGAGTACTTCGAGGACCTCCTCAATCCCACTGGCGCGTCCTCCGTTGGAGGGGCAGAGCCTGGGGATCCGGAGTTGGAATCTCTAATCTCCGGGGCTGAAGTCACCGAGGCAGTCACAAAGCTCCGCGGTGGCAAGGCCCCGGGGGTGGATGAGATTCGGCCGGAGTTCCTCAAGGCTTTGGATGTTGTGGGGCTGCGTTGGCTAACGAGACTCTGCAACATCGCGTGGACATCAGGGGCAGTCCTGCTGGACTGGCAGACGGGGGTGGTGGTCCCCCTATTTAAAAAGGGGGACCGAAGGGTGTGTTCCAACTATAGGAGGATCACACTCTTAAGCCTTTCTGGGAAGGTCTATTCAGCGGTTCTGGAGAGGAGGGTCCGTCGGATAGTCGAGCCTCGGATCGAGGAGGAGCAGGGTGGTTTTCGTCCTGGCCGTGGAACGCTGGACCAGCTCTATACCCTCAGCGGGGTCCTAGAGGGTGCATGGGAGTTCGCTCAACCAGTCCACATGTGTTTTGTGGACTTGGAGAAGGCGTTCGACCGTGTCCCTCGGGGTATCCTGTGGGGGGTGCTCCGGGAGTATGGGGTACCTGGCCCTTTGTTACGGGCTGTTCGGTCCCTGTACGACCGGAGTCAGAGTCTGGTTCGCATTGCCGGTAGTAAGTCGGACTCGTTTCCGGTGGGAGTTGGACTCCGCCAAGGTTGCCCTATGTCTCCGGTCCTGTTCATAACTTTTATGGACAGGATTTCTAGGCGCAGCCGAGGTGTTGAGGGTGTCAGTCTTGGTGGCCTTAGGATCGCATCTCTGCTTTTTGCAGATGATGTGGTCCTGTTGGCTTCATCAAGTCGGGACCTACAGCTCTCACTGGAGCGGTTCGCAGCCGAGTGCGAAGTGGCTGGGATGAGGATCAGTGCCTCCAAGTCCGAGACCATGGTCTCTCACCGGAAAAGGGTAGAGTGCCTTCTCCGGGTCGGAGCGGACGTCCTTCCCCAAGTGGAGGAGTTCAAGTACCTCGGGGTCTTGTTTGCGAATGGGGGTAGGGAGCGTGAGATCGATAGGCGGATCGGTGCGGCGTCTGCAGTAATGCGGGCGCTGTACCGGTCTGTCGTGATGAAGAGAGAGCTGAGCCTAAAGGCGAAGCTCTCAATTTATCGGTCGATCTACGTTCCCACCCTCGTCTATGGTCACGAACTTTGGGTAGTGACCGAAAGAACGAGATCGCGGATACAAGCGGCCGAAATGAGTTTCCTCCGCAGGGTGGCTGGGCTCTCCCTTAGAGATAGGGTGAGAAGCTCGGCCATCCGGGAGGGGCTCGGAGTAGAGCCGCTGCTCCTCCACGTGGAGAGGAGCCAGTTGAGGTGGCTCGGGCATCTGATCAGGATGCCTCCTGGTCGCCTCCCTGGGGAGGTGTTCCGGGCTCGTCCCACCGGGAGAAGGCCCAGAGGAAGACCCAGGACCCGCTGGAGGGACTATGTGTCCCGGCTGGCCTGGGAACGCCTCGGGATCCCCCCGGAGGAGCTGGCTGAAGTGGCCGGGGAGAGGGAAGTCTGGATTTCCCTGCTCCGGCTGCTGCCCCCGCGACCCGACCCCGGATAAGTGGAGGAGGATGGATGGATGGATGGATGGATGAAGTTCATAATGGAACTACTTTATGATAAGCAAAATCCATGTAGCTCAATCAAGAAACACTGGAATGATGTACTGGAAGCTGCTGGATTGGGGAAAAAATGTATTTATACTTCAAGGGCAGAATTATGTACATGAATAACATACACAAGAATAATTTTCTGTTCAAATCAATTAAAATTTAAATTCAAACCTATAATAATGTGTCAATATACAAATTAAGCAAAAAAGTTTGCATTATTTTTCCAAACTGAGGTCATCACAGTGAACTTAAATACCTAAATACCTTTATAAAACAAAAATAACATAATGACAATAATGTAAGGTTCCCCCAAAGCCCTGAAGTGGATTCAGTGGGTATAAAGAATTGATGGAAGTATAATAATGATAATATTATTGGACAGTTTATAATTATGAGTGAAGTTCAGCATGTTGACAATATTCCATGTAAGTGAACAGTTTGGCCTAGGCTACAGAGAAAAAAAGGAAACCTCATGTGTATATTTGATTGTAACTATATTATATTATTATAATAAGTTATAATAAATTATCTAAAGATCTTAATAGTTTTCCAGTAATCAGTTTGACTGAATGGTATTTCTAATAAATACAAAATCCTCCATCCTAAACGTGCAGCAAAAGAGTGGAAAGCTTTTTACATTTTTTCTACAAGAATAGAATGAGTGAGTGTAAGTTTAAACTCTTGATATAAAGACAGAAAAACGTGAAAATTCAAACAATCGCACGCAGCAGCAATCCCACGTGTCCGTACAGTTAGAGCCACTGCATCATGGCAGCTTATCACCCGGCGCATAAGTATTAACCCTAACATGAAACAATCAACAGAAAGCTGTACGATACATCGCCAGCTGGTGATCCTATATTGTTTGCTGTAATATCCTTTATGATTGCTGTGATGGATAACTACGTGGGCATTGCAGTTCAAGAGAGTATGCAGGCTTGAATTACATTTAAAGCAGTATTTACAAATGAAAAATACAGCATTTGTTACAAGGAATAAGTAACCGAAACAGTAATTTGTGCATTGAAGAGAAAGAAAACCACGTCAGAAGTCAGGCCAGTTCATAAATCAAAGTGTAACTCATTTGTCAATCTCCAACAGAAAAAAAAACAACAAATAGCTTCATGAGATTAAAGCAAGAAATTAAGATAACAGAAGGTGCATATACTTAACTAAGGGCAGCAGGAATATGGTTATGGGTATGAATAAAACATATAGTCTCCATTTGGTCGTTCATATCAGTGCACTATAGTTAACGTCAATTACTGTAGTTGGAATGGAAGAATATTTGTGATTTCAGTAAAAAAAAAAAAAAAAGAACATTTTCTCTAGATTTGTAGTGGGAGCTTCCTCACGAGTCTTCAAGAAGTGTCTCTGGCTCAGCTGTTGGAGGCTGATAACTGGATCTGCGTGAAACCCGGTGCAATCGGTCCACAGCCACACTCTCAAACGCCCTCCTCATCAGAGGATGCTCCTCCAGGACCTCGTTGAAATCATCCACGCTCAGAGAGTAAAGACGACAGTACGTTTCGGCTGTCACGCTGGCTGTGCGTCGTCCCTGAGTCAACAGGCAGATCTCTGGACCCAGAAAAAGAGATACTTTAGCCATGGGCTGAGCAAAGGATAAATATTAGAAACTAGATTGCTGGTAGCAGAGACACAAGCATTTTATTTTTCAGTGCGTATATTTTATTTGTAGCACCTCACTGTGTATCGCTTTCTGTAGGCTTTACATCATTTTGTTATCGTTCTTACTTGTGTGGCAATAAGATGCCCGAGCACTAATTTATCATTAGTAAATTCCTTGAGGTCAGCATGGAGGAAAATGAACGCAATCAGACCTGTGCACCATCATATCGTTTCCTGGCTTTGTTAAAATAAAATACATAGCCCAGCATGCACCCATCCATCCATCCATCCATTATCAATACCGCTTATTCCCTGTTGGGGTCGCGGGGGGAACTGGAGCCTATCCCAGTGGTCAACGGGCGAGAGGCAGGGTACACCCTGGACAGTCCGCCAGTCCATCGCAGGGCAACACACAGGACATACAAGGACAAACAACCACTCACACTCACATTCACTCCTAAGGGCAATTTCCCCAATCTCCAATCAACCTAACATGCAGGTTTTTGGACTGTGGGAGGAAGCCGGAGAACCCGGAGAGAACCCACGCAGACACAGGGAGAACATGCAAACTCCACCCAGAAGGGCTCTGGTTCCCCCGGGATTCGAACCCAGAACCCTCTTGCTGGGAGGCGACAGTGCTAACCACCACACCACTGTGCCGCCCCCAGCATGCACCATCACCACTAAATAGGGAAAAGCTCATTGACTGTGAGGGATAAAGTTTATCCTATTAATGCGTGACCCGGATAGAGCAATACCTTTCCATTACTCAATGAACTTCAGCAGCTAAATCAAATTCAAGTCAGAAGTGTCTGTCCAAACATCTATTTCTGTCTTCCTTCTATAAATTAGTCTGTCTCAGTCCAGACAGAAACCACTAAATAACATCAGACTGGCATCCCTCTCTAAGTAAACCTGCAGTTTACTGCTGTGTTCATCCTTCTCCAAGCTTATATCATAAAGTCTGCCTCGTGTTTTAACACACTTTCCCATTTGTCCTGAGTCTCATGTGGCAGTTTAATTAAACTAGTTTTAGCTATCCTCTAACAATTTTCACAATTCAGTTTCTGGAGTTGTTTATTGGTGATGTTATCATGAGATAACCAGGCAAACCAGGAACAAGTATCATAAGAATAAATTAATTGATAATCAAATTTTAAATCAGTCCCATTATGACATTGGAAAGTGAAAGTAAAACAAAAAAACAGCCTGCTGCACCCATGGAGAACAGCACAAACAAAAGTGCAGTGTGTGGTGAGCATGCAAATGAATAAATGAATGGCTATGATATATACAAGGCTGTCTTTGCCTCTTAAAGTAAAGTTTCTGTTCTGAATTTAATCATCACAAAGTTAACGTTCAAAACAATTTAGAGATACATTTGTAGCAACAGTAATGCCTTACAGCCTTAATAGCTCTTGAAAAAGAAAAAATGTATGGCCGAATTCAGTGAGATACACTGAACACATTTGCATTTTATACAAATGTTTAAAAAATAAGGAGATATTTGAATATATTAACTTGGTCATGATAATTTAAATGCAAATGATAAAATGAGGTTATGAATGTCATGTGGACTGGTGATAGAAATTATGGAAAGCCTCAGCATCTGTACAATCCAGGATTGTTGGTGTAATTACTACAGAGCAGTGGAGATAAAATACGAAAAGGAAGAGCCAGGACAGATGCATCAATGACAAATAGGATAGTAGATAGCAGGAGAGCAACAACCACTAAAAATTTGAATCACAGAACCTCTTATAGATTTCATAGGTAGCTTTTACCCCCAAAATAAGCTCCATCGCTGAGCTGAATCTCCTTACTGCCACGGGGGATAATGATAACAGTGCCATGCTGGATGAAGTACATCTTCCGACCCAGCGTTCCTTCTCGAATAATGAAATCTCCTGGTTGGAAAACTTCAAAGCGGAGCTTGGTGAGGATCACTGTCACAAAATGGGGGTCGGTGTTGGCAAAGAGTGGCATGTTCGCTACCAATCCACGGCAATTGTAGCTGACAATCTCCTGCAGGATGTTGAGAAAGTGAAAGTAAAACAATGAGAAATCAAAAAATGGTCAAAATGCTGATGATAAGTCATAAACTCATAAATAGGCAGGGGTTTGTGATAATTATTTTAAACTCAAATACTTCATTAATAGTCTATCATTTCAGCGGGCCGAGGTCCAATCCAAAGTCTGGTCAATGTCTCACCTCCCGTAGCGGATCACTGAGCTCTCCCAGGATGCTGTCCTCGTCAAACATCTTGCCTTGAAATCTCTGCTCGTAATAGTCGTGAATCCTCTGCCTTACGTCCGCTGGCAGTTTGTGAAACGACATATACTGCTCCACTTGTTTGTACTGAAAGCATTTGTACAAAACACAATGGGATTTTACCATGATGAGGATACAATCAAAACTCTGATGTCAGATGTAACAATGTCCCATTTTTTACCACGTGCTTGCTAAATTATCATTGGGCAGTAATTACTTATTTATTCCATTTGTTGTAAAGGCACTTCATCAAAATTTTAAGTGGATTAAAACCGGAAAGTGATCCAGAAAAGGTGCCATTTGTCATAATCTGTTCAGCTTTATCTTATGAAAATCCCCTTGACACAGTGGCAGTAAGGCCACAAAATCCATTAGATAATAGATATATTAAATTCTGCATGGTCTCCTGGACTAAATTGTTTATGTGATGAAACATGGCTGTGATATTAAAACTTAAAGCCGGGATCACACTAGCATCCATGTGAGGCTTATAATTCACCTTAAATGAAGACGTTACAGGCCAAACTGTTTTCATTCGTTAAAAAGGTCGTGTCAGAGCAGAGGTGAGTACCTTCTCCTGATACTGTCGATGCGATGCATCCAGGGACTGAACCAGATTAGCCGCGTGACCCAGGAACATGGCGTAGCAGGTGGCTCCAACTACCATGCTGATCATGGTGAGCCAAACGTCACTGAGGCCCTCAGGAGGGTGAGCACCGTACCCGATACACAACATGTGGCTCATGGCCATAAACAGCGCGTAGGAGTACTGTATGTGCCAGGTAGCGTTCTGAGAAGAAATCAGTCAAAACAAAAGTAGAGAAATGAGACCATGATTGAATAGGTTTCTTATAAAATGTACATAGGGATAAATCAAATTAGCAACGCTAAGAAATGGAAGTGAACGCAGTATAGCAGAGGCCTTTGGTCATACTTATTTTCTGGATTGATGCAATATTATGATATTTTTTCTTTGTGAAAATAAGAAACCTTTAAAATGATAATCCTTGGATGAAAAATGTGCATTTAAAAGCATTGGACATCCCACATCATACTTATCCTCAACCATGTTACTAGGACTTAAGCAAGTGTTCAAGTCTACAAGAGTATTTTAGGTGTTTTTTCTTTCTGATTGTTTGGGAGTACAGAGTTACAACACTGACAGCCGTGGAAAAAAATATTAGTGAGAGGCCTTAAATTAAAAATGCATGGGAACACGATAACTAAACTCTGATGCCATCACAGTGACGTGAAACCACAAGACATTATAATATTATAATATTTGTTAAGCTCACAAAACTGGATGCACTGTGCACTATGGGACCTTTTGAGGATTTGATCATGGATTAATTAAGTTTAACTTATTTTAACACCAGGCTTTTGATGATTTCTCGATATGTGATGTATTTTAGCACAGTCTACTCTTAAAGGAAATGTAATAGGGTTGCTTAAGGAAACCAGACCACCACAGAACCTGAATTTTGTGACATATGATCCTGGGTTGCAACTTGTAGCCAAGCAATAAAAAGATGCAACCACAACCAAGCTGTGAAATGCTGTTTTCACAAATGCACTGTAGTCTTAAAATAATAATGAGGATAAGGAGAATAATGAGGGTTTCGGAAGGTGTGGCATTAGAAAGCACAAATGTCCATAGCACATGCGCCACGCTTCTGTCAGAGATTTTCCACCAAGTAATCAAATAATGAATGTCATCATTCCAGCATTCTCCAGAAGCGAAAGACATTTCTGCATCATTTTCTACTTCATATCCTGAGCCATGACACCTAAGACAACCTTAAACCCCCCTCCTCTATTTTTAAGACAAGCAGATAATCTTCCATTTTGAGACATATGCAGGTACAAAGCAGAATGTGAGCAGTTTCTTTAAGCCCTGATTAAGGCGGCCTAGCAACAGTCCCTCAGAAGGCAAAGTGGGGCTTTGCCTTGATTTTTGTATTTTATTACTCTCTAAACTTTTACCGTAGTTGCCCGGAAACGCCTTCCCTTGATTTAAGCAAAAGTGTAGAATTTCACCTTGTGGTTTTCCTGACTGAAAGTGAAGATGTAATATTCTAAACCATTTTAAAGTACATAATTAGAAGTAAAAGCATGTTGTCCACCTTATTCTTTACTTAATTAAACATGGCTGATGTGAGTCATTAAGTGGTTGTAGTAAGAGGTTTAAGCACACATTGATCAGAACCCCTGGAAACATTATATCCTCAGCATCATTACTTAATTGACATTTCACTGAGCTGGAAAAAAATATTGAACCACTATTTTAAATAGAAGAATTGTATCGGCATTTGCCTGTATTTTGATTAGCAGTACTCACCACCATGTTGTTTTTAGATACCCAACATTCTGGAGGAAAGTCCTGCAGCATTGGTACCATGAAGGTCATGCAGCCATCCCAGTGGCACAACAGCAGCATCATGCCTATCAGGTTGACTATGCGAACCACAGCACTGGCAAGGTCATAAGTCATGTGGCAAATCTGTCGGAAGATAATGCGGATTCAGAAAAAAATGCTCTGACAATGATGAACACTTTGTTGCTTTTCGCTTGCCCCGTTACCTCTTCCCACTGGTGAATATATCGGATGAGGCGGGAAAGCCGGAGAAGACGAAGTAGGCTGAGAATTTTGGTGAAACGCACAATACGAAGGGCGCGGGCGGTGCGGTACACGTCTGTAGACTCAAGCAGAGACTCCAGGTCAACAATTAAAAAGATGTAGTCGACAGGTATGGAGGAGATAAAGTCCACCAGGAACCATGTATGGAGGTACTGCGTGCGGATTTCTTTTGGGTCCAGGATGATGTGACTGTCCTCTCCCAAGATACCGGTTCGGAAGTTGAAAATCAGGTCCATGAGGAAGAGAGTATCGGACAGGACGTTGAAGGTGATCCAGGGAGTGGTGTTTTGGTCTTCAAAGAAGGTGATTCCCCAGGGCAAAATTACCAGATTGCTCATCATTAACAGGAGCATCACAATGTCCCAGTAAAACCTGAACACAACAGAAGAGGGTGTTGCTGACATCTATGTGACACTTGCACTTTCTATATGTCTACATATAATTCAATAGAAGAATTTGCAAGGGTGTTTGTCTATCTGCACATGTTGATAATGGTATTTCAAGGCAAAAATCCCCTTTTTTGTGAATCACAACAGAGACGTACTTAAAATTTAAAAAGAAATGCTGCATTGTCCACCGCTGCAGAAGAAATATGTGTAAACCCCTAAACAGAATTCCCAGATCAAGCATCCCAAATTTAGTGAACTAGATTATGCATCAATCAGTTATTAATAATGAGATCCAGAGTTCCTCTTCGTAGATGGGAGAACCATATTTTAAAAGAACTGTTGCTCTCAATCTATCAGGCTGATATTACAAAGTGTCCAAAAGAAAGTAATTTAACACCCAAAGGCAACTATTCATTCAGCAAAATGCACTTGTGCGTGATCATTTGCACTTGTGCGAATATGGGATCATTTTCTTAATTTTCCCACAAACATGAAGCATTTCATCAAACAAACAAATCAATCAAGTGAATGCAGGTTCACTTATTAAATATAAAGTTATTTTTTTAACCATGTCTGACAACAAGCATAACTCTGGAAAACCACCCTTAGATGCCCCCAAGTTACCAGTGAACTGAAGATTTAAGGTTTTACCTTAAAGTTTCCTGAAATATTAATCGAATACTCTCCTATTTTGAGTGCTATTAATGCCTGTGCCATCAAGTTTAAGTTGTCTTTAAAAGATACAGAAGGGAAATTAAAACTCCAGGGTTTGAAACAGCGAGTTAGCTCAGGTGAAGTCATCCCACAACGGGGACACATTGCGGTTTAAGGACTGACCCTTATTCTTGTGATGGCTTCTGTCTAAAGAGAAACCCTTGCCGTTAATGAATGCAGTTTGACCCTTTTAGATTGGTGTACTATTATAAAGCCAATGAACATCAGAAAGTTTCTCTACATGGGGAAATGACTGCCCTGTCATGTGTTAGAGTGCTGAACTTTGTGCGTCTTATGGCTTCGCTGGTTATTGTCTTTGACATCTCATACACATCCTCTTACCCTATTTGTCTCAAGTATCTCTTATCCAGCAGGGGTGCACAGTTAGGATTTCCTTACAGATTGTTTACATGAGGTGTCAATCACTCAGTCCGCTCTGTCTCTCAGTCACTCCTTTGTCGTTCTGGCACAGTAACAGAATATCATCTGGACTATTTTTGATTACTGACTACCTCCAGTGATTGCAATTTGAAACCAGTCAGAAAAGTGGCTCCTAAACGAGTCACGATACAGAAGCGGTTGATTAGTCTTTTCAGTGTCATTCATGTTTATCTACCCATCAATCTTTCTCATCTGTCCTATATGTCAACACACGGGTTTACATGTCTACTTATCTTCAACTCTCATGTTACAACGGCTTCACAGGTACTTCCTGCTACTTAAAATTACTCCAAAAACTCATAGGATCATACTACAGATGTTTTTTGGGCAGATAAATATATTTGCTAACTTGCCAACCAGTGTTTGTGTGAGAAGCTACGTTTCTGCGTTTTTTTTAATAACGTACACGGCATTATAGGGACAATTGCATCAACTGCTGGATCGCTCACAAAAAAAATTCTCATGATAAACACCACAGGTGCATGTTTCCATCAGACTTTACCGCTCTGCCAATCTTCACGTGCATCGTCGTTATTATGGCGATCAAATTAATTGGCATTAAATTGAGTCCAAAGAGAGATTTAAATCTGAAACAAATAAGGCTGAGAATGAATGCACTAATCCGATCTGTCCATTTTAAAGAAGGAAGTTGAACCATAAGGTTTCAGGAGACCGGGATCTCTGTAATCTGCCCATCAGCTGTCTGTGCATTATTGCATAATAGAGCAAGATGGGAATTATAGGGATTCTTACGGGTAATAATCCGCATGCACGGGTTTATCCTCCCTCTCGGGAATAGGCCTCATGGTTAAGAATTGTTTCAATTTGATGCCAGCTATTGGTAGCACACCTCGTGGCGCAGATTGCTTGACCCTCACTGTTCAGATGTGGCCTCGCACTAAAAGCTTCTCTGAAAAGGGGGGCCTGGAAAACCTGAGAAATTATCAGGTATTTTTTTGTTTGAATAGCTATTTAATCGTTAGGGATTTTCCTGTTTTCCAGGAACGCGGAGAGCAGGAGGGAGTGGTATGATTAATCCAGATGATCTTGTCCTATATATTGTATCAGTAATCAAATCTCTTCATCGCCTTATCATGTGCTGGCAACCGTGACATCAGCACCTGTCCTTGGAAAAACTGGATGAGTCAAAACAGACTGTGAAAGGGGACGCAGACACTAGACTGACACTTAGGGCAGAATCAGGTTGCGGCAGTTGGACAAGCACCCAAACTTTTGGTTACCTGAAGTCACTGTAGGGATGAATAATCCACACTCCAAAGCTCCTCACCCTTTCCTGCTCAGCAGCAACCCCCTTCTGGCTGCCAAACATGCGCAGGGAGAACTTGTTGACCCCCGGCTGGAGCAGAGAGCCAAACTGCTTCTGGAAGAGGGTGGACTGGTCCTGAAAGATCTCGTCGATGCCTGCTTCCTCCTCCCCTTCATTTTCCAGCTGACCGTCAGGGTCTGCCGTGTAGTCATCGTTGTGGGTCTTGACCAAGGAGAGAAGGGTCCTGGTCACGTCGCTTCTCTTTTCCGTCTTCGGTGAGGGAGTTCCTGGGGGGGTTGTCCTCTGGGAATTACTTCTCCACCTGGAGAAGCGGCTGCTCCAGCTGCAGTACCTGGCAGGTTCTGGTTTGTGAGCTGGGCTTTCTTCGATGCCCTTCTGATTGTCTATAGTCCCCGGTGGGCTGGTCATTTCAACGACTTCCACAATTTAAGCAGAACAGGCTGGATTTGACCTTCAATTTTGGTGGCTGGAATAGCTCACATTTGGATAAAGCTGGCTGCAGGTGCCATTTTTCAACACAAATCTCATTTAAAAAAGGTCAGGACTTCAGTCAGCCACTTAAAGAAACTTAAAACGAATAATAGCAATCAATTGTGTCAATTAGCTCCTCTGCCTTCGACACATTCCAGGTACTGATATATTGAAATATGATTTTTTTTTTTTCAAAAGAGGAAAAAATTCCCACAAGACTTCTCACAGTCCAAAAAAAGTCGCCAGCTCCATTTGAAACGTGTTGTGATGAATGAACTCTGCTGGGAGGAAAAGCGCAAAGTTTAGGCGCAGCGGCGTCAGCCTCCTGTCTGACCCGGAGAGGACGGACGCAAATGGACAGAGGGCTCAGTCGCCTTCAATAATCGGCTTTTCGCCATAGCCGTGTCCGTTCACCACCACCTCCTCCTCCTCCTGCTGCCCTGTGGTGGGAGTGCCTGCCCCTCCATAGGCGGAACGCAAGGGTGGAACAGCTTTGGCACAGGTTGTGCCGCACAGTCAAGCGCTGCAAAGAGTCTAGAGTCTGTTTGCAGGGGATGGGAATACTTCCTCTATAACTGCGCGAAGTTACGCACACTTCCTGCTTTTAGGCTTACGGTTTTTTAAGGCCAGTACGCATGAAAACCTTTTTGTGCATCAAACTAGAACAAGAACATTAAACCGGAACACTTCTGCAAGGTTGTTACAGGAAGAAAATGTCACATTTGGTACAACAGATTTTTTTTTTTTTTTACATCGTTGCTTTTTATTCTTTATTTGAAAACACAGAATGAAATAACCAGGTTTGGTTATTTCATTCTGTGTTTCTAATAGGAAACGAGGATTTCATCGTTTCTGATTAGACAAGGGATATTGTGCATCTTTTTTTTTCTTCACAGATATTACGATGTTAACAGTTTACATTGCGCATGTGAATGATTAGACGCCCACAAAGAGCGGCAGAAACATCCAAACGAGCAGAAAGCTTGGAGGATCATTCCCCTTATGGCTTGTCAAAGTCTTGATTATGGGATCTAAATACTGGTGGAAAAAAACATTCAATCTATTTTAATATGAACCCTGAAATGAAACATGTAAAAGATGTAGTCAGCTGAAAAATCGTTCATCTACTCTGTAAATGACCTCACTTTAAATATTCAGAAAATATTCAGCAAATTACCATTCAAACCTCTAGGAAAGCATCATGAGTTTGTCATTTCCACGCCCAGGTTTATATGGCTCTGAAGACTTGGAGAAAGGCCAATGGCGGGTCAGACTGCCTTAAAACGGGAGAACCTGTCTGGCCACCTATTTGGAAAGGCCTTTCTTGCTGGCATTTACATACAAAGACTAGTATTTCTTGCTTTGTTTAGTAGCTTTCATACATGCGAATATGAGGAATGAATTCTCTTATCTTCAAGACAATTCCACTAGAGTTGCATGGAAAGAATGGCTGCAAAGATACAATGCACTTCAAAATCAAGCACTACTTTTTAAAAACACGATGCAACAGAGATGGAGGTCTAACTGGCCCGTACTTTCCAGGTCACATTATTTATATATTCTACTGCACCAGATCATATTTCACCTCTGTAGGCCATATACTCTGCAAGTGTCCTTTAGTCTGACTCAAACAGGCACTATTGAAAAGCTGCTGTCATGACCACTGGGCTACTGACCCAACCTTTTCCCTGTTAACCTTCAGTTTGAAATTCTGAAGTCGCTCAAAAATCTACATATGCCTAATGAAAATACCATAAACAAACTTTAGTTTGACCTCTTTGGCATTATGAAATATTAAAGAGTTGTGTAAACTGAAGGCATCACTGATATAAAGTAGCACTTAAAAGAGGTTATTTTACTATAGTTGTGTAGGTCACGAGTGTCATGCAGCCAGATGAAGACTTTAAATGAACAATTTTACACCACCTATAATTCATTCAAGCATAACAAGCTTCTAAGCAACTCTGAGGATTTATACAAAATGTATTCAGTTCAAGTCAGTTTATCCTCCCTGCTCGTCATGAGAACGCCATGATACACAAACCTTAGGGAAGCAAAGCATCTCAGCAATTTCTCAGATCAGCTCATGTTTTTTTGACATTTTGCATCTCTTTAAGGCTGTTGTATAATTTGGAATCATTTGGTTAAATTTTTTACTTATTTAAAAAAAAAAAAAAAGGACTTTAAGATGGTTTCAGCACTTTATTCTGGTGTAGAATAAGCAAGATGAGACAACTATAAAAGTGGTTTAAAAGCTTAAAAATGACACACAAAAAGCTACTAAGCCTTGAGAAGCTAAAAACACTTGACAAACATTTATTGGTCTTTGACAGAAATAAAGTTATAAATATGAAAGCCGTTCTGGCACTTCCCATTCGATGGCCTTCTTTTCATGTTGAGGTGGCATTGGTGGCACATAATTTCCTGAAAAACACAATCATATGATTATCGTCCTGCTTTGCGTCATGTCCGAATTGAGTTTGATTTGTTATTGGGACTCACGTTGCTTTATCTTTTTTCTTCACATATTCACAAATCGGTGAGACCTGCGTCAGTTGGACTTTCAAAGTGTTTGTCTCCTGCTGCCAGGCATCAGACTCAGCTTTTAGGGCATCTTAATGACAGAAGAAGAATTTCAGGCATAGGCTCTTGTTTTCTCATGGTGACATTTGGCCAGAAATATGGTTTGTTTGGCAGGATAAGTGTTTTACCTGTCGTCTGTTTGTTTGATGACTCACTGGATTCCACTTCTTCTTTTTTTGTTTTCTACAACGAGATGGGAGAAAATATATTTTTTCTACTTGCCCAAGGAAAAGTTATTCCATATACATTTACCGGACAGTAAAAGCATTCCTATGAGAGCTACATTTGACATAATATTTCCCTAAAAAAAAATTACTATGGAAATAAGAATAATCCTTCCTGAAACAGAAAAAAAGTCAAGTCAATACCACCAAATAGCACAGGAATGACTGTTAAAAATTTAAATAAATAAAAACACAACAATTCTTATTTGAAGTAAAAAAAAACAAACCCACACAAGTCTGCTTAAAAACATTGAGCTGATCAATGTAGAAAGAACAGTTTCTGACTGAAAGCCTGGTTGTGAGTAACCGGTGGACCATTTTGAACCCATAAACATTTCAAATGTGACGCTACATCAGAGTCTGCTACTAAATAATACTAAATAATACCAATACTTAATAATAGGAGCTCCTCAAAAGAAAGAGATGAATTTCTTGACAATATTTAGGTAAACCGTCAACAGACCAATCACATGATGAGGTATAATGAGAAGACTTTAGAGAGTCTCTCGGAGGTAATGATGAGCTGAGGGTTAACCACGTGAAATAAGCTGCATATAAATCATCAAGTTAGTCAAAATTAACCTGTGAAGACTGAATATTAATCATCAACTTGGGGCAAGTTCAACAAGACTGAGAATCTGGAGGAGTCTACGTCTGCAGAGAATACAGACAGCACTGCATCACAGACACACATGCAATCACTGGGTGGCCATGGAAGCAATAACCATCCACAAAAAGCTGCTTAAATGCTTTGTCGTGCAAAGAAGAAGCCGTCTGTGAACATGATCCAGACACAGCCGTTTCCTGTGGATCACAGCTCCTAAATTATGGCCTGAAGCTTCCTGGTTCAAATCCTGGCTTGGGGAATTCCTATGCAGAGTTTGCATGGTCTCTCCAGCTTCCTCTCACTATTATTCAAATTCTTTGTATTTTCTGCAAAATTATCATAAATGCCAAACAACAAACACTTCCCTCCTCTTTCTTAAACAGACACTTATCGGAAAAAACCGAAACCCACAAACGTTACCATTTCTGCTTGACAGGCATCTTGTTCGGTTTTCTTCTTCTCGAGCTCTTGGCCAAGTGTTTCCAGCGCAGTCTCCAGCGTTTTCATCTTGCTTTGCTCCTCAGACAACACATTTTCCATTGAATCTTTAAAGCGGTCTTCATAAAGAAGTCTGGTATCAAATCTGCCTGAGAACACTTTTAAGCTATCAGTCTTCTTATTTATCATGAGCATCTCATGATATTGGCCCAGGATAACTAAGACCAGTCCTAACGTCACCAGGATGGTGAGTGTGGACAGGATCCAGCAAGATCGCATTGATGCTGTCCGGGTTTCTGTGAAGATATTAACAAACAGAATGAAACTGTTAAAAGAAATAGGGTCGATTTGTCCTTTCATTGTTGTCAGAGGCGAAAAAAAAAAAAAAATCCTCCTCCTCCCTGAGGTAAGGCTCACAGTTTCTCTGCTCAAGTTTCTCCTACAAGGTACCTCCTTATCAAACCCGTTCTGTGACTGCTGAGCTGGTTGGTGGCTGTTGAAAGACGGTTAAAACAAACTTAACCACAGTGATATTTAAGCTGATTCCATTTCAAGAGGGTTGTCATTTCTCTTATGACACCTGCTGATGAGGTGTGGCGACGTGGGAATTTGGGCAGTGCCCCTGTTGACAGCCGTTTCAAATCTCCCAGGAAAAACATTATAAATTCAAGCATACAACCTTTCTTAAGTAACTGAAAGCTGGGCAATACACTCGAGCATGATCATAAACTGTAAAACTATGACGACAAATTTCCAAACACTTTAGTCACTATCAAGTTGTGTTTAAACGATGGGGTCATCTGGCTTATTTGCATAAGACGACATTAAAATAAGCCCTTCGTCTTATGGTTAGGGCAAACTGTCACGTGCAGGCAAATGCTCTTGTTGGAAAGTTTTTCAGCTAAGTGGTTGGTTTTGTATTTATATATATTTAAATATTTCCTCACTCCAGTTTGTTCAGATGGATGTTTGTCTGTTAACATCCGTCATTTGAGAAAGGGGATCCCAGCTCCAGTCGTGGTGCTCCTCAGACACCACGTCTCAGTCAAAGCAACGGCTTGTGGAATTCAATTACTCAATAATACAAAAAAGACATGCTGTCTGAATTCATCTGAGCATCGCCAGCATTATTACTTCGACAGGAGCAAAGGGCCCCCAAGGTACCGCCAGTCTGTTTGGATTCTTCTCGTCTACTTGACAAACTGGCTCTATCTGTTGCACCCCCTCCCCAGTCTGCCTTGTTAACACTGGTCTGACTGGTCCTTCTGGTTGGACTGGAAAAAGATGAGAAAGCCTTAGTCTGTCAGACACTCTGCAGAGCCACTGATAAGAATCGAACATCATGGATTTTGTTCATTTTCATTTGATGATTTATTCTTAATTTATCTATATATTTCATGCAGGTTTAACAGATAAAAGCAGTAGCCGGTGACATACTTGCTTTGACCTATACCTTCGCTTTGGAGTAGCAAACAAATATAAACAAACACATTTGTATACCACACCATACAAAAGCCTAAATAGGGGGAAAATTTATATTTTTATAAAACACTTTGCTCCCACAGAGAAAAACATATTAACACTGGGGCCCAGCACCATCAGCTCACAGTAAGTCAACAAATATCAGGAATGCAGAAAAAAGCAGGTGCAAGGATATGGTCAAGAAACACACCTACTCTTTTCTTTGGCGTTTCAAGAAAAAGTCAATCATTGAGCTCAAGCTTAATGTATCACCTGCTGAGTCATTTTATGTTTCTTCAGTTTAATACATGCTGTTTCACTTGTGTACGTTTCCAAAATGAAATGTCAAATGAAACGTTTGGGAAGATATTCAAATATTAATGATAAAAAATTGTGTGCGGTTATCTTTGAATTCTAATCAAATGAGATCAGATGACAAAAGTCTAACAAGCTGAATGTGAACTTTTCCTGCCAGTGTAAGCACCCTTTTTACAGGTTACCACAAATACATTTAAATAAAAGATATCATTAGTGAGCGAGAATGTGCTTCATCATGATAGAATTATTGTAGGGAAAAACGTATTTATTTAAAGCTTGCAAATTCGTATAGTAAACATCTCTACTTGTTTTGGCTCCAACCCTGCTGGTGCACTGAGGTCTCTGACAGATAAACCGGGGCCTCCGGGGTAACCGGTTAACCCCATTGGAAAGGACAGGAAAATTATATGGCTGCATGGGCAATACGAGCCACAACCCCCAGGTCAATACGTTCTTTTTTATTTTATTTTAATGCAGTGTTTTCATATTTTTGCCGGTTCATGGCTCATTTCCAAGTAGGTTAATGAGCAGTGATTCACAGAGCAAAAAGACGCTCGGAGCAAAACACAGAATGGAGCAAAACCCTAATAATATTTAGGCAAGTGTAACAAACTGTCCTCATTTCGCGTACGAGACTCATTTACTTGATGTTAGGAATGCTTAACCTTCAGATTTCATCCCATAGAAACAGATGGGGAAAAATAAAACAAGAGGAAGGCGGGCGGATAAATCAAAAGTAGAACTTACACAAATGTGGTCCAGGAAGCGATATTTGTCCCAGAAATCCACGATGAGCAGCGCTCCGGGATGGGCAGACTAAAAGATCCCGCTGAAATGCAGGTATTCACAACAGGTGTGACGGTGAGGGCGGAGATGGGTGCGCCTCCGGAGGGGGCGGAAGTGGCCACCGTGCGCAGTTTCTGTGTTAAGATTTAATCTGATGGGCATCCATCCATCCGTGTTCTGTACCAGCTGACGTCTGCGAGAGGAGGGGTTCAGGTCGTCAGGCAATCCAATCCAATGATTTTTTACATGGAGGAACTTTAAAAAAAAAACATTTAAAAATAATAATATAAGTAAAGAAAGACTAATAACACAAGGAGCATTTCCCAATTTGCAGTGTTGTTACTCGACGTTCTCATACTCACAATAAGAAACTATGAAGCCTTTCACTCATCCTGCCCCCTTAAACCTGTCACTTTCTCCTCTGGCCGTGTGGTGACATTATCCAGAATGGTGATTATTTATGCAGTGTCACCAGAGGGATCATACCTTCTGATTCTCTATAAATGAATATAGTATGAAACAGTTCTATGTGTGTACGCTGAACAAGATGGCGAAACTTACTCTTACTTTTCCTAAAATGTCAAGACATTGCCTGTAGTCTTAATAGAAATTAGAGAATCAGAGAAAGCAAAGATCTTTATGTCAATCCCACTGCTTACAATCTAGTTAAATGCAGTTTTTCTTAATGTGAAAACTACATGTTAAACAAAAATGATATAGCATTAGAACTTTCTTTTTTTCATTTTAAAGTCCACAGATCAGTCCAGTCCTCGGTGCTGATCATGCACAAGCCAGCAGGTGTCAGTAGAGAACAGCAACTGTCTCTACAGGTTGCTATGTGAGGTAGGAATGGACTGGCTTTGGAGAAAATGTAAGTGCTCTTTATCTATTTATCTGTCATATTACAGAAAAAATTATATATATCATTCAAATAATGTTTCTATTATACTCCAGCTAACTTGAAGACTTATATAAAATGTGTTGGTATTATTTGAAATTAAATTACATTTGAAATAATAGATACATTTTCACCTTTTGTGTAAAACTAATGTGATATGACTAAAAAAAATAAAGCTGTGCTGAGTCATAGTTTTTACAGTGTTCTGTCCCCTCCTCATGATCTTCCCTGAGTCCAGCATCCTAAGACTGGATGTAAGTTGAAAGAGGGAGTTTCAGAGCCACTATCCAGGATAAATAAAAACAAAGATCCAGCATTACCTCAGGATGACCTGCAGTGATGAAATATTAGGCTAACGTCTCGGGCAGCTAAAACCCAGGAAAGGTGAGGAGGAGGAACCATTGGGAAGGATGCACGCCATACCATATGTAAGCATTGTGAAGGAATCCTGGTATAGGTCAAAGGCCCCTGAAGTCGAAGTGGGACATGTTTTCCAAATGTGTTGAATAATGACAACAAACCTTCAGGGCTTTCATGTTCAGGCTGATGTATTGAATCCATCAAAAAAGCACAATCCCTGAAACCCACTGTTTTATATTCTTTGTTCAAATATTGGCATTTTAAGGACACCCAGCGGGTGGCTGTATTAAAACAGCTTTCCAGTGCAGCAGTGGGGCTAAGTCTACCTGTTTTACAATAAAGTAAAGACGAAAACACAAAGACAACATGGAAACAAAAATAGATAAAAGTGCGTACTGTGTGCCGTTTCCAGTAATGTCACACAGAGTAAGAACTTGAAGATGTCTTCACTCTCTTCATGGACATGTTTTTTGTAACTGTGGCTTGTTTGGAAGAAATGAAGGTTACAAAGTGAGGAGAGATTGTGTGTGACGTGTTCATAAATCCACTCCCCGACTTCATCTGCAAATCTGTCTCTCGCACTAATACAACGCTGACTCATCGTGTTGATTTGGCTCAAGAAAGAAGTCAACGAAGACTCAAACTGTGGAGACAGGGGACATGTCCCAAAAATGAAAAGTAGACAGATGTTTATTGAAGCTCCAGATGTGCTTGTGAGTTGACTGTCAGCTTGATGTGTAAAGCTGCCGAGGCAAAGACGTCTTCTGTTTCACACAATTTCTGTTAAAAAACAAGTGGTTAATAAAATCAGCATTTTTCAGCGTACTGTTGTCAGCAAAAACAAAAAAAAAGAACTTTAGGGAGTGAAACATTTTTCAGTCAGTGATTTGCTGATTTTCCATGGGAGTAGTTTTTCCTCTACCAAAAACAGTTTGGAATATAAATGGTGGTGCTTTGTAGATAACACGCACACGCACACACGCACGCACACACACACACACACACACACA
>JABUIW010000025.1:3211850-3328404 GCA_013363375.1 Menidia beryllina | reverse complement strand
CACACACACACACACACACACACACACACACACACATACACACAGCTTTAATATGTATGATTGGTGTTGAACATCCTTAGATAACAAAAAGAAAAACAATCATCCAGTTTCAGCAAAGAATGAAACAGATGGACTTTGTTTTTTGTTTGTTTTTTATGAGGTCAGTGGGGTCAGGGTTAAGAAACATGTCACAGGAACCCCTACTCCTCCTGCTCAACAAACACAAAAGTAGCTAGAAACTATGTTTACCACAAATGCTAACTAAAAAGAGACAGATCATGGGAGTATATCCATTCTTATTGCATTATGTATGAAATGTGCGGAATGGACCTCTCTGTACCCTTAGTTATTCAGGTCATGTTAATCATTTAAAAGAAGTCAGCTGAGGTTCTTAATGGTTCTTAAAGGTGTTTTATTTCTCATTCAATGCAACTTTCTTATATCAAAGTTATTGTAAAAGAAAGGAGATCCAGGTATTCATTTAACCCATAAAAAGACACAGATGACACAGGTGTACCATTCTATTTAAAATAAAAGAATAGATTTATTATTAAAAGATGGCCAATGCAACTTCTGGAAATCACTGATCTTTGAGATTCTGTGGTCATACCTGAATTTTATTATTTTATTTTACTGATAAATAATATATCATATTATAATATATTATATTATTATATGATATTATTATTAATATTATCGTTTCTCTTTAGGGAAATATGGGTCTGGGCTCTTGTGGGTTAAAGTCACTTGAAGGATATAACTCAACTCGTATTGGAACCAGAAGTACAATGATCTAAAAATGGATGTATTGTGTTTGACTGAGAACTGGTTCTTTAGTCAAGTTCATTTGATGTGCTTACATAAAATTTTTGCTTTTAAATTTGTGTCCCTTAAACCATGGACAGACATTTATGTGACCTGAAGTCTTGAGTCCACCAGAATGTGCTATTTGACATGGTAATTGTTCTTGTCCACTGAAAAAAATTGTTAGATCTGACCTGTGACTCCTCAGATTGATAATGTATATCAATCTGAATTTATAAATAATATGAGGGTCAGATCAAGATATGATACTTTATGAATATCTTTGGAAATAACATGAGGAAATTCCTTATTTTGTTTTTAAACAAAAATCCTCATTATGGCTGTACAGGGGTTACAATCCACTGGCAAATAAGAATATAACAACATAGTAAGATGTGGACAGTTTTGGGGTAGGCTTAACATCATCTCTATATGGCTGCAACATGCAATGCAAACACTGTGTTCCCTGGTCTATGTTAATCCTGTAGATCTTCTTTTGGTCAGTCACAAAGATGTTTTGGACAACAACTGGACTGTCGTGTCTGTACTTTATCAAGCGCTTATTTTGCGGCCATTGTCATCCAAAGCAACTCACAAGGATCCTGTAGAGCTCACCAATAGGAAATGTGGAGTTCAGTGTCTTGGGAGGTAATTCAGCATGTGGGCTGGGCAGGCTCAAACCCTCCTATACATGGGCCACTTATCCCTCTGCACCTGCCCTATTTACTTACCCAACTTGAACAAGAGCTTGAACAAGGAGATTACGAGTGTGGTGCTCTACCATCTGAGCAGCTGGGCAGACATGATTACAAGACTTCTCACTGCAATGTAATATAAAGAATTTGCTTTTGATAAGGTCAAACTTGTTCGTTTTTTAAATGACTGCTATAAACACTGCACCAACTTCCGTCTCAAAATCCTGCCTGGTAGACGGTTTGTTTGCATAGTTTTACATAACATTCTGGGCATAGAGTGATGCTATCTGTGGTAAATACAGAGTTTGCTGATCGACCTTGGTCTCATCAGCAGAAAGAAGTTTCAGCCTAATTTGGTTTTATCTTAACAGCTTTCCACATTACTCCCCCACACGCATACACAAACCACGCTGTACCTTACTCCCACTTCGAGCTCTCAAATCAAAGGCTTCATTCTCTCTATCATCCTCCCCACTCTCCCGTATAAATTGGTCAAGGATCCCTTCACAGTAGCAGTTGGAGGGAAACGCACTTTCCCAGCCTTTCGAGAATCAAGCTCTGTCCACAAAACCTTTCAGCCATGACTTCAACTCAAGGCCTGAGAGTATTTTGGATAATGGCGCTAATGATTCTTCTCGGTGCACAGTTGGGAGGTAACATCTTTGACTTGTTTTTAATTTCTACTTAATGCTCAACTGCAGTGCTGTTATGTTATGATTATTTTATTATGTCGATGTGTTGGTTTATGTGTATTATCAACAGAGAGCAAGAGAAAGCCCAAGAAGGAGCCAAACGTCCCATTCCCCCCTGCCTATCCCACACCTCAGAACCTCGCTGCCGTTTGCACCGAGGGGAATGGCCGTCCCAGATACCCGGACAGCTTCTTCCCAGCCAGCAGTTTCAGCCACTATCGCCGCCGTGGAAAAGCCATCAATCGCTTGGAGTCCTGGTACAGTTTGTGCTGCAGTGGAGTCGTTGCACAGCAACCCAACCAAAAACTCTGCTGCGCCCAGCAAGCTGTGAGTATCTGACGACTGGTTATCGCTGTTGTTATGCGTAAGCGATAAGATTTTAATTCATGTTAAGAACCTCCTATTTTCTTTCTAGATATGTCAGTTTCTTGCAAAACAAAAGAGCTACTGTAACTCAACTTTTACTCAATTATACTCTCATACTGATGGAACTAAAAGTGAAACACAAATTTCATTTTACAACCAACAAAAGATGATAATGCAAGACCAGCTGAGAGTGCAAAAACCAACAGCATTGACTTTTAGACGTGCAAGTTCAGCTCTGTGAGTGTCCATTTTCTCTTCACAGTGGAAACAAGCCCTGTTTCAGTTCTGTGAGGAAGAATCCTCCACCATGACGGTGGTGTACGAGTGCTGTGGGTACGAAGAAAACGCCCGCTGGAACTGCTTCAACAGCGAACTGCCAAACCCTGACTACAGTCCAACACCAGGCTACACTGCTCCTCTAATGCCTCCAGAGCGAGGTTTCACCTTTAACCCAAATGCTTGCTAGAGGTGACAGATTAATACTCAGTGAAATGAATGGAGAACAATAAATAGAGTGTCTCGCCTTTGTCTAAAGACAGGAAATACTGGTTTGGTCCACGTTTGTTAGTACAATCTGAATCCCACTGAGTCATTTTTCCACCTCTGTATGTTAACCAACCTTTTCACAAGTAGCGTTAAAAAAAAAAAGAAAAATTAGGATAGAATCAAAATGCTCACTCTTAAAACTCACACTTAATGTTTAAAATGTTACTTGTAACTTCTACTCTGTAAGACACATGGAAGTCATAGCCCGGCAGGTCTGAACATGTGGTTTGACAGGGCTGTTTAAGACCCAGTCGGGTTGTGATTGGTTGGATTACTTTGTGGTAAAGTTGTCCATGTAAGTGATCAATGTTGGAGTGTTCTGCCAGGCCTGACTAGAAGTCTGATGTAAAAGTCACAAATAAACATTTTACAAACTCTTGACAGGGACATCCTGTGTGTTTGTTCTATAGTGTGAAACAAGGCTGGCCTCATGTGTGAATGAAGCCACCACACTTCCTGTTTTAGGCTTTTCTGCCTTCACAACAAAAGTAGAATTCTTTTTAGTCTCTGAATATAAAAATAAAAATCAAATTAAATCTGAAGTTTTCAGTTAGCATGAGTTAGCATGATTTAGGTGCTTTTCTCACCTCACACCACAGGCTTCCAGGATTGAAACCCGATGGGGGTCCTTTCTGTGTGGAGGTTGTATTTAAGGGCTTGGTCCGGGTAATTGTTAATACAACTGACGATGAATTCGCTGGTTGTTTATCTTCTTTCTCTTAGTGTGGCCCAGTGACAGACTGGTGACATGTCCAGGGTGTCTGCCTTTTTCATAAGCACGGTGGGGAAGGCAATAGGAACCTCATAACTCTATTTTATTTAAGACAGCACAGAGTGTCATGTGTTCATTACTACAAGTAACGCAGGAATCCACTTAAAGATCTCTATGTGTAAAGAGAAAAACGACAAGCTCATTCTAAAGGAGTTTTTGACTGATGACCATGATCAGGCTCACCCTGACTCACTGAGACAAAAAAAAAAAAACAATAACACCAGCTAATAGAAGAAACCAGTCATCTTGCAGATACCACACCCTAATTAATCAGTTTTTTTCAAATACCTATAAATTCTTCTCAGGGGTGATGGAAGACAGGGCCAGACATGAACATGTCTGGGGTGTACTCTGCCTCTTTCCTGGTGTCAGCTGTGGGGGTTTGGGGACCTACATGGGATAAGCTGTATAGAAAACTATGGATAGATGTTATCAAAGTTCGAGTTTCAGCCCTTTATGTAATGAAATGATGCTCCAGGTTCATACTGTTTATGAACTTACTTTTGGACTTTTTGTATTGTTTTTTTCTGGGGGGGGATACTTTTCAAAATAAAGTTTCCTCTCTTGTGACATATGTTGAAAATGTTCATCATTCTTCTCGTACTGTACTGTGTTTTACCAAATGTCGCGACGAGGCTTTTCGTCTCTTGACGCTGACGTTTTAGGTCGCATTACGAAAGGGCGACTTATTGCGAAAAAGCCGCTGTCACCGGAAGTGCGGTTTGCTCCTCGGTTAGCCCAACCGACAAAAAAACTGCCGCTTCCGCATTGCTTCCTTGTTTACTTGTTTTGGGGGAAACATTTCTTTTAGAAGGAGTCCTTCTTTGACGGCAAACTCTCAAAAGACATTCTCAGGAGCTTTACAGTGAGTTGACAGTTTGTTGGTGTGTTTTTTGGGTGTTTTGTGTGAGTGTTTGTTTAACGTTGACCGCAGGCAGCAGCTAGCTTTTCGCGTCTGTTAGACTGAACATATGAAGACAGACATTTCGTTAGATGTCTTCCTAACCAGTTTCAGCTTGTTCTAGTCCTCTTACTGGGTGCTATCTATTGCTTGCTTTCCTAACGTACACACAGAAGTGAAGTTACCGTCCCTGACTTAGCTTATTTGTGAAAAGATTGTCGTTTATTTTGTTCTGATTCTCCATCATCAGACCGGGTCAACGTGGCCGTTTTGGAATGATTTGTGTTACCCTGAAATGTGTGTTTTAATGTTTTCCTCTTAGTCTGTACAGATCCACGCCTGTTCGAGCTGTTTCCATCGAGACATTTGATGGTGAAAGCTTAATTGGGAGCCACATTCCTTCCTCTGCTTCGTTCATTTTCTGTTTGAATGGCCACAGCTGCAGAGGAGCCACCAGGGCTTCAGAGCCACGCTGCTAGTAAGTACTGGTACTGTACCCCCCTTGGCTGTTAGATTAGCCTTATAACCATGTCTGGTTACTGTAATACGACTGCAAAGGGAGAGGCCCAGTGTTGTGTGTGCCCTTCATCCTTTCATTTTTACCTGAGGAAAATATTTCAGATCAGCAAATCACAGTAAGTTGTTTAGTACACATGATATTGCTCTCGATTATCTTCTTTGGGTATGTTGATATGGAACAAAGCCAATACGTGATCACTCTCATAATAAGGTGTAGCAAGTACATGGGCTGGACCATGGACAGCAACTTTGTCGAACAAAATCACCAAAACTGTAAAAGCTAGACATCTACTTTTTTGTACTGAGTAGAAATTGAGCTCTATATCTTTACAAGGCATCCAACAACACATTTCATTGTTCATTCAAGTTCAAAATGTTTTTTCAGCAGGACAGACTAGGTACATCTAAATCCTCATGCTCAGCACAGCCTCTGCATGCTGGGACAGAAGCACAGTTTGATTTAGATGTCGTTCCTGTTACCTTTCTTTTGCGTTTTGTTGAACTTCAAACTGACTCATCTGGTAGGGGTCCAAATGGAGAGGGAAGATGGAGTTCACTAGGAGCAGCTAAGTCTTGCTGCTGTATGCAGGGTATGATCATCGATGGGCTGCTATTCTCAGAAAAACGATCCCCTCTGGTTCTTCTTCTATGGGGGAAATAAAAGATAATATATCCAAATAAGCCGAGAGGTTTGTTCATATTGGCGACCTCTCCAGAGCGTAACCCACCTCTTGCCAATTGTCAGTTGGGATAGGCTCAAGCAGCCCGTGACCCTGTTTGGAATAGGCGGCATAAAAAATGGATGGATGGATTAGTTTGTTCATTCCAAGTTATCATATTTTGCTGATTTTTTTAAAGTCACTGTGAGAGATATTTTACTCTTGACACAAATTTTAAAAAATGCTTATTTCCTATATGCAGTGGAAACATATGTTCACGTGTTGATTATAAAAAAGACTCATCCACCTGTTTGGGAGGATAAACAAGAAAATAAACCATCTTTTCTTATGAATAAGTGTTACAGAGCTAACAACAATACATTGTGATTTCCAAACACATGCCAGCTTCAGATTCCCTTTAGTGTTGTCACATTCAGCTTATCTTTAGGTTAATAATTTACGTGAATCAGCCTCACTGACTAGTTATTTTCATTATGTTTCTTTTTTAACTTTCTACAATGTGGCTCCTTGTTTCTTCATTAGCCTTGTGTCAGCTCACTTTAATAGCATACTTATCTAATTCCTCCCACTGCTCACAAAGACCTGCAGAGTCAGTTGCGGAGAGCACTGTCTTCTTTCAGAGGTAAAGAACGAGGTGTGTCTGCATGCTTGAGCTCATCTGCTCTGTTTGTGTTCAGTAATGGGGAGTGAAGGAGGCCGTCTGCAGATGTGCTGTGTGATCTGAATGCATCCAAACTATTCGCTTGGCCAACTCATTACTTCTCTTCAGTGTTTAAATTTTGTGTAACTTGTCTCTTTTCTTCCCTCTCTCCTCTCAGATTCAACTGGAGCCCGAAAAAATGTTACTGCAGAGGTGAGGGATTACAAATTGGTTGGTGAGGAAATGCGTAATGTTCTGTTGCTCTGTGTCAGTTAGGAAACAGAGGTTGCCATAGTCCCGTACGGTGTGGAGTTTACCACCATTTTGCTGACATGTCCTCTTCTCCTTCCTGTTTGAAGCTTTAGAATGTTCCATGTTGCCTCAGACTTTTAACTTCTTTTCCTTCTGTAACTTTCCTCTGTCTTACGTTTGTCCTGACAGGGTCCGAACATCGGCTTGTCGCAGGCCATGAAAAAAACCATTGGCCATCGTGGAATTGACCCCACGGGAGAGACGACGTACAAAAAGGTGCCGCCGCAGATCGAAGCTCATTTTCAGTCACCAACAGTTACACATCACTACTTTCAGAATGTTGCATTTGTTCCATACAAAGAGTGGGACTCTTTAGATTCAAGAGAAAATCAAAAATTTGTTTGTTGTTGAGTAATCCTTTTAAAGGATACGCTGCAGTTGTTGGTTTTGAATTAAAAGTCTAAGATTTGCGAGAAATTATTGCCTTCAAATAGCCCCTCCTCCCCACACACCCACATAACCAGCACGTAATGTGTGTAGGAGATGAGTCGGCTCAAAATAAAACAGTTGTAGGGAAAAAGCTGTAAGAAGAAAAAAAACTCAAAATTTTAACCCTGAAAGATATGACATTACAAAGTCATCAAAATCTACAAACCACCTGCAACCATTTCTTACGTTGTTTTTTTCTAACTAGCATTATTTGGATTTTCCAGACGACATCGTCAGCTCTGAAAGGTGCCATCCAGTTAGGCATCACGCACACTGTGGGCAGCCTGAGTCAGAAAGCTGAGCGAGATGTGCTGCTTCAGGACTTTGAGGTTGTGGAAAGCATCTTCTTTCCCAGGTGAGCGAACAATGCGTTGGAAAAAAAAAAAGTTTTTCTCGTGACGGCGCATCAGCAGCACTATTTTTGCTTTGTCGCGCTTATCAGGAATGCATTATTTTCTTTTTCTGGCAGTGAGGGCAGTAACCTGACACCGGCCCACCACTATGGAGACTTCAGATTCAAAACATACGCCCCGGTCGCCTTTCGCTACTTCAGAGAAATGTTTGGCATCCGGCCCGATGACTACATGGTACTTTTATTTGCCCTGAAACTTTCCCACTCCAAAAATGTGCCGAAAACCCAGCCTCTTAAGAAAGCCTGCGAGCCGTCATAGGAATGGAGTAATTTGAAAGACTGAAACTGGGGAAATGTGACTTAAGGAGTGTTGACACGGGAGAGGCGGAGGCTTGGTTGGTATTCCTCGTCTAACCGCTGTCTTTGTTCTGTCTTTTCTACAGTATTCTCTTTGCAATGATGCGCTGATTGAGCTGTCGAACTCTGGGGCCAGTGGATCTCTGTTCTATGTCTCCAGTGATGACGAATTCATCATTAAGACAGTCCAGCACAAAGAGGCAGAGTTTCTACAGAAACTTTTGCCTGGATACTTTATGGTAAGCGTCAACATAAATCAAACACAGGATTATAAACCTCTTAGAGGGTGTGTCCACGGAGACGCGCTGGCAGGCTGCTGGACTGGTATTACGTTCCAGATCCCTTTCAGCTGTTATCAGAAAAGTGAACGTCCACCATGGTCGCTGTAAATGCGGTGGACAGTTAAGTCCATTTGCCTGTACTTTCACAATCATCTGCCTCATGGTGATCCTCACTGCTTGAATATTCTTTCCTCAAGAAAGAAAATTCCAGGTTTCTTCTCTTCAACCACAGGTTTATCATAATTTTACCTGTCCACTATTTATTAATTAGTATTTTTCAAATTATTGTAACTGGATCCACAGGTCCACCATTCAACTTCAGGGATTATCTGCCTGTTTATTTAATTTAGGGATGAATCATTTAGAATTTGCTTGTCACTCATTTGGCTTACGGGTTTCCCACAGTGATATGTTTTGTGATGTGGTTCCTTCCAACCTCTGTTTTCCTCCTCAGAATCTGAACCAGAACAAGCGGACCTTATTACCAAAGTTTTATGGGCTGTACTGCGTCCAAGCAGCCGGCAAAAACATTCGAATTGCGGTCATGAACAATTTGCTACCGAATGCAGTGCGAATGCACCTCAAGTTTGATCTGAAGGGCTCCACTTACAAGCGGCGAGCATCAGCCAAAGAGCGGGACAAGGCAGTGCCCACCTACAAGGACCTGGATTTTATTCAGGACATGTCCGGTGGACTCATACTGGAGGGGGACAAGTACAGTGCGGTTTGTAAGACCATCCAGAGAGACTGTTTGGTAAGAGCCAAGAAACGAGCGTCAAGTTCCAAGAAACACCTCAGATTAAATCTATTCCCTTTTAATTGTGTTCCTTCATTATTCTTCAGCTATTGCAGAGTTTCAAGATCATGGACTACAGCCTTCTCGTGGGAATTCACAATGTGGATCAGGCCTGTCGAGAGCAGGCCAGCGAAGAGGCAGTGGCAGTGGCCGGCGCGGCAGACCAAAGGAAGCCACAAGGGCAGAAGTCCCTCTACAGCACTGCTATCGAGGCCATCCAGGCTGAGGCAGGAGGTGTGGGGCCTCTGGAATCAGAGGACAAGTGAGTGATGGCGTGCTGCAGTCTCCAGAGAAATCCCTCTGCCCTACTGCTACTCCAGAAACGTCTTGACATTTGCCGTTGCTCTGAATGCCTTTTACAGGACGGGTGGAATCCCTGCACAAAACTCCAAAGGCGACAGGCTGCTGGTGTACATGGGGATCATTGACATTCTGCAGTCCTACAGGTAACCGATCAGTGTGAGCCATCTGCGTCAGCTCATAATCTACATAGGTCTTATTGCGTGGGCTCTCTGATCAAGCTGGAGTTTCTGCGATGTTTATTTCAGATTTGTAAAGAAGCTCGAACATTCCTGGAAAGCCCTGGTTCATGATGGGGTAAGGTGCCTTTCATTTGGTGTTCTCTGTGTGTGTGTATTGCTTTGAAACGAGAATGTGAACAAACATTGATTTATTTATTTCTTTTCCCAGGACACCGTATCGGTACACAGGCCGAGTTTCTACGCAGATCGATTTCAGAAGTTCATGTGCAACACAGTCTTTAGGAAGATGTCGCGTAAGTTTACTTTGTGCCACTCTAAAGATGAACTCATGCCGGTTTCAGAGTTTAATCTTTGTGCATATGTTTCCATGTTGCCTGCAGTGAGGACCTCCCCATCTAAAAAGCGGCGGATCAATGGACCCGTGAAAAAAACAGCTGGCAGTGGGCCGTCGTTGTCAACCCAAAGCAGCGTCAACAACCCCCCGCCTTCTCTCCAACAGCAAACCAGCTCAAACGCCAGGGAGGACACAGAGGGAGACAACGGTGAGAATGCAGCCGTGTCCTCTGAAGTGGAGCTATGTTTACTAATGAGGTCAAACATGTGCCAGCATGCGAGGCACTTCCTCTGAACCACAGCTCTCATGGTTTATCCTCCCCTCCCATCCAGTGACGCATCCAGGTCGCCCTGACCTCCTCCCTCAGACGTTACCACCCAGCAATGCTTCAGATGCTTCCATTTCCTCCTCCCTGGGAAGCTCTGGATTTGCTCCCAAAAGTGAGCCTTTGGACACATCTTTGCCAGTGGGAGCAGCTGGAAATGCCGCACCTCGCAAGGACCAAGAGAACAGCACCCCCCTGAGGTAAAATAGAAAAAGGCCCAAGAAGACATAAAAAAAAACACAAATAACATGACGATTACAAAAGTCAGCGTCTCATCCACCTAAAGGCAAATATCAGCGGAATTGATGAAAGGTTCCTTACAGGAAAGACATGTAACAGACCTGAGGCTACATATCTGAGTTTTGATTCAGTCTTGTTTATATTCATTGCCAGAGCTCAGTTCCAGCTCGAAGAAAGCATCAGCACCGAGGATACCGCCACACTCAGTGACATCATACTCAACACAAGCAAATGCTCGGTGAGTAGAAGGTGGATTCTTTTACTGTCCTTACCTCTTATTGTCCAGGACTTTTATAACCCGGTCCTTTTGCTTCACAGGTGTAAACAGGCAACTTCAGACTCGGGCTCCAATAAAAAAATTAACTTCGAGGAAATGGCTCAAATGACGTTATCTCCTTGATTTGATTGAAGGTACCGTACTAAAGCCGCTTGGTGTGGGATTTTAAATGACATCAGTTCTGGTTTTCTGCCCTTGGACTTTGGAATCTCAGCAAAGTGTGTAAAAGTATTGTTGTCCTCTGACACTAGTAATTGTGGGTACGTTAACATGGGTAGTGAACACTATCAATATATCTGTACGAGTGCCTGAATTCACAAACAAATATTGTTCTCGGCCTTGATTTACTTGATTAAGCCAGCCTTCAACATAGAGTGTAACATCAAGATTTTTCTTTTGTTTGTGAACAAAATTTCTCTAATCCATGCCATGTTACTTCTGATTCCCTGTCTTTTGTTTCTTTTAAATGTGTTCCTCTTTGTGTTTACCACATTACATTGGAAAATGTTAAAGAAAACTTTGCCCTGTAAGTTTCCTCTCAACCAAGACTCTGCATATGAAAGATAGACTTAGACACTCTTTTTTTGTGTGTGTCAGAAGCGGCAGAAGCATTTTTGGCTCTGGGAGTGCTCACTTAAACCTATTTTGTCAAAAATGTGTAACTTCTCTCTTTAACTTGTATTCAGTTACAACCACTCCCACACTGAAAAGAATGACTGTTGGAAATAATGCCGTAGGAGATTTCTTGCTTCTGCATTTCAGGAGAGTAACTGATTTTCTTTAAACATAATTTGTAGTTGGTACCATCTAGTGGCCATCAGGGATATTGCAATGCAAGACATTTCCATGTTGGCTTCGCCAGCCTGTCTTTTACATACAGCCTATGAAACTACCACTCAAGAGTTTTTGAGTTTCTTGTAGGTGTTTCATTTAGATGCTTTAGCACAAAATATAAATCTTGGGATCACGCCTTTATTAAACTTTTTTTGTTTGTTTGTTTGTTTTGGTGAGAAATATCCTTATTCCTACATTTAGTGTAAATATTGGCCATAATGCTGGAAAAAGGTGTAACCCTGAGCTAGGAGTTTAATTAAATTATGTTTTCTTATGGATATTTACGACTCCAGAGACTGTGAATCCCAATTACTACCTTTAATCTTCAAGTTAGAACAGTATTTAAAAAGGTGATAGTTTTTAAAAATATATATATAAACACATCGAATGCATAAGGTCAGATGTGACAGACAGTGGCTGACTAATGACCCAGACAAACTGTGACTGGTGGCCACATGTTGGACTGTATCTTTCCTTTTCTGTTTCACAAGGTTGAGTTCTAACTGATATTTTTTTGTAGCAACTCATGCTACAGACCAAACATGGAAAGAGGTCTCTCACCAACCAAATGTCAGGGACCAAAGAACATGCAGAGACCTTTTTGCAAACTGGAACAATCATTTTGTTTTTCATTATAATTCTCTCTTATGTAGATCAAATGTTTTTTGTACACTTTATTTGTGCATTGTTGCTAGGATTAGTCAAAAGTTTTTGACCAATTTTCGTGAAATTACAATGTTTTACCAGAGGTTTCTTGCCCTGAGAAAAATTTGACTTTAGAGGTAAATTCTGATCTGGATCGCAGATTTTTTTAGCTACACCCTTAGCAGAGGCATGCATTTGCAGATTTATCTTTTTCATGCTAATGGAAATATCATGACAGTAGCAAATGTTAGCAGTTAACTCAGATGTGACCTTGTATAGTGCCTTTTCGTCCTAAAAAGATATGACCCTAGCTCTGTGGAATGGGCTGTCGCAGTCCTGAGGTAAACACTGCCCTTAGCAAGGTTGTGGAATCAATTTTACCTTTAAAGTATGTCCATCTAGATACAACTCCTCGATGATTTTGGAGGCAGTGTTTGAGCAGTGATAATTCCATTATTTTGCCCCTGCTGTTTATATAAGCGAGGCTGGCTTAAATAAGAAAACAACAGCAGAGTGTACATAGGAATCACACGCACATGTGATTCGTAACACCTAAACCAAGCAGCTCGATATGGGGCCGATGTCACAGGAATGCAAGCACAAGTGCTCTCTGGCAGCCTGTCCAAGTTGGATTCCCTCATTTTGTTTATGTGCGTATTAAGTATTCAATATATTAAATTAAATCGCACAAAAAGAGCAAGTTGAGGAGTGTCGGGCTGCAGCATCGCATACGAAGACTTGCTTGAGCTTTTCTGTCTGGGCTGAGGGCTGACACTATGCTGACACTATGTGATATAGCCATATAAAGCAGGACTTTTTCTTAGCCTGATTTATGTTGGCTTGCCTGCAGCACCTACTGGTCAGTCATATTCCCTGTGGGAAGAAGGATTTTCTCTCCTCCCCTTGCAAAATTCTGCACATGTTGACCTCGCTTGGGTGTACCTTAACTGTAATAAACAACAGCCACTTGACTAGGTTTTCATCGTGTGAGAGTGTTTTCTACAGAGTTAACTGTAGTGAGGGTGATCACTTTGAATAAGTCATGAGACAGGCCCCAGCTGTCTCACATTAGTTTGTTTTCTTCAGGAATCCGCGGTGATGGCTGCCTACCGTGTGAAAATGGGGGGAAAAATAACAGAAACAAACTGGTAGTTAATTCAAGCCAGTTTCAGAATTGGTGTTCGGTGTTTTAACCAGACGCACCGGTTGGACCAGGCTGACTTTGTCAAGTGTCACAGTTGTTTGAAATCACAGAAATGTCTTAGATATGATTTTCAGTCTGACAGCACGAAAGAAGTCGGCCATTTAAAAAGCTGCCTGATCTATGCAGCAAAATCTTTGTTTACTCCGTACGTGTTTGTCTAAATTAATAAGCTGTGTAATATATAAAAGTTTTATTAACAAACATCCAACCAAGGTGCATTATTTGGCAACTCCTTCATCACCTGTTGAGGGTATGGAAGCAGTGGCACACGCAGCCTATGAACCAAGCCTGTAAATAAAGTGATATTTATTGTGATATTTATTGCTTTAGGTTTTTTTCCTCCAAATATGTCTGTTTTTGGTGGCAAGGGGCTGATATTGGGTCGTTCTCTACACAGCACAACACGTTTCTATCTTAGGCATTCACCTGTGAGATTAAACCCTTTGTTTTATTGTGACTGTATTATTTTTATTATTTTAACAACTGTTAAATCTCTTATGATTTCATTGTGTATTTGTCTTCCCTGGTCTTCTGACTTGTGCACATTAGACAAATACACATGTCTTTATGCAACCATCACAGCAATACCTTTTCACTGATTATGAGTTTATTTTTCTGCATCTGCTCTTTTTGGGGCTTTCATGTTTTGTCCACATGTACCTGAAGTCATTAAATGAATTTAAAAAAGTACATTTGGTTTTGTGTGGCTTCATTTTTATCTCATCTTATTACTTTTGTCAGAAGAGATACCAACAAGTGATATATTTAAAGGAGAAACATCTCAAATTCAAGACTAATTTATATATGGTAATTCAACAAAGTAAGCAGAATGGCTTTCCAGAGAACATTAAAACATTCAATCTACCGAAATACATTTTTCACAAATTCATGTAAAGCAACATAAACTAACAAATATGGTTAAGTTCACCTCTCTGGGGAAAAAGGAAGCCAATTAAGAGATTTGGCTAGTTGCCCTAGCCACTACAGGGCATTATGTTCCATAAGATTGCTATCATTGCTCCTTGTCATGTTTACAAGAAGGGTAAATAAAATGTGGGAGATGTAACACATGTCCTTTAAATATATTCCCTCAGTTGATTTTATTGCAGAGGATGCCAATAAAACACCCAGCCCTAATCCTTCTGTCTGGTGATTACCAAGGCCATATAATTTTACAATCATAAATTTTTCAATAAACTGATTAGCAAACTTCATATGAGTTATTTTTGTCATCTTCATAGAGACCACAACCATCCAGATTGAAATATGCTGTCACAGACTAAAGACCTAACTAATGTCTTACAGTGATTCTTTCCTATAAATGAAAAGGCATTATTTGAGTCTTAATAATTCTTGAAAGCCAATACACAACCACTGAAGTTCAGATTTTAGGATTAATTACATAGTTATTACACTTATTAAGTCGCTGGACCTCACGGTGTAATATCTTATGCACAAATTAGTTGTTTATTTGGGGAAATTACATATATCAAATGTGTTTATTTTTCACCATACGGCCATCTGATCCTTAAAAAATAAATATATGTGAAAAATTTGGTCATCATAACTTGATACAGATGTTAGGATGTCGAGGGAATGCAAGACAAGAAAAATTGTATGTTAATATATATTATTATGAATAGAAACAAAGCAAGAAACATTCGAATGAGTCAAATAGAAACAGAGCAACTAGATAAGGGGGCTTGGCTTTATTTATATATATCTATATAGTCATTGATAGCTATGTTTTGTTATATTTGTTGGTTTTGAATCGTTACTGTATGTATTCTTTCAGCAAAACAAAGCTGACAACATGTAACCAATCACATTTTACCTTGTTCAGGCGCTGTCCAATAGTATTTCAATTTGTTACGCAACCACAGAGAGTTACAGAAAATTACCAAAATGGGGCTGGAAAGTACTATGGTCTGGTAAGAACTCTATAGATGTGTTTTTAAAGTAGTTGTTTAACTTCTATCGGCTCAATTCAGGATATAGTCGTTAAATACTCAATAAGGTCGTTCACTGACCTCAATAATGAGCAAGTGTGCAGGCAGGCTTGACTGATTTTCACCATTGACGGTTAGCCTGCTAACGTAGTGTCGGACCGGCTGAGTCATTGTAGCGACAGTTAGCCTTAAATTGCAGTTTTGGTGTAATTTTTTTGTTTAGATCTAACAACTACGTTGTCATTCTGAAATAATACGGCTGACATTTTCGTATGCTTGGCGAAATGATCAAATGACAACATAGACGCGAGCATCGTTTAGGATTGCTACTCCTTTGGTGTCACAAATTGCTAACGGCAGCTAGCCGTGCTCGTTAGTTTTTGCTGTTCGACTTGTTAAATGCTTGTTATTGGCTACCTGATCGAAAGAGAAGTTATCCTAAGAGAGCCAATTCAGTCGACCTGAGCTGTCCTGTTGAAGCAAACCCCAGCATTAACTAGCCGGCTAACAGAATGGCATCTGACGTCCACGTTAATGTCCCCCCTTTAGCGTGGACAACAGTGAGTACATGAGAAATGGAGACTTCTTACCGACCAGGCTGCAGGCTCAACAGGACGCTGTCAACATCGTCTGCCATTCGAAAACACGCAGCAACCCAGAGAACAACGTGGGCCTCATCACAATGGCAAAGTAACCAATGATATATTCATCAAACAGTCATTGTCATAAAGTCCAACAGTTTTGTCCCACAGGGTTGATGGATTCCAATGTGTTTTTTTGTTTGTTTTGATATAGTAACTGTGAGGTTCTCACCACACTGACACCTGATACAGGACGCATCTTGTCCAAGCTTCATGCTGTACAGCCCAAAGGAAAGATCTGCTTCTGCACGGGCATCAGGGTGGCTCATGTGGGTAAACTGCTGCTTCAAATGTAGTAATTAGTTGTTATTCTTTCATGTAAACATAAACTAATGAAAAGTTATCCTGATTTGGGCAAGAACTGAAGTGGAAATTGCTGCTTGAGATGACTATTTTTGTAAAATGTTCTCTATACAGATTAAACTGAAATTAATCTAAAAAATGTTTTGGTCACAGCACAGAAAAAGTGTCATCCATACAAGTAGCTGAAATTGAATTGGTTAAAGGCTCAATAACTACATGAAATTAGACTTCAAAAGCTAAATCCTTCAGAAAGATGAAGTAGCTTTCTATACCTTCTATCTTCCACATCTGGCTTTACAATGTGTTTAGATGGGGAAACTGCTCTCAAACTGAGTGGCTCTTCATAGTCATATTTAGCTGTATGTCTAATAATCTATTCTTTGTCTTCCTGTAGCTGGCCCTAAAGCACAGACAAGGAAAAAATCACAAGATGAGGATCATTGCTTTTGTTGGGAGTCCTGTGGAGGATAATGAAAAAGATGTGAGTTTGAAGTCTGGCCTCAGCTTTGACCCAAATCCTTTAGGATTGTCAGATCTCAACATGACTGTGCTTGCTCCCTCTCTTAATGTTTCTCTCCTACTTGCTGATCCCTCAGCTTGTCAAAATGGCAAAGCGCTTGAAAAAAGAGAAAGTAAATGTGGATATTATCAACTTTGGAGAAGAGGTGAGGAATCCCATGTTTATAGTCACTTCTAAAATCTATGTGATCATAAATGTGATTAATCAGATGCTTTATTTACAGTGCTGTGTTTCTAACTGTTCATTTAGGAGTTGAACACAGAAAAGCTGACTGCTTTTATCAATACTCTCAATGGGAAGGAGGGAACAGGCTCTCACCTGGTCACTGTCCCCCCTGGGCCCAGTCTGGCTGATGCACTGCTGTCCTCTCCCATTCTGGCTGGTGAGGGAGGATCTATGATGGGTCTTGGTGCCAGCGACTTTGAGTTTGGTGTGGACCCCAGTGCTGATCCAGAGCTGGCTCTGGTAAGCAATGAATCCACGTTCTGCTTGAGATCTGACCAACACTCAGAAAGATTGAAATACAGTAAAAACCTCTAGATACAAATTGAATTAGTTCCGGGACCTACTTCGTATGTTAAAATATTCGTATGTTGGTTCAAATATTCCTATAATGATGCACTGTAATTCTTATAAATCGTTCCACAGTCCAAAAACCTACGATAACTCCTTAATAAATACTCAAGATAATTACACATAGCGATAAAACAAAAGCATATAAGAGAGATGTAAAAATAAATAAGTTATAAAGAAATATTGAAAAATTTGTATGTTTAGGCAATTGTAAGTGGAGGTTCTGCTGTACTCACTTTGGACTTTTTTACTAACTAAGATGGAAAAACAGACAAGTAACTTAACTAAATACTACAAAGAGCAGAGTCAGCAGCAGAGTCTTTTTGCCTTGTCCCTCATTGTGTGGCCTCTGGGCCCTGCCGTAGGCTCTGCGTGTCTCCATGGAGGAGCAGCGACAGAGGCAGGAAGAGGAGGCCCGCAGAGCTGCCGCTGCGTCCGCAGCCGAGGCCGGCGTGCCCACTCCCAGCGCAGACGGTAACGGGAGGGCAGGGAGACGGTTCACAACCCGGACGGATGTTTGTTTGCGGCAGACTAAAACCGTCCTGTGCTGTCACAGAGTCAGAGGAGGCCTTGTTGAAGATGTCCGTGTCCCAGCCGGAGAGCGGCGCCGCGGTGCTCCCTGATTTCAGCAGCATGACGGAGGAGGAGCAGATAGCCTACGCCATGCAGATGTCTCTTGCAGGGGGAGGTGAGCTTAGTTTGTCAAAGAAATGCATGTTGTTTTGCTTGTTTTCGTCGCCAGACTTCTATTTCTGTGTTCTTATTTGTACAGAGTATGGGGAGATGGACACAGGAGCCCCGATGGACACTGCAGAATCAGCCAAGGTGAGTCATCATAGAGTGTAAATGAGACCAGTTAGAGCCACTATGATACTGTGAGCTGCCACTTTCTGTCAAAGAGCTGACCTTCTATCTGGGGCACTCATAGTTCCCAGTGAAAAGTTACAGGTTAAAAAATAGCTGGTTCAAACGCACATCACTGACAAATCTATTAACTGGGACAGCGCTTACCTTTGTCAAGCAGTGATATCTTTAAAGCTATGTATGTTTCATTCTCTTTATTTGCTTCCTGTTTTTCCTTGTTACCATGGAGTTAAAGCCCAGGATTAGAGCTGTTGACTAAACAAGTAGGCCACTAGGAGTCCAATTGCATGTTTTCATGCAAATGTCATTTGTATTTGAAACCACAAACACCTGTTAGTTTAAAAATCAAATTTATTAAAATTTATTCTCAGTTTTAAAAATTTGGTTTCAGACTCTTTAAAAAAAAAAAAAAAAAAACTTTTTAAGAGTCCGTGTTATATTTATGTGTGGGGAGACGACTCATGAGTACAATCAGCCATCGGTAATATGGATATTCCTTAGATTTTCTATAAAATGGTGATATATAAAGGTTAAAAACATGTGAGATCAGACGGCATAAACTATTTACCAGCACCAAATAATCCTAACTGCTCCGAGGCCGGGGCTGTGCTGCTGAGTGGAGATGTGGGCCGTTTAGATATTATGATCGAATATCTGTTTCAGGTTTTATAGTCAAACAATAGGACAAGATAGATGCAATCACAAACTATTGTTGATTTTATGTTTTCTCATCCTAACTGATTGCATCTGAAATTGGTTTCATGTAGGAAGAAGATGATTATGATGTGATGCAAGACCCAGAGTTCCTTCAGAGCGTCCTGGAGAACCTGCCTGGTGTGGATCCAAACAACGAGGCCATCCGCAATGCCATGGGCTCCCTGGCATCCCAGACAGGAAACAAACCAGATGGCAAAAAGGACGAAGAAAAGAAGAAATGAGAAAAACTAAAGAAAAATGAACAATTGTGGATTTCTTTAATATAAAATTGCTGATGCACCCCCCTGCATGGCAATACCATTCTTTCCTTTTTTTTCAAGACACACAAAGACACCAATATAGGGGGGGAAATGTAACTATCCAATAAAAACTTAGTGTCCAATTTGACTGCCCAATAATATAAACCAATAGACTTAAAGCTGTTAACCAGGTCAATTCTCCCATAGCCTCCTACATGGCATTATAATTGATATTCGACCAAACAGAGGGAACTGTGACAGGCTTTCAGACTAAACAGTTGAACACATGTCAAGACTTTGTGTTTCTTTTTTTTTTGCAATAAAAGCCATCTTTAAATGCGTGGCCTTTTTGTGGTGTGTCTGCCCCCAGAGAGTCATTGTTGTAAACGATGGGAAGTGGGCAGAACACAGAAAGGGATCGCAAACCACCAGTGGGATGAAGAGGACGCCTTCTTAACTCAGACCAGCTCTCGTTGCGGGACGCGTGAAATCGGTGTGTTTTAGGCATTCCCAGATCAAATAAACATACGTGTCGGTTGCAGCATCCTCCATGCATTTTTCCAACGCGACCACAGCCTGATAGGATGTCCCGGGTCACGTGACGGGAAGCTCCGCATTTTCAGCTGAAAACGAGCTAGGATAGTCGGGAATCGCATATCCAGGTAAACAACCCAAATACATGAGATATTAAAGGGAAATCCTCTCCCCTGTCACGCTTTCCAGTGACATCGTCGACCCTACGACCACCGGGTTCTCTCTTCTGCCCCCCCACACCCCAGCAAACCACCCCGGTTGCTTTTTAACGGCGAACGCTAGCTAGTTAGCTAAATGACCCCTCTCTGTCTTGGCTGGAGCGCAGCGGCCAGCTAGCCAGCAGCCCCAGAACGGAGCAGAACATCGCTAGCTCCAAATAACGGAGGTCGCCGCTAAGGAACGCTCTCTCGGCCGAGCCGTGTCCCGGACGGGAACCGCTGCACGGCTCCGCGCGCACGAAAAGCCCCATTGAAACGTTGCTTCTCATTCATGGTGAAAGGGGTGCTGAGCCTGTCAGGGGAGATGGGTTTGGATGCAGCAGCGCCGCCGCTAGCGCACTAGCGGGCTAACGGCAAGCTAGTCCAGGGACCCTGTAGTCAGCCAGCCTCCTTGACGACGAGCCAACCTGCCGGAGCTGGTCGGTTTGTGTTGAGACGACGTCCTTTTTATGCTCCCAATTAGCTGTGACGTTATCTGTGTTCGGCACGTAGGCGTTTGATGTCTGGGTCAACGGTAACGGCACGCGCGCAGACTCGTGCCGGGAGGCTTTGGTGTGTTGATTTACAGGGGTCTCTAAATTGTCTTTGCAGGAGTCAATCCCGGTATGGGGGACATGAAGACCCCAGATTTCGATGACCTGTTGGCAGCGTTTGACATTCCTGACATAGATGCCAAAGAGGCCATCCAGTCTGCCCCAGAGGAGGCGGAGGGGCCCCATGGAGCTGCAGGTGCACCCCTCGGGAAACCGGACAGCGTTGTGGGCGTCGGGTCATCGATGAGACCACCGAGTCCCCCAGACCCCCAGGGGGACACCTCCATAGTTAGTGTGATTGTGAAGAACAAAGTCCGCCACGAGACGGTCGACGGGGGGCAGGGGGACGCAGACCAGGACGCCATCGATGTGATCGCAGGGGTGGACGTGGGTCCCAGACTGGGCGCCTGCGCGCCCGGCATGGCGGAGTCCGAGGCTATCAACCACAACGGCTTCGGAGCGTCCGGTGTCTCGACCCCACTCGCCCTCGGCCAGGCTCAGTCCAACGGCGCGCCGTGGTCCATGAACGCCTCCAAGGTGTCCGAGCCTGCCGGCATGGGCAAATCTCACAAGCAGGGCGGGAATATTTTCAACAGACTCAAACCGCTGGTGGCGCAGGGATCTGGGGATCCGGTGGGCCGGGCCAGGAAGATGCAGCTCCTGCAGCAGCAGCAGGACACGGGTCAAGAGAGAGCAGACGGGGTCAAGGCATCCTTACCGTCTTCCTCCTCTCTATCGGCCGGCTCCTCCCCTCTGGCCGCTGGAGGGCCCGTTGGACTCGCCTCTCCGTTCTTTCCGCCTTCCAAGCCTCTGCTTTCTGCCTCCCCGTCGGTGCCCTCGTCACACCCGCTGCATTCCTCTCAGCCTTTTAACGGAGCCCCCAAAGGCGTCTCCGCTGGATTCCAGCACCAGCAGGTGGAGGAAGAGGATTCCGACCCGGATTTGGGGAGTCCGCTTGTGATCCAGGAGAACCCGGACTCCCCAGCCTGCACTCAGCTGAGCCGCCGTTACAAGTCCGACTCTTTCCCACAGCCCACACCCTCTGCCTCATCTCAGCCCACGCCGGGGGACACGCCCTCCCTGACGTCATCCACCCCCCAGTCGGGCCCAACAGCCAGCCCTCAAGTGGAGGACAGACACCCAGAACACGTCATTGAAGAAAGAGACTCACCAGAAAGCCCCGAACCGGAGATACCAAAGTCTACAGCTCAGGTCGCGGCCAAGAGATGCTCGAGCCCTGCCGTGGCCTCCACTCCTCCCCCCTCTGAACTGCGGGAGCCTAAAGAAGAGGAGGAGGAGATGGAGGTGGGGAACGGGGTGGACAGGGACGTCGATGCCAAGGCCGAGAAGGGAGAAACTGCCAAAGCGGGTGAGGAGAGCATGGTGGTGGGGGACGACACCAGGTCTAAACCCCTGCCATCCGATGGAGGGGAAGCGGGAATCTCCGCGCCTGCTGCCTCCGGAGCTCCGTCCCGACCCCTCAAAGTTAGGATAAAAACGATTAAGACCTCCACAGGTGGGATCACCAGAACTGTGACGAGGGTGGCCGCTAAAGGCGGAGCGGCAGGGAAGGGCCTGGACCCCAAAGCTCAAACCGGGGAGCGCAAGGCATCAGGAAACAAAGGCCAGAAAGCCGAGGCTTCTCCTGGTCATATGACTTCTCAGAAGGTAAGCGCTCTCAACGCCCTGCCGGCGTCCACCCTGGCGGCCAGCAGCGTCATGCTGGCCGCCGCCACCAAAGTGCAGAACAAAATGGCCTCATCTGACAAAGCCAAGGTCTCTGCCACCGCGGTGAGCATCACCAAGTCCGCCGCGCTGCCCGCCACCCCCGCGGCGTCGCCCAAGTTCTCGGTCGCCGCCGGCGGGATAAGCGTGCGCACGGCCGCCAACAAAACGGCCAACGGCGGGAGCATCGGCAGCGGCCTGCAGCCCAACAAACCCGCCTCCATCGTCAACAGCACGGGCGCCGTCATCTCCCGGAGCCAGTCCAGCCTGGTGGAGGCCTTCAACAAGATCCTGAACAGCAAAAACCTGTTGCCCAGCTACAAGCCCGACCTCTCGGCGCCCCCGCCGCCCGAGTGGGGGCTGCCGCTCCCGGCCGCGGGGTACCGCTGCCTGGAGTGCGGGGACGCCTTCGCACTGGAGCGCAGCCTGGCGCGCCACTACGACCGGCGGTCGCTGCGCATCGAGGTGACCTGCAACCACTGCGCCAAGAGGCTGGCCTTCTTCAACAAATGCAGCCTGCTGCTCCACGCCAGGGAGCATAAGGAGCGGGGGCTGGTCATGCAGTGCTCTCACCTGGTCATGAGGCCCGTCACCGTGGAGCAGATGATTGGCCAGCAGGACATAACGCCAATCGGTGGTAAGTCGGGACGCAGCTCACACTCTGGTCATTTAAGCTATTCATCTTCCTCTTTTTTTTTTCTTTGTATAGTAGACAAAAAATCATCACCTGTCAGATAAAAGTGAGATGATTTAAATCTATCACACTTTGACAATAATATCCGAACTACTGTTTGGTGTAAACAAAATGCCAGGAACCACCATCCTGGGTTTAAAGGACTAACTTTTACTCCATCTCTGGTATTTGTTAATCAGTGGGTTTGTGCTGTTTTAGTCATAGGAGACGGTCAGGACTGAGTCGGCCGTAAAGCCTCACCTCTCACTCATCTTCACTGACCTCCACCCGTGTGTTTTCCTCTGTTCTTCACCCCACGGCTGACCAGGCCTGCTTTCCTCTTCGTCCTCTTCTCCTCCAGTCTCCTCTCCCTCTGCCACTCCAGGAGGCCCCGCCTCCAGCCCCATGAAGGACGCCTCGTCCCCGGCAGCGCCGCAGCCCCGCACCGTCCGCCGCGCCCCCCAGGGCCCCCAGGCGCTGATGCCTCTGCCCTGCAAGAAGGCCGAGGGGCTGCAGTACAACAACTTCAAGTGTCCGGAGTGCCAGACGCAGTTCTCTGGCAAGACGGAGCTGGTCACTCATTTCCAGCAAATCAGAGGGGCGCCAAACTCGGTGAGACGGGCGGCGAAACTGCAGCGCTTCTGCCACACGCAGTTCGGCCTCGATAACGTAGTCTTTTTTTTCGTTATCGTCTTTCTGTCTAACAGACATGTACGCAGTGCTCGCCTCCAATGATGCTTCCCAACTCCTGCGCCGTGTCCGCCCACCAAAGGATCCACAAGCACAGGGCGCCTCACGTCTGCCCAGAGTGCGGCGGGGTGGCCCGGCAGGCGAGCTTCCAGACCCACCTGGAGGAGGCCTGTCTGCACTTCGCCAGACGCATCGGCTACAGGTCCGGAGACTGTTGCCAACAAACCACCTAAAAGATTTGAAAACACTTAGGAAAGGTTTAGTTTCATACAGATCCAGTCCCATCTGTGACCAGTTAAAGCAAGAGGTTTTAACCAAACCCTGTTTCTATATATTGTTTAAAAAAAAAAAAAGAAGTGGTTTCTGTGCTATTTCAGTTGTTTAAAATTCATCCCGTCCTCGAGCTGTCAGTGCCCACCCCCCACACCCTTTAAATTGTCTGAGGTCACATCCATAAAAGAGAGTTCAAACTTGCTCCATTGTTGCTTTGTCAAGGTGCTCGAGCTGCCAGGTCGTGTTTGGAGGGTTGAACTCCATCAAGTCCCACATCCAGACCGCTCACTGCGAGGTCTTCCACAAGTGCCCCAGCTGCCCCATGGCATTCAAGTCTTCCCCCAGCGCTCAGAGCCACATCAGCACCCAGCACCCCACCCTCACTGGGGGGCAGGCCAAGTATGTGCGCCGCTCTCCCATGTTACCCACGTCCTCTTAAACCTCCTAAACCTCTAAACTCCTCCTCCGATTTTGCAGGATGATCTACAAGTGCGTGATGTGCGACACGGTTTTTACCCAAAAGCCTCTCCTCTACATGCACTTTGACACCCATTTGGCCAAGCAAAAAGTGCACGTGTTCAAGTGTCCCGACTGCACCAAACTCTACGCCCAGAAAGGCTCCATGATGGAGCACATCAAGGTGCGTTGCTTCTCCAGATGTGCCGGCCCAGATGTCACACAGCTGCTTTAATGTGTTACCAGCCATCAGCTTCAATAGTCATGTGTCAGCTGTTGTTTGGAGGATTCTGTGGGGTGATACTGTGTTCCTGCCCCCCCCCCCCCCCCCCCCCCAGACTGCTCACAGAGGCCCGTTAGCCAAGCAGGAGCCGCAGCCCGACGCCTCTAATCCCGCCTCGGCCAACGCGTCCGGCCCCTCCGGCCTCAAGTCCAAACCCTCCGGGAAGCCCGACACCTCCGACGGCGAGGACTGGGGGCGGGAGCAGGAGGAGGAGGAGGAGGACGACGACGATGACGACGAAGGGGACGAGGACTACGAGGCTCCAGGGGGCCACTCTGCCGCCGCCGCTGCCGCCGCCGCAGGAGGGGGCGGCCATCCGAGCGCCCCGACGGAGTGGACCTGCCCCCAGTGTCAGACCACCTTCACCGACAACGACGACTACCTGAGTCACGTGAAGATGGAGCACGGCAAGGTGGGCGCCATCCCGGTCCAGGGCTCTCGGATGCGAAGCAGAGGAATAAAGCGGCCTTTTCTTTCCTGTGTGTGTTCCACAGTTCCCCTGTCGGATCTGCGGCGGCACCTTCAGCACGTCCTCCAGCCTGCGGCGCCACGAGCGCGTCATCCACGAGGGCAACAAGAGAGTCTTCCATTGCCAGTGAGTGTCCCACCGCTGGGGTTTAAAGTGTTCTCCCTAAAGAGAAGCTTGTGTTTCAGTCTGTTGTTGGATCGGACGTCCTGCTTTACATGTTCTGACCACCAGGGACCACTAACTGCTCAGTTTGTGCAATTCCAGTTCAGCCTGATGATCTGTTACACTTCAGTTGTTTCTTTTAAAGATGGGGTTTAAAAGTCATTTAGCTACAAATCGATGTGGACATTGATTGAAGCCTGTGTCACTGTTTTTTTTGTTGTTTTTTTCCCCATAGATATTGCACAGAAGGTAAACGCACCTTTGGCAGCCGGTTCTTGCTGGACAAACACATCCGGCTCCATCACAGAACCCCAGATGGACAGGTTGGTCTGCTCCCGCGTCTCCGCTACGTACTGCATCACTCTGAGCTGCTCGTGCTTGTCAAATATTTATTTAAAGTCAGATTCACTAGAACAGTCTGTTTGGATGAGAAATGTGACCGTTCCACAGGTTTTGTGTTAGTTGTGTTGTGTTAGTATTTAAAGTGCCTCCCTGGCCCCTCAGGGCCCCCCCCTCACCAGGAAGCGTGCAGCCACGGGAGCCGAGGGGGCGGGCAGCTCGTCGGAGCAGGACGGGGAAGCCGGTCCTCCGGCGGGCCGTGGAGCCGAGGAGGAGGAGAACGCCCAGGAGGACGGCGGCGGAGGCGGCGCCGTCCCCGTGAAGCGAACCCGGGCGGCGGCGCCGTCCACCTCCTCGGGGCCCAGCGAGCAGGAGGAGGAGGACAGCGTCTTCCGCTGCGTCCCCTGCGGCTTCTCCACGGAGGACGGGGCGGAGTTCCAGCGCCACATCCCGCAGCACCGCGGCGACACCGCCTCCTTCCAGTGCCTGCAGTGCGGCGTCTGCTTCGCCTCGGCCGGCTCGCTGGGCCGCCACCGCTTCATCACCCACCGGGTGCGGGAGGCGCCGGCCGACGGCGAGCGCGGCGGCCCGCGGGCCCGCGCCTCCCCCGACGGCTCCCCCCCCGCCTCCCCCCAGGCGGCGGCGGAGGACGGCGACGGGAACATGAGCTGCAAGGTGTGCGGCCGGCGATTCGACAAGGCCAACGACCTCAACACCCACTTCAGGACCCACGGGATGGCCTTCCTGACCGCCCACAAGACAGACAAGCCCCAGTAGGGGGGGGCCAGCGGGGGGAGGGCTGTAGAATATGAATGTTGATAAAAACCCTGCTGCTCCCGGGCAGATTTTTTTTTAGCAACTCCAAACATTTCCCGTCTCCGGCACCCCCTCCGTGCGACTGTAACTGCATGTGTGGTAACTGACCCCGCCGGTGGTAGACGGGCGAGGAGCACTTCTCCCAGAAAACGCAGTTCTATATCAGCCATACTCCCATGCATCCTGTCCTTCCATATTCCCACTCTCACTGCACTGACTGTAGCCACATGCCTGTTTTCTAAATGTAACACACACTCGCACACACACACTGGCACACACCTCCCACCTTCGACGCCACATTTGATCCATGCTGCTCCTTTATTCTGACGTCTGGGCGGTGGCTATCGCCTCCAGAAAGGCTCAGAGAGACACCTTAAGCACCCGAACGGGAGCGTTAGAAGACTGAACACTGATTTGTTTTGTTTTTTGTCTTTTTTAAATGTTGCTTTTAATTTATTTATATAAAAAACCCTTCACTGCTGTTGGTTTTTTGGCCCGCGCCAAAAAACTCTGTCGCCTCGAAAGGGCGACGGAGAGATGAGATGAGAAACCCCGGTTCGATTAGGAGAGCGGGTTACAGGAGGCCCGGAGCCTGCGTAGTGTGAATAACGTGTGATGTTGTTAATCGTTAAGCTAGAAGATGAGAGGAGGTGGGGCCTCCTGTCAGTAGAGTACGTGTACGAGTCTCGCCTTGTAAATACATAGTTACACTAAAAGAAGGCGTTCTGGTTTTAGTAGCTTGCTATGATAATGTGAATACGTATAGTATTTGTACTTGTACCGTTCCTTTTTTTTTTTCCCCCTCCCGGAAACTGGTTGAAGTTTAAAAGAAACCCCCCCATCCCCTCTAAACAGAGCGTGGGAGTCGTGTCGTCTCAATGTGTATGAAAACAAATGTTTATCTCCCTGAGACGGTTCTTTTGTATCTACAGGATCAGTGCTTGCTGTACTCACATTTTTTTGTATGTTCCAGCCTCCGTGGTCACGTGACGGAGGCCTCTGTGTGGATTTCTTTCTTTTTTTTTGTATCTTTTATATGTCATATCATATTTATATAGCTCAGTAGTGGAAATTTCATGTCATTTTCTTTTCCATGGTTGTGGTCTGCTTGCTGAAACACTTTTGTGCCGTTTGGAAATAAATGTGTAAAAGATATCTTAACAGCTGCCGCAGGGTCACCGGAGTCTCATTCAGAACTGCGTTTGCTCTCCGTTTTCACTTCTGTTACACTTTTATTTATTTTCAACTCAAACTTTTCAACTCTAAAGGCTTATAAAACACGGGGATGAGACGATATGAGATGCCACCATCGGTAAATCTTCAGTACAGCCCCTCTCAGCACTTGACGATGGCGCTCTGTAAAATGTCAGGTACTCGTCATACCTGGAGGAGAGCTCATTCAGTTCAGTAGGAACTGAAGATGATTTTGTAGTACTCCAACAGGGGCCCTTTCTCTTTTTTTGTCCTCAACTCTAGCACTAAGCCACCTTTCCACAGTCTGGTTCTACTCCCTCCAGCTCCAGCCCCGTCTTGCCCTCTGTGGCCTCCTGACATGAGAGCTGGCTGTCAGACAGCGTGGGCGGATGGTGGACTTCGATCAGCAGCTCGTAGACCAGCGTCCCCAGCAGCGCCCCGCCACACGGCGCCACCACGGGCACCCACCACCAGCCCCCGCCAGCCCTGAGTCCACAGGCAGTCGCACGAGGGAAAGCATCAGTGAGGAGGAATGGAAAAAAACAAAAATGGAGGTGATACTGTCAGACGGTGTTTTGAACCTACTTGAAAACGTCCACTCCCCAGCCGCCGATGTAGGTGAACAGGCGAGGTCCGAAATCCCTGGCCGGGTTGAGGGCGTAGCCACTGTTGGAGCCCATGGAGACCCCGATGACCAGCACCAAGGCTCCCACCAGGACGGGCTGGAGAGAGTCCGGCACCGCGGTGTTCCTCTGGTCCCCCAGAGCCAGGACCCCCAGCAGCAGGGCGGCGGTGCCCACCACCTGGAGGCCACAGAGGCAGGGTGAGCCCACAGCCCCCCGGGTGTGCTGCCTCTATCAAATCTGCTTTTAATAAACTTCAGACTCGCTTGCTTTTCACTTCTGATTATGATTGGAGAGACATTTTTTTTGTATTTACATTAAAAAAAAAAATAGAGAAAAGGCCAACCTGGTCGATGACCCCGCCCCAAAAACTGAGGTAGTCAGCTGGGTAGGTGCAGAATATTCCCGCCGTGGCAGTGGGGCCTGTCACCGTCAGCTGACCGCTGCCGTACGTCCGGATGGCGTCTGGTCGCACAGGCAAAAGCAAAACGACCAGCAGATGCTCTCAAACCCCCGAGCACAGACGGAACCGTCCCCCCGGGCGGCCCCCGGCCCGCCGCCACTCACCGTGGTACTGCACGGCCACGGTGGCCGCAGCCAGGAAGGCGCCCAGCACTTGGGAGAAGACGTAGAAGGGCAGTTTGAGCCACGGGTGTCTGCCCAAAACGCACAGGCTCAGGGAGACGGCGGGATTGAGATGAGCGCCTGGAGGAGAGACACACCGGCAGAATTTATCCAAGTGTGCCGGCACACCTGGAGCTGTTAGCGGAGTCGGTCGCCTCCGCCTTAGTAGCCAGTGTTGGTGTCAGAAACAGACTATTGAAAATGAACACTAAACATCCCCCCACTTGTTCTAATGGGAAAAGAATACACAATGAACACAAAAAAACATCACATTTGAAAGTAGATTTCACAAAAGCCTTCGCTATTTTTGTCCCTGCAGTGTTTTCTTTAAAAATAGAAATTCTACAGTTTTTCATAGCGTTGTAATTATATATTTATTAAGGTTTTGAAGATCTCGGATATCCAAAATGAGCATAACATATAGAAAAAAGGTTTGTCTTTAAAGAGGCGATGGTGAAATGTTTATGTTATCTTCACATCACGATCATGAGCCGATTATCTCCCATGGAGATAAGAAAAGTTTCCCTGGAACGGATACATCTATTATCTTGATGCAACGAGTTAATATGTTTCATCACCTCAGCTGAGTCAAGGACGTCTTTTTTTCTTTTTCCTATCAGCCCACAAAGAAGAACTTTAGCAGAGGCTTTTGCAGGACTGCGTTAAACGTGAGAGCACACAGCTGTGCAGCAGATGCTGAACGTGACTGACCAGATCACGCTCAGTTCCACGTGTGTGAACAGTCACAGGCCGGGGGGGGAAAAACAAAGCAGAACTGGACGACCAAGTTGAGGCTTGACAAAGACGACTGTAAGGAGAAGACAGTTGAACTTCTGGCAGCTGGAGTCTACACCTGCACCAGCAGCCGTCACCACACAGTGTGTCACCGGCCGGCCTGAGCCCCCGTCTAAATTTGTCACACACACCTGCTGCTCGCCTCTCAGCTGCTTCCAGGCGTTTGACTTTTAGCCCCCGATCTCACTCACTGCTGCTCTCAGGTCTGGGTTTTATATCAGAGACCGAAGTCGTGAGGGGGATTCGGTTTATTAAAAAGGAAAAAAGATCCATGTGCAAAAAACTAAAACAAGAAGGCTTTCCATTGCTAACTTGTGACCTACTCGACCCTAAAAACAAACGTTCTCCTTCTCAGCTCCATTTTTCTGCATCAGGCTGACAGTTCCCACTTTTTTTTTTGCATTCCTGGATTACGAGAAGCAGAGATCCCAGAGGAGCTCGCTTCATGGAGGTAAACTTTCAGCCGGCCTGTGGCCCCTTACCTGAGACCCCCCGGGAGACAAAGACTCCGAATGTCACCCCCAGGGCGAAACCCAGATTGATGGACAGGTACTGGCCGTTTTTTTCCAGAGATGTGGTAACCTGGGCGACGGAGCCACATCCAAACAGCTGAAAAGACACGGGGGGGAAAGGGGGGGGGGGGACATCAGCACGGGCGCAAACAGCTGCCGGTGTTTGTGCAATTTCCTACAAAAAAGACTGCACAACACTGGGGTCGGCCTTTATGAACTTTTTATGAACTTGATTCCTGAGGAACCCGCTTCATTATCTGGGCTGTAAACGCTCATTGCATCTGCAGGCGTGAGAGATAAAACAACAACACAGTTGCACAGCCTGTATTCCCTCCCCCCCCGCCCCCCCCCCCCTCTGTGACTGTAACTCATTTGTGTCAGATGATCAGGACAAAGTCCCACAAAAGTTATCCACTTGGCAGGTTAACTATACAGATGAGCTGGCTTGTCTTTTTATTTTTAACACAAAACAGGATTAAGGACTTAATTGTTGTTGTTGTTTTTCTTCCTTACTAAGGCACCATCCACCTGGACTAGCTCTGATCGGAGGCTTCTTGCAAGTTCCCGGTGCAGCAAACAATAAAAAAAAAAAAGAGACTCACAATCAGGACGTAGACTCCCAGACACTCGGCCATGCACTCCCGGAGCAGCTGGCTCCTGATCCGGCACCTCCTCAGCAGCCTCTCCATGTCGGACGTCTCCTCCTCCGAGTCCCGTCTCAGGCGGCCTCTCAGGGATGGGAAGCTGTAGTCGGGGGGGTCGGACCCACACTGCACGGCGCTGTCCGCCTCGCTGAGCAGAGTTTGCCCTTTGTGGCCGGAGCCATGCTCTACGTCACACAGTTTACGGCCTGGCTGGGGTGTCGCATTCAGGAGGGGAGAGTAGTTGGCTTTGTAGGACATCCCGGGAGCCGGAGCGCAGCGGGACAGGGCCACAGCGTTTGTGTGTGCCTCACTGATCTGAGCTGACTGCAGCTGGCTGGAATTAGCTCTGATTGGGGCTCTGGTTTGCTCTCTTTCACCTGGACGCTGCTCGGCTTTTTGGCATTAGTCTGCAGCTGAGCTGTGACCTAAAGGAAACCATGTCCACAGATTCCTGCAAGATTTCTCTTTGCATTCCAACGTTGCAGAGAAAGTAAAATAATCACCTAAATTGTAAAAGGTATTAGCATTTTCCTTGAAATATGGATCAAATCAGCAAGCGAAACTCACTTAAAAAGGCAAATAAAAGTGTTAAAAAGAAGGTGTGTGCCTGGGAGTGGAAGCCAGGAGTTTTGTCTGTCATGTTAATCTATAGGGAAAACGTTAGCCTAAATTAGACAGTTTTTTTATTTTTAAAGAAACTGATTTCCTTTGATGGGATAAATTTAAATTATTAAATGTTTTTCTCATGCATTCATCTAGGTCTTTAAAATAAAAAAAATCTGTGTCCAAGAAATTGTGTGCAGGAAAAACAGTTCCCCAGCAGGTTGTGGCCCTTTAATTTGGTTGGAGGGGGGGGGGGGCGCAATTTTGGCATGGGGCAAATTTGAACAGTGTCCAATTAGGTCCAAAAAAAATTAAGCAAATAACAACAGAGGAAATATATGACCAGCCTTTATTTGAGTCCACTCTCACACACATTCATACGGCTTCTCTGTAGGACAATACAAAAATAAATATTCCACTGAACTCCTCAGTGTCTGATGTGTCTCACTGTGCCTCACTCACCAGCGTTTAGGAGCCTTGATCTCTCCTACCTGATCCTCAACAAAGCGAGCAGTTTGTTTGTTTTTTAAATATAACATATCCAATTTTGGCAAATTGAGATCATGCAGGTGTGTGTCCATAAATAAGCTGACGGCTACAAGTCCAGAGCGTGGGCCGTGATCCACCGGTCACTTGGAGCTTCCGAAGAACTTGGAGAACAAAGAGTCATCGTCCCGCAGGTCTGAGAATCGGTGTGGGCCGCCTGGACAAAGACAGGAACAGCAGCGGTCAAAGGCCGACCCCAGATCAGCACGTTGGGGTAAAGCCCCGTCGACTGACCTGGCAGCACGGGCGCGGCCAGGTCCTCCGCTCCCGCCAGCGTCCGGGAGCCCCCCGAGCGGGTGACGGTGGTCTCCTCGTGGCCGTGGCCGTCCCTGACCGTCCGCCTCTCCTCCACAGTCTGAGGCAAGCAGGACAGCAAGCAGGACAGTGTTTAAGCGAGGTTGTATTTGAAGGTTACCGGGAATTTGACGGGGAAAAGTCCTGAAAGGAGGCGCACCCCATCAGGTTTCACCACTTTAGTGACGGTGACCGACTGGAAGAAGGAGCGGCTGCCGGGCGGCCTGGACGTCTGGCCAGCGGGCGGCGTCAGGATCTGATCCAGGCCACCGGATGACACCGCAGAGTCCAGATCTTCATGGATTCAGAATGGAAAACAAATTCATGAAAAGAAGATGCTAAATAAATAAATGAATAAAAAAGGTCACATACCTCTGTCTCCCTTGGGCTCCTCATCTGGACTCCTCTGTAGTCCCTGTCTCAAAGTGTCATTAAACTATTGGGACAATAAAAAAAATCTGAACATCTGTTGCAAAAGGAAACACACAGTAAAAATTGTTTTAAAAAAAAAAGGGTCAAGGTGGTTCATTTACTTTGGAAAACGGAGTCCAGCCATGAAAAGGCGTGCGAGGGAAATCCGGAGACCCATAGGGAGGCTGGACGCCCCCCCCGGGTGACCCGTACGGCCCTCGTGTTCCAGCCTCCGGAGACTTCAACATGAAGTCTCTCAGGGGGTTCCCGCTGCCCTGACCCCCCTCGGCTTTGTCCTGAGGCGGAGGCGGCGGCATGATCCTGGGAACACCTGACCCACAGGAGGGACACACGGTCAGATGAACACAGAGGGGGTTCTGGATCTGGATCTGGATGATGTGGTCTTCATACCTGGGGCTCCGGCCTCCGGCTGACCCTCCCACTGGCCCAGCTGGGAGAATATCTCCTCCATCTCTCTGAGGACGTGGCCGAACATCGGAGGCTCCTGGATCCTCATCCCGTCCGGACCGAAGCTGAAGCCGAACCTCCAGGCACTGTCGAAAGGCTCCTCGTGCTCCCCTCTGAACCCATCGTAGTGGAATCCATCTTCGTCGTCGTCGTCATCATCCTCATCATCGTCATGTGTCATGGCGTCAAAGAAGGGGTCCCTAACGGAAAACAACAGATGAGCGTCCACGGGTTTAACGCTAAAAGCTGCTCTCAGCTGGTCCCTGAACACGACTGATGCCTTCAGGGTCATTAGTCGTGGAATGAACGCCGCATCCACGCTAATGGCCCCCTGTGGTTTCCCTGGTTAAAATAAAAGCCTAATCTCGTTTCTTCGTTATCTAACAGAGGGTAACTTCCATGGCTGGACTTTAAATGTGCACACTCACCTTCGGCCTCGGTAGTGGCCTCCAGGCACCCCGAAGAACCCGCGAAACAGATCGAAAACACTCATTTAGAGCTAAACCATGCCCTGATAAATAAAGAGACGCGACTCGGCTCATGAAAGTTACAGATGTCAACAGCGCCGTAAAGTGTTCTGGACTATTGAGCGTGACGCAACATGTCGTAGCACGGCTTTACCGTAAACAAGAGAAATGGTACGCAGCCAAATATTGCGACTACTAACCTCCTTTTTGGCAGGTACTCGCTATTCAAACGGACAAATGAACAATTGGTGTTGCTCAGATGATGGAAATATCCCCATTTCAATAAATTAACTCATGAAAGTCATAACAATTGGGACAAAGTAAATAAAACCAATGAAGTTGATAAACTGTACAGTTGATAAACTGTACAGTTTATCAACTGATAAACTCAACTGATAAACTTGATAAAACTCCATCTTAAAAATCCACTTTTAGTGGACATTTAATGTGGCCTTTCTGTTGATACGTTTAATGATCATAAACTTACATAGTGTTGGGTAGGATATATGAAACACCTAACAAACACTGACTTATTAGAAAATGAAGTGTACAAAAAACAATAGACTGAAGTTTTAATATATTTATGTGATACATCACCCAGGGAAGATCAAAGCAAGAAACTGAAAACGCTGAGTCTGTGTTGAGAAAATAGTTCATTTCCTGCAGATATCAGTTCTAAATGTTTTAGGATTTATTTAATTGGCATACGTCTTAAATGTATGCATTTATAAACTGAAAGCAAAATAAAATTGCATTCCATCATGCTAAATGATGGTCCCCTATGAACAGACATCTTGCTCAAGTTGTTTCCACATTCAGCTACATTTGATATACTTGTAAAAATACTTTGGAGTATTCCCGCTGCATGCCATCACTATATACAGGTAAAATCCATCTGCCACTGACCTGTATTAGTTTGCCAATGCTGGAAACGCAAATGGAAAACACTGATTGTAGTTAAATGCAGGTATAAAGTACAAACTTCACGTATCAGATAAAACCAGAAGAAATCGAACTCACAGCAAGATACAAAATTATTAAGGTCACCTGTTTAACTAATAAAAAAGAAAAACAGACCTGGTATCAAACAATAACTACAGCTAAAAGAAAATAAAATAATGCAAGAGGATATAAACCATTTAGATCCTGCATCTGTTGTGGAGTCTGAATAACTCTGGTCTGCGATTGTCAAACGTTTCCAGAATACGAACACACAGTTTGTCCTCATGAGCACCTGATCAAACCAGATTCAAAGCCTTCAGGCTCACAAACACCACGAATCAAAGTGTTGGAAGAAGAGATGCTGCTATAGTCACAAGCCACAAGAAATAGTTTATTAAAAGACATTAACATCCAAAATGATGAAAATGTCTTTTTCTTGTTTATTTACTTAATATTTATATATTTTTTACAAAATAAAAAAGACAAAAAAAAGCTAACAAGTCTGCAAGGAATTGACAAGGAAAAAGAGAAAGCCATCAACAAACAGGGACTACAGTACTTGTTTTTTTATATATGTACAAGACAATTTATCCATTTAATTTTTTTAAAACGCACAGTACAAAAAAAGAAAAAGAAAAAAAATCACTGACAAAAAAAAAAAGGAAAAAAAAAGAAACCCATTGTACAATTCTGTCCATCAGTATTGGATGCTTTAGATTTCCCTACAATGCTAGGGGACAGGTGGTGGGGCAGGGAGGAGCAGGGGGGCCTCAGGAACAAAATAAAACACACTGGAAGGCAGATTGGGTGCGTGTTGGCCTTAGAAACAATTCTTAATGTCTGTCAGAACAAGTGGGACCCGATGCAGCTTATTTAGAATGAATGAAAACAGTAACTGTACAAGCGCTGGATAATGAAAAAATCCTGTGCTAGGCCAAAAACAAAGCACAGGACACAACCACGGCCCCGTGTGTACAAACATGCACGCAGTCACATGACAAACACACTTTCCTCACAGTCCAAGCCAGTGAGCTCGCTTATATGTCTTTATATATAATATATCTATATTTGGTAAAAAATAAACTTCACAACTCTACCAATTTAGAGAATTGTTTCTTCAAACTTAAAATGACATTAAAAAAAAGAGAAAGAAAAAAAAAACATTCAAGAGCAAATTATTGTTTTTGGATATTTTTGTTTTGTGGGAAGAAATTTCCATCAATATTGAGAAGAGGCGATTTGAGGGTGAGAAATACAAAACCAGCCTGTCCCCCCACCTTCAGATATTACTACATTCCTCCCCTTCTGCTAGAAATAAGTGGGTGGGGGGGAGAAAAAACATAAAAAGACCAGACAGGAAAAGTTCATTCTTTTAGAAAACAGTTCTATGTTACATACGAGCCAAAGAAAAGGGGTGGGGTGGGGGGGTGGGTTTCACAACACAAATTCCCAACTTTCAGTAATTCACCTCTTGATTCTATAACCATTAAGCTCCACCTGCCCCCCCCCCCCTTTGCTTTCTAGGGCCCTCCTGTCCCGCCCACCCTTCCGGGCTCCTCAGCAGTGCTCCGCTCTCTCGGCCCAGCAGCTCCTCTGACCACAGCCAGGGCTGCAGGACAGCTGGGCCAAGAGGCCGGGGGGTGGGGGTGGGGGTGGGGGGGGATCTCTGCGGGAGGAGGAGGGACTTTAGACGGGGGAGACCGTTTGCCTCCCCCTTTGGGCCTGTGGGCCCGGTGGGCGGGTGTTAGTTGGCCCCCCAGTTGTAGCTGTTGTATGCCGACTTGTTGATCTGAGACTTCTGCTGGATGGACGCGTTCTGGCTACGCTGTCCGGTGCCACTCTGCGGAGACACAACAGAGGACGGAGGTCATCAGCCAGCACCGGTTTTTACTGACCGGTTCCCACTCGGGCTGCTAATGAACTCATGTTACCGACTGGACACAATCTGGAGTATGGCAGCACTACGGTCACATCTAATGTGCATACATCAGCCCACATCTGAAAAGCTAGCCAACGTTAGACAGATCTGAGGTGTGTGAGGGGCCTGCTGTGGCGTGCGTGTGCCCTACCTGCCCGTCCTGCTGCAGGTGGTGGTGCAGAATCTGTGAGTGGGGCTGTTGGTGAGTGGCCAGGATGTGCATGAAGGGGGCCGGGGCGTAGCCGGCGGCGGCCGGGGCGTTGATGGGGCCGCCGCTGCCCAGCGCCGAGGGCAGGCTGAACGACGCCGCCGGGGTCCCGGCGTGGAAACCCTGCTTATCGAACGACTGCGGGGGAGAAGGCGGAACCGGTTATTTTGGACCCATTCACACGGGTAGAGAAAAAAAAACAATCAGGACCCGTTTCTGGGCATCGAAAATACTGATTGGGCGCAATTACCTGCGTCTTCGTGTAAACAGACCCTGAAATATCTGGTACCCCCGTGTTGCTAGACGTCACAGAAACTCCTGCGGAGACAGGGAGGAGACAATAAAGGTTCAGCCTCAAAACCGGCCTCAAAGGGTCATCAGTCCGACTGCGAGCGGCTGTGTTGGCTTTATTCGTTGGCCGCCAGCGTGTCGATAGTGGACGCTGCAGTGGCCAGTCTGCGTGGATGAGAACCGAGGAGCGGACAGGAAAACTCCCAGCATGCACCTTCACAGCTCAGAGGCAGCCAATGCTGTCAGATAGTCAATAACCCAACTATCCCATAATCTAGACGGCGTTTAGGAGGATCTCTGCCCGACTGGGAGCAGACTTGGTGGAGGTCTGCGTTCACACGTTCTCAGTATGTATCTGACATGTCAGCACTCCCCCCCGTTTAGGCATGATAATGATTGGGGGGGGGGGGGGGGACAACAAAAACTGAAATGAGGGATGGAATGAAGACACAGAGGGAGCAAAGAAAGATGGTGCTGAGACGTATCAGTCTGTATCTGGTGGTTACTGCCCTGCTTGTTTCAATAGACACTGACCCCCTGTATCACCATGGAGACACAGATCAGGGTCAGCTGGAGCCAAACAAGGCCAATGCGTAATGAGAGCCTCCCCCCACCCCTTAAGACTTGAGGCCAGAGGCCTTTTCATGACAGGAGAAAATTGCTGGCCTCCCTGCTCTAAATGCTTGATAACGTTGAAAATATCTGGGAAGGGGTTAGGCTCGATATTTTCTTTTGAACTTCAACCACTCCACAAGGGTTGAACAGTTTTGGGGGTTACACCGTCGCAGCTGATTAAGAGACATCCCACATCACACTCGCACATCCTCCGGGAGCCCGGCTTCAGTTTGGGTTGTTCAGCATTTGCTGAACTGTAACCTACTTTGTTCATCATTAAGTGAACTCATCGCCACGGAGACGGACACATCAGCAATGATGACATGGATGAGGAGCAAGCAACACAGGAAAAGGGCCCCGCACCAACCAGAGTAACTCATAATCAGTCTGCCCGGAGGCGGCCAAAGCCGGCCGCATGGTCCACTAAGGTTCAGACTGATGATGAGCTACCCTCAGAGGAGTCGGGGGATGGACAGAGTGGCGGACAGGGCTTTGGGAGAGGCAGGCTGCCTGCCCCGGGCTATCTGCAAGCACACGTGGTTGTGAGGGTTTGCCCTGCAGGCGCAGCTCACCGGCAATGAGGCGAAAGGAACCAGAGCAAAGAGGGGGGGGGGGGGGGGGGGATGGCTGGTGACACGAGAGGAAGACGGGAGGAACAGGTTTCTTTTTGTTTTTTGTTTTGTTTCTTTTTTGTTTTGTTTTTTTAAATCTGGCGGCACTCACCGACTCCAGGCCCGCTGACAGAGCTGGCTGGCTTGTTTTGTGCAGAAGCAGCGGCGGCCACGGCAGTGCCGTATCCGCCCTTACAGAAATCCCCACTCCCTGAAGCCTGGCCCACATCCTCATAGCCTGCAACAGTCAGACACACAGCCGCAGCCCACAGCGTTAGACACACCAGGCAGGGGGCAGACGTGCGCCAGGTAGCACTTGCAAATGATTTGCAGCGTTTGTTTCGAGTGGAGCCTTGTGAACAGGGTTCATCCAATTGTGACGATACAGATGGTGGTGGTGAGGACCCGCCCCCCCCCACCTGGCTGTAATCTTTCAATTTGGACCCCAATTCCAATGTCTGAATGGCAGAAACCAGTTTATCCAGTCCAACAAGGCGGTCAAAATGGTGGCTGACATCATTTTGCAAACACTCTTTGACCCAAGTCTGTGGGAAGGAGGTGAGGGGAGTGAGGGGGGGCAGGCAGGGTGTGTGTGGGAGGGGTGGAGAGTGAGCTTGAGTTGGGTAATGGCAGAAAGCAGCAGATGGTGCAGCTTAGAACAAATAGGTGTCGCACACAAAAAGAAAAAAAGGGGAAAAAAGAAACAAAACACAACATCCAATGACTGAAAAATAAAAATACAAAAATCAACAGCGAAGAAAATAAAAAGCCACTAAGAAAATTAAATTGCAGGAATAATGGCCCCAAACGACACCTGGGAAGAAGATGCCTTCATCTGTAGATGCTTTTAAGATAAAGCCGAGTAAACAAGACGCGGTTGAGGTTTAAAGCCCTCGGAAGAACTCCCCTTTCTGAGATGAGCAAAGCAAGCCATGGAAGACAGCAGGAAACCAGTAACAACTCCTCAGAGCCCGAAGAAACTACTGTTGCTTTTTGCTCTTTTCCCACTCCTTTACTCATTGACAAGTCATTTAAAAAGATGCTTTGGTCTCATTAAATATGGATAGTTCAGCCCCTCTGCAGTACAACGTTTACCGTCTTCTGTCCCGACTCACTGGCCAGTTTCAGGAAATTTAACTCAACTCGAGACTGAACTTTAAAGTCAGACAAGAAAGCTTCCAGCCGTGAACAACTGTCTTAACACAAGCATAACAGATGCCGTAACAAGAGAACGTTGTGTATGCTTGCCGATGCTGCAGCGCCTGAATGAAATATGCACTCCACACCACAAAGGAGGTCAATGGTTCACCGTGACAAAAAGCCAAGTCACTGGTGTAGAAATACATCGGGGCAGCACCGGCATGACCCTTTCATCATGCTGCTTGTCCCCAACAGTTTGATCTGCTCACCAGTGCTGTATCCATGGGAACCGTAGCCACTAGCCTGCTGAAAGGGAGTGGCCGAGGCATTGACGCCGACATTCACTCCGTGCTGCTTTGACGAGGTAGGAGCCACCTGGACAAACAAAGCCGGAGCGTCAAGAGCAGGCAAGGAGGGAGAAGGCAAACGGTCCGACTCAGTCGAAAGCTCGGGAGGCGCATTTAGATCTCAAAATAGAAATTTGATCCACTTTTCTCCGCATATTTGTGTCCAGCCGCTACTTGTCTCACCGGAAACACAGCGGGGCCGTACTGGAAGGTGTTGGGCAGGCCCGGCATGCCGGTGTAATAGGGGAGGCTCGTGTAGCTGTAGCCGGGCGGCAGCGCCGGGTTCAGGAAGGGCTGCTGCGTGGTGTGGTGCGTCTGGGTCTGGTTCTGCTGGGTCTGAGCCAGCGTGGTGGCCGGGGCTGGGGACGACGCGTCGCCCCGACCAAACTTTGACAGATCCCCTGAGAATCGGACGGGAGGAGTGAGAAATGATGCCGGCGAACAACAGATGTACAGAAGTAGTGTTCTGCTGAACCACCACCGACATTTCTATTCACAAGGCTTCTAATGAAGAATTAATCATGCGTAAAATTACTTTCTATTTTAGATGCAGAGTAAATATATACATTAGGACATTACGAGTCCTTTTACACTGCAACATAGTTCTTTAAGGTTCATTATAGTTAATGTTTTATAGTGAATATATAACAGAACTGTTAGGAATTCAAAAGCACCATTTCTAGAGAAGGTGTGAGAGGAAACTGGATGTGACTTCAATTCAATGTTTCTTTTTCATTTGTCTTTTCCTACTCAAAAGTAAGTACATACACATGCAATAGCTGATGTAAATGTTTTGTGAAGTAGCTCTTCCATTTATCTCCTCACTTGCAGTCTATTTACCTCATTGCTTCACATGTATCCAAAGGAAATTAGTCATTAATCCTTTTCACATGAGATTCAACTTTTCAACGAAAACAACACATCCTCTTTCAGCTGTGGCTGCTCTACTTTGGTTAGTCACATCACATTTATCATCCAAATTATGAAGACTATTGAAGCTGCTTGGACAGCAGCTGGCAGGACTCTTCAATGTTTATTCAACAGTCTTTGAAACTCAAAATGCCATACGTATATACTCTATAACTGAACTTTCAGACTTGAATCGAGGGTTTTGAACAGAATCTATTTTTAATAAATTATCCTGTCAATCTAAAAAACTGTTGTCATAGAGATACATTAAAGGACATAACCCACTTCAGGCTGAGTAGCGACTCATTTCAGACTGTGGAGAGCAGCACAGACTCATAGAAATAAGAGCCAATGTTTGGCAATTTGTCTGAGGGGAAATCTACTCAGAGGCTTGAGCTCAACATGATTCATTTCTAAAAACTTTAAAGAGGGAGTTATTGAAGTTTGGTTTACCGGAGTATGGGTTGCTAGTCAGACTGCCTTCTCTGCCGGTCAGTGCCGTCGTGGGAGTTGCAAATGGGATGCTGTAGTAATCCTGGAAAAGAAGGGAACGTTTGATATTTGGACGAGTGTTTTTTCCTCGCAGCATCACAAGCCTTTTCTGGGCTCTGAACTCACCAGCGGTATTCTCGTCTGCAGCATCTGGAGGTCATCATAGCCGTACATCTGAGGCTTGAATGGGGAAAATGACACTTACTAAACTATACACACAAAACAATCTGATAAACATCAGTTGGGGTTGGGATTTGGGTAAAACTTACAGGGTAGGCATGCAGTAGACCAGGAGCCATGATGTACGGATTGGGCAGTAGAGGGGGCACTCCAGGTGGCAGGTTCGGAGGTGCTTTCCCTGTATACCCAAAGCAAAATAATCATCATAAGTTAATAATCATTAACTTAAAAAAAGCTATCTAGACCACAAATCCAAACAGAGCAATTCATTAGCTGTTGCTTCATAATGTCAAAACGCAAAAAAAAACCTAAACTTTATTTGATTGATCAGGTCAGCTTTAGTGTCACAACAGTATGGAATAAAGTTTGCTAAAAAATCTTGCAGGCAAAAATACAATGTTCTAACATGAGCTGGAGGACGTCTAGATAGGTACTTTGTGACCGGACTAACCTGAGGATGCTGCAGAGCTGCGTGTGGTTGAAGAGTTGGCTGAAGATGGAATGGCTGAGGAGGTTGTGGACACTGAGACGGTGGTGGGGACTGCTGACGGGGCACCCATGGAGACGACGTTGAGCCCCATCGCGAGACTGTTGCCGGGGCCAAGGCCAGACGGAGCCGAGACGGTGGCAGGGCCCACCGAGGAGGCCTGAGGGGCTCCGAGCGACGCCTGCACCGCACCCACAGAAGAAGAGGAGGAGGGGACCGATGACGGCACAGCCGAGACTGAAGACGTGAAGGGGGAATGCAGGCTCGAGTCGCCATCTACACCGGGATGCTGTGGAGACGCAAGAAGGAAGACGAGCAGAGTTGATGAGATTACACTTCCATTAGAGTATATGGACGTCTAGTGTGTCCATCTACCACCACAGGATATGCGGCTTTTGAAAATGCTACCATGACCTGAGAAAAAAAAATAAATCTAACAGAAATGAACATGAACACAAAGGCCTCACCAGTAAGGTCGAGTTGGATGTCCGAACTGAAGATGGAACAAGGCTGTTCTGTTGTGATGGATGAGAGCTGAAAAAATGGCAGGAAAGTTAAGGAAATATTCCATCACAACATTACACAAAGGCCATAACTAACTGGTCATTTAAGTGGATCTCACTTGTTGTGCTGTGGAGGGGGGATGGTGCTTGGTGGCAGGTCTTCATTGTTCCCAAGAGCGCTGAGTGATGTCTGATTAGATGAAGTTAGCAAAGAGGCAGGGCCTGAGCCACTGTCTGCTAAAGTGCCCATGCCGGAGACCGATGCCGGCGTGACCGAGTCAGAGGTCTGCTTGACTGATACTGCAGAGCCCGCTGCAGCTATGGAGAGAAATCAGAGACGTCGCAGGTTAAATTGGAATGCAGGAGAGGGGAAAATTGTGAGGATTCATGTGACTCAGCAAGGGAGACGCTTACCTTCCACAGATTGCGTTGCTTGTATTGAACTGAAGCCATTCTGTAAAAAAAAAAAAAAAGCAATAAAAGCGAGCTTATTGGGTTTCTACACAATCAGGCTATGAGGGGAAAAAATAAATCAGTCACCAAAAATGGTAGAATTTTCCCTTCAGAGCAGGCCTGACAGAAGCTGTGCATTACTATCAACACAACCAAATAATCAGGAGGTAAAAATGACACCATCTCCACACAACGTATAGTTTACCAACAAAACCTGTTTCTTTTGCAAATGTAAGACAGAGGGGGGAAGACTTTTGGCCAAATCCAATTACTAACAGCTGACCTGTCCCCTTATTGTTTGAGTGTCCCAAACAGAGGCTGCTACACCTTTGTGACTTTGCATATGCACAATCTGCAACACATAAAGCATCTCGAGTGAGTGTTTATGAGCGTCAACAGCAACTCAATTCACTTCAGTAATTACGAGGACAGAAGGAAAATAATTAGTTGATTCAATTTGACTCCACAGCTGGGGGGGTAGTATGTAGTACATCAGAATGAATTAAGAGAGCATTCAATTCTGAACAAAGCTGGCTGTATGCCATTTAGCGTATACGCTGGCAAGTTCTGCCACGTATCCAACCTCATTCTGGGACCATTTGGTTAAAACGTGCCTCCAACATGTGCGTCCACCCCAGGATAGGACTAAGGAGCACTTCAGGTTAACATACAAATCAAAGGGACAGGGGCCCGTTGTCTTTGTCATTCTCTTTAAAAGACTTTTACATCACAGGAACAAAGAGGAGTTGACCATCTTGCCCAGAGTGGCCACAAAGTATCACACCAACAACACCTTTTGAAACTTAAAAGAATTCAAAATGAAAGAGGGTTTGGTCTAACCTTTGGCTGCATATCCTTCTGAGGAGAGGAGGACACTGATGTGGGGTAACGCCGGGCCTGAGATGCTCTCTGGTCGTACATGTCCATCTGGCCGGAGTTGGACAGAGCTGGAGTCGACTCACTGCAAGTTCCCAGAGTATTGACAAGACTGAGTAGAGATGGTGCTCCTCGTGATAGTTTTTACAGAATAGACCATTTGCTTTTTAATAATGACCCAGTTTCTGGCACTGCTTCAAGAAAAAAAACTTTTTTTGTAATCATAGGAAAACCAGCATTGATTTGACTGGAAGAACGTTCTTGCGTGGAAAACATTTATGTAGCTGTGTTCAGGATTTTACCAACCTGTTGGGGCTTGTGTAGAGACTGTTCTGAACCTGGTTGCCTTGTGTTGATGTGGCTGGGGTGGGCTCATATTCTTGTAGGACTGGTTCTGACCCAAACTGCAGCGCTCCAAACTGAAGATTGAGGCCGGAAATGTCCGTGGATCCGGGCATTTCTACTGCCATAGCTGGAATCTGAGAACAATCAGGGGCATTTTAGGCTTTCTTTACCCTGAACCATGTTTAAAAACTGAGGTACAAGTATGAAAAGGATTACTCTGAATGAGCTGGAAAATGTGTAATATCTGAAAACTACCTTAGTAGTAATGGACGTCCTCTTCTTCTGCTGTTTGAGTTTGTGTTGCGCCAAAGGCAGTGGACTTGAACCATGGGCATCTGAGGAATTTGGGGACACTTGTTGACCTAGAGAAGAGACTGCTGCCATTTTGGGAAGGGAGGAAGCAGGGGGTGGCACCACATGGGCCGAGGAAGTCGTTTGCTGTGGTAAAGAAGATGAGGAGACAGAGGAAGGAGGCAGCCCTTTGTCCTGCAGGAAAACATCCAACATGGACGAGGTTGAGGTGGCGGCCTGGTAAGGCTGCCGCTTTGTAAAGGGTGTGTGGATCCCAGACTCTGGCTGTGTCTTCATATCTGGACAATCAGGACAGTAGAGACAATAAACTAACAACTTAAAACATAGGTTCACAAACCAAGAGGATTTATCTCTACATTATAGAGCTTAGCGCGATAACATAAAAAAAGCCAGCTCACCATACTGTCCCAGGGAGGCTGCACTGGTGTCCCAGGATGAGGGCGCTGTGTTGGGAGGTCCAGTCTGAGGGTGCTGGGCTGCCAGCTGGGCCAGTGCCTGGGCTGTTTTATACTCCAGAAACTGGGAGCCAGTGGTCCCTGTGCTAGCTCCCTTAGGGTCCCCAACTTCCCCAAATCCCTTATTCAGCATGCTGACCTGCAGTGGTGACAGATCATAAAAACACTGTTATCACGATGCTGCTGTACAGACACAGCCAAGACTTTATGTAAGCGGGTCCCATCCTGTTATGTGATAAGGAAGCGTTTTGGATATAAAAGTTTACGAGTTGATTTGCATCCGTTAGCCGTTTAAAGTGGTTGGCTGAACACAGTTTCATGACTTTAAAGCTGCAACAGGTTCTCACCATGCTGTGCTGAGCATAAGGGGCGTTGGAAGATGTTTGGGAAAGTGGTACCCCCTGCTTGGAGTTGCTAAAAACCAGTGACTGGGACAAAGAGGGGGGTTGGTTAGCCTCAATGGGGGCATTTTCTTTCTCAGAGGAGGAAGACTGGGGAGTCTTTCCTAACAGGACTGCAAGATCAATCCTATAACAAAAAAAGGAAAGGAAGAGAAGGTTAATTATGACAATAAGCGATTTACCACCTTATCTGGTTAAACAAAATCATATAAATTTGCAGTTCTGTATACATTTTTCTCCATAAATGTCACTACAAATTCTTTGGTAAATCTGAAGATTGTTTTTTACCATTAATGACAAGTGCTTCCTTTCAAGGCCAAAATTAGAATGTAAAAACCAAAATGTTGCCATTACAGTCAACTCAATTTAAAAAATGTCAGATTATGTACACTCATGACAACATGATCTAAATTTTTATCTCTCTTCCCAGAAAAAAAAAGGTGTTTACCCAAGAGCGAAAGCCAACAAACCCACCTCTGTCCCTTGGTGATTGTGACGTTCTCCTGAGGCAGAGGCATTGATGCCACACTGGAGGCGGTGAATATCTTGGTCTCTGACAGCTGCAAAGGTTAGGACAACATGAGGTGAAAAGGATATACGTTAAAAAAAAAAAGGCAACACCCAAAACCAAACAGAGAATGATGGCTCTCAGTAATAGTGCACTAAATTCTGTCTGCTCTTAAAAAAGTGCAAAACAAAAGCATATAGTGCGAATGACGTTAAGCCCTGAAATACTCACATCCTCGTTCCAGTCCTCAGTACCCCACTCCTCTGGAGCAGACCTCCAGGCACCTGCAAATCAAAGGGGAACAGTTCAATAACACCCCATTCGGCAAGGAGCTTCACACAGAATAGGGAATGCATGGAAACAGGAGGGGAGTGAAGGCAGGCTTACCCAGAGCAGAGTCAAACTTGGGTGGGTAATTTGTCCCCTCTCCTGCAGAGTATTCCAAGCCTGAAAGCAGGAAAATGAACAGATTAAAACAAAGTAGAGAAGGTTGAAACCAAACAGAAAGGGGAAGCAAATCTTTTGTCACCTGGTTTAACAGACATCTACTCATTGAAGATTGATGAGGAGTAAAATCAATCTCAATTCAAGCATTTCAAAACAGAGTCACAGCTTAATAGGGAGTCTTTTGAACAAAGAAAACTTTTCATTTGAACTGCAGGACTGTCTTTTGGGAACACGGCGACCATTTTGATGATAAACAGATGCTGATTTTATAAGATTAACTTCCTTATTATTTGGAAACCTTTTTACACAAATCAACTTACGCGCTCCTTCTTCCAACTCCATGCTTCCTGTGTTGTTCCAGGTACTGCCCCCTCCATAGTTTTCCTCTGTCTGGGCTGGCTCTGCATAGTCCGCAGGGTTGAATGTTCTGGGAAAGACAGCAGCAGGAGTTGAGCACCGTGTGCACATCCCAACAGCTGAAGGGGTGTAAGTTACAGCAATGACTTGTGCCACAGCTGCATGACTGGGGAAAGAAAATTCATGTCTTCCCCACAACAGGTTAAAGTTTTTTTATGAGGATCACACCAGCATCAGTAAAGTTGACTTTCTGCTTTAGATACCATTAATATTTGCCCTGCTCTAGAATAATGATTGGGCTTTTCTTTTAGCAGAAAAAGTAAACAATGAAGCAGAAAAAAAATTGAATAAACATATTTGTGACTTTGCATCTGTAAAGACAAGCAAAACCCATCGTCTCTCGCTGGTTTGACACATATATGCAAAGAAATCTGCCCCTGATGCAACCTGGCACCATTACTGAGTGCAACAAGTCAAGATGAGCCAGGAAGCTTTCTTTTCCCATCCTGTGCAAATTGAGACGCATTTGTGGCTTTTATAAAGGGATTCAACATCACACTTTAACATGGTCTGTCTATTTGTAGGAGTCCACAGCTTTGCTTTGATAATGACATTAAAAGCATCTTGTTATATGGTACACAGAAGTCCCCCTTCAAAAAGCAAGAACAACAGACACACCAGAGGCGATGCACTCACCTCTCACCTCCTGCAATATCATATCTGGAGCCCTTATCAATCTGGCTTTAGAAGAAAAATAATGGCAATAATTACAAGGAGTTCAACAAAGTAAAAGTAGAAGATCAATCTTTTCTTTTTTACACCACATCCCAAAGCAGCAGCATAAGCAAAATGTCCTGAAGCTGCTGGTGCCAACGCTGAAGGCTAAAAACCACTCCGCATCTGCAGAATGAGTGAGTGAGCAGCGCAAAGTAAAGCAATGTGCTTTAAGTCACAGTGGGTCAATGCGCAGTCCAGGAAAACCTAAATCACCAGGAGGACAGGCTACACAAACATAGCTGTTATGCAAGAAAAAATAAGCAGAGTTGTGCTGTTCATAAATGAAGATTCTCCTAAACAAAAGAGGAGGGACAAAACAAAAAAAATTCAGATAAGCTCAAAGCTTTACACAACCACACATAATACTTTGGTCATTACACAAGTCTTCATTGAATAAGTCAGCATTCCTTTAAAAAAAAGAATAAATCTCCATCCAAAGTCTGATCATCTTATACATGCATGATAACAAACTTACCCATGTTCAAAATGTACAGGCCTAATTCCACCACAATTTCTATCAGAGCTAAATCACCAAACATTCATTGTAGCAACTGACAATACAGAGAAAATTCAGAGGCTTTCTAAATGTGCCAACATGAAAGAGACTTTATTTAAAAAAACAGACTACCATCTACTCCCTCACTTTCTTTTCTGCAAACCTCTGAATGAATTCAAAACAAGGACAGCTCATAGATACCCCACAGAGGCTGTACTGTAAGCACAATGAAACATTAAACCAATGCAGCTGCATACAAACGGGAGCCTTTCCTAGTAAAAGCTGCAGCATTGAACATCCTTCAAAAGGGTTACATCAGAAATAAATCCAGTTTGAAGATGCCAAAACCTACATTTATATTGCTCATGCTAATATGGCTTTAGCGTGCACTTACAGACACGTTTTCAGGAGCTTTGGAGAACCACATTAAGCCACACTAGTATTAACCGACTGGCCCAAGTACGAGGCTCGTCAATGCAGCTGACAAAATGATAACCAGTTTACCCACGTTAACCCGGAAACCGTGTTCTCAAGCTTGACCCGACAGGCTGTGCTGGCTCAGGCGTATATTGTGCAGCGGCCGTGCACGGCAGCGAGCGAGACCCATCAGGAGCTCTTATACTCAAGGCTGACAGTCTGCGTTCTGTGACCATCTGTTGCTCGTCTTTTCTGGAAGCAACGCTCTGCCTGCACTGCCGGACCCCGTCAACGAGTTTCCATTTGATTCACCATGTTAAAGCCATGATGGACGAGTAATGTATTAACAAACGTAGTCTGGTTTTGTAACTGTGACGTATCTTTGCACGCCAACAGGATACCTGAAATTCAAAAAGGTTTTATCATGTCCAAATACATCAAATGAAGGGGGCTGGGAGGGGCTCAATCATCTTATCTGACTCAATGACCTGTGATCAATTCTTGAAAGCAAACGTCTGTTCTCTTGTGCTATTCATACAATGTATAAAATCACAAAAAATGGCTGCTAAAAGCTTGTTTCCCCCTTTTCTCTTTTTCTTAATTGCTTAGAGATAATATAACCCACTTTCTAGGGTCATAAAAAGTAGAAAGCCCTCAACTAATGACTAACTTCCAATCACTATCTGGTTGGCAGTAGAAACATTTTAAGCACTCATTAACAGATAAGCATCTCAAAAGTGATAAATACCAGAAACACATCCTCATATGAGCGTCATCACCATCCTCTTATCATACAGCAATGAAGTGATCAAGCCTAGCCGTTCATAGGAAGTAATGCTCCCTTTAATCACAACACTAAGCTGACATGGTGGCAAACTGTGCGCTAGCAACAAGTAGCTATGGCAGTTTACCACTGTTGTGGGCTTTGAGGCAACATGAAAATATGTCAGCTAGCACCACACTGACAGAAAACCAGAAACCTCTGCACTCACAATGGGACCAGGCTCAGAGCATAACTGACTGAAACTGTGGAGTTTTTTTAATATTTAAGTCATTATCTGGGTCAGAGCAGAATTATTTCTAAAATTGCTGGATATTTTACGATTTCCTTCCTTTCCTTTTTTTTTCTCTCCCCAGAATCGTACTGAAGCTTTCAGTTACATTCTGGTAGCCTCTGAATTGCACACAACTAGGCGTTCAGACCATTGTTACACACTTTAGTGACAGAGAATTCCATTCAAGCTTCTTTGAGCTGGAAGCCAGAGAACAGTTGAACTCATTACAAAGAGTCAAACTTGTCATCAGAGATGTTTCAAGTGAGTCACAAACGCAAACACAAAAACATCCTGTTGTGAAGCCTTACACCAAGTCTAAAAAGCTAAACCATCATTGCCTCGCTCATGTGTGCATGCACAGAGGCGTGCACACACACACACTGAAACTGAGGACACACAAAACACAGATTGATTAGTTCTACAGCCCAGGGCCAGAGAGCACAGACCATAAGGTTAATAAATTGGGTTTCTGATATCCTGCTTTGTGAATTTATGGAAATTTCAGTCCAAAATAAAATGTTTAGACAGTACTCTCTACAGAGATCCTCAGCCCACGCTGGTCCATCCTATTGGCTGATGCATGTCCTCCCTCCTTTGGATTAAGCTTTAACAATAGACTGAGGTCCTGCTCTCTGGTGACCATGGCAACTAGTAAAAGTGGAACAAGAGACCATATGGATTTAGGCAACACAGGTATTCCCTTACCCCATGCCCTGCGCGGAAAATCTGCCACCTCGCCGTCCGGATACTCCTGTGGGGACCACAAGAGTTTACATCACCTTCTGAGTTTGAATTTGAGCAAAATGGCATCAGTTACATTTCCTTCACAGAGGGGTTTGAATAAAGAGGATTACTTACCAATAGCTCCCCTCCCTCTGCCTTTACCCCTTCGGCCTCGCTCTGCTCCTCTCCCAACCACTCCAGCTTTGCCCCCATCCAAGCCATTCTCCTGGCCACGAACTTGAGTGATGAGGAGAATATTTCATTACATTTAGACGTTACTTGCTCAGAAAGCAATAAAGAAAAAAAAGAAAAAAAAACATCAACTTTTAAGTGTTTAAACAACAGCAAAACAAGAGTGCTACTGTAGAAGAACAAAAAATATCACTTGTTTTGATTTGTGAAATGTGTACTTTGGTTTGCAGGCCAACAAACAGGAGCCACGGTTGGTGTTGAAATATTAAATAATCATCCCACATACTACAAAGGAAAATGGCCCTTTGGCAGTAAATATGCAGCTCTAAAACAAACACTAAGCACTTTGGGGGGGATAAACAACATTGAAAGAACAAAAGCAAACAAAAAGAATACCAGAAATAAAAGATGCTAGGAACTTACACTCCCGTCCCCTACTGGCTCCACGGCCCCTACGTGGAGCCCCCCCACGACGACGTGCAGCGTCTTTCTCTCCTCCTTTGTCTCTGTTTTCTTTCCCTTCCTCTCCAGCTTCTCCTTGGTTGTTCTCCTTCTGACCCGACACACCTTTCTTCTTCCCGACCATTTCCCAGGAGTCCTTAGGAAGTAAGAGTGTCACATTTCAAGTCTGCATGCCTCTGAACTCAGTGCCTTGGTTGATAAGGGGAACAGAACCAGGGCAGTTTTGTTGATATGAGGTCTCTGAGTTTATTGTGGCAGAACAGTAGAGCCAGTGTTCAAAATGCTTATCTAAAAAACACTTCAGGTGGATGCACACTTTCCGAGTATGGGTAGATCCGATTCTAAAAACTTCAGAGTCATTTGTTTGCCTCAGGTGGTACAGCACTAGTTTGCAGCTGCTTTAAAGTTAGAGCCAAAAACGTTTAGTTCATCTTGAATTTTCCAGTGGAACTAGCTGAAGTTTTTCTTCCCTCTTTTGAGCCTTTATTAAGACAATAAAAGCAGAGTTATGATTGATGCACCTTCCCCTTCTGGTTAATTTTTAGTAATTGTTTGGTTAGGTATTTTTCAAATTGGTACAAAAACATTAGTTCATTCTTGCTGCATTTGCATCTTGGTCATCCATTTCAAATTTTGTTTATACTGATACACACGACAAAGGTCAGCAATAACAAGCTTGGGACAAAAAAAAAAAAGTTATTTCCATGCTATAACTATAGTTTGTCCAAAAGGTGATACCACAGCCTCAGTAGCAACAACTTTCCCACAATATGACCCTGAAACAAAGCAAATACTCACAGTGTCTGGGCTGCCCTCCAGCAACACATTAATGGCTCTGTTGACATCCCCATTGCAATCATGCAGTGCGATCATAGACTCATCCTGGTCCTTGCCTGTGATGTCAATCAGCTGCAAAAGAAGGCATTATTAAGATGAGACAAAAAAGGCTGCACGTTGCATGTATTTCATGTCATTTATTTCTATACATTTACTGGACAAAAAATTATTCATCAGCACAGCAAATTATTGAAGCCCCTTTGTTTTGTCAGCACAGGTTTTCAGTACTTCAACATTTCTGTAGCTGTCCTTGCCTATAGGCACGTGCATGTAAACACAATGATAAAATAGATCTGCTCAAACTGAGTGGTTTAAGGAGCATGAAACATAGGTTTCACACTTAATCAGGAGTTAACCAAATCATTTTAGACCTCAATGAATCTCAACAGGCCTGGAGAATAATACTCAGCAGTCTTAATCTCTGTCCATCGATACAAGATCTCAAAGAAAATTAAGAAACTGAATAGAAGCGATAATCTTGACATTACAGAAGCACCTCGCTGAATACCAAAGTGAACATGTGCATAGTCTAAGCTAAAGGTGGTCCAACTAAATGGAGGAGAAACCTTTTATGCTTTATGCAGATTAATGGGCACATGGTTAATTTCTATTAATGTGACACCATGCATGCTTTCAATTTATTGTAAATTATTGCACACCATTATGTTGTGTGCAAAAGATATTTCGCAGGAGAGGAAGCTTAACGTCCTATTACTGATTTAAATGCTTTTTTTTTTTACCGTCACTCCATTAAAACTCATCCTGTTGAATTTAACAGTTAAGATCCAATTATCTTGATGGAACCATTTTCATTTAACAGACATGAAGCAGTTAGAGCAAACCAATAGCCCAGGTCCTTCCTTCTAAGCAGAAGTCTAATCTGGTATTTGTAATGTGTATGAGCTTACATGATCATGTCATCTACTAAGCCTCAGTGTTTTACACTTAGCAGTTCTTTTCGTATGAATTGTAGGGACATCTTAGCTGCAACTTCTTTTTCCAGCACTATTAAAGTTCTTCTTATCTTACTGAAGACAAGATAAGAGCAGGGGCATAGCAGTTCACTAGTTTCTCAAGTTTGAAATGCAAGGCAACACACCCAAAAACATTGAATACAAAACATGACAAATGCAACTCCACACCGATGTTCAAACAAAAAAGATAGACAAAAGGATGTACACCTGCTCACCTGTTTAACTTTCTCTTCAAAGTCTGCATCGTTGTGGTCTGAAATCATCTGAGCGAGTCGAATCTGCTCTGCGGTGGCCTGTTTTAAGAGGAATGAAACATCCAGAATTTGCATCAACAAACGCAAGCAGTCTTCTAAAAGAATGGAAAATGAAAGGGAATTCCATAATGTCCTAGTATCAAAAAGAGCTTTGCTGCAGATACACTGTCCACTTGAATAATATACAGTTTACAGTGGCTTATCCTATGCATTTGTTTCCCATTTCAATCCATTTATTCACATACAAAAGCAGCCCTTAAACGGTTTTGTTTGCACTGATAGTATAAGAAATATGTCTGTTTCCTTTCAATTTTGAAATGGATCACGTGCTTAAACTGACCGGGTAATGCAGAGTAAGGAGAGTCTCAGTAAGGACAATCACAGGCTGGATATAATGCTGCTGCTAGGGGACCAGACAGTATTTGGGATGAAGGGTCTGCCACACTGTTAGCGCCATATGGAAGCCATAGTCGGTTACTTGAAGAGCTGTGGCAAGATCTATATAATTACATTCTTTAGGTATATTTAGATGCTCAGTGAGGCACATTCTTAGATTTCTGGGGAGGTGCTGAAAAAGCAAAAACTTAGGCAATAGAGCAAATTCTGTTTCTATCTGGGATTCAAATCTACTTTAGGAGAAAAACTTGGGAGTCAGAATATAGTGTCATATAGTTTTGACTATTTTGGGGCATTTTTCTAACTTTTAATCAACTTTAAAGCTAACAAAACAGGTTTGTAATAGAGTGGGTATCTTCTGTCAAAAGACATTTTGAGATATATTGCATGGTATTTAGGTTGCTTGTTCATTGTTGGTGTAAATAAAAATGTACATTCGTCACTGTCAGGTAAAGGACATGTTTATTTGGCTTTGATAAACCCCGATGAAAATCCCCTGTATGGTGAGAGTGAGGGTACCTGAGGCCTCTGCTTGTGCTGTGTCTGGCTCTGTGTCTGGCCCTGTGTCTGCTCCCAGCTGCCCCGGGCTCGGTTCCCGCCCATGGACGTCATCATTTACAGTATATACAAATAACAGTATTTACAAAGGAATAACACCTGAGGAAAAAAAGATAAAAAGGGCGTCAAACAAGTGACCATATTCATTTAAAGCCTGCACATGTCATGAACATTTTCACTGCACTTCCTCAAAGTGGACGGTAGCCCATCTACAGGGTTGGGGAAACAGACAGAGGTATTAGCTTTGTGTGAAGACACGCCTGGAAAACGGCGACAAAAGCATTTTCTACCATCTTCTCAGACATCTTTAACTAGCCGCGGGGTTGACCCGGAAAAGAGACATGTCTCGACGCACAAAGTACTGCACCCTGCAAATGCACAACTTATTTTCCTCCCATAAGATGGTGCAACACTTTCTACATCAGAAAAATCCAAAGGTATTCACCTGAATTATCAAGCAAACAAATATCACAAAGTCCCCAATAGGTAGGTGCAGATTGTGATTAACATCACAAATGAGAAAAAAATACACACAATTACTGTCAAGTGCATCAGTTATATTGTGTTAGTCTTGCGTTAATCAGTGAGGGCTTAATCTTCCACACGTTACGTAAAACCGTGTTTTGACGAGCACACAAACAAACCCAGGCCCGTCGAACAGATCCCACTTCCACTAGCCAGCCACATGGCCAAAATGCTAGCCCATTTGCTAATACTTGAGGGAGAGCATCAGCTCAGAAGTCTCGGAGGGCTTCCGCCTCTCACGGCTTCACCTCATGGCGACAGCGAGGCTAACTTTAACAGCCACTAGCACACGAGCTAACCCAGTATCGAACCTAGCTACACAAAGCATCACTCCTAGGGTGTGCTAGCTTAGCTTGAGAACCAATAAGGCAGTTAGCTCGCCGCAAACTAATGGGCCAGGAAGCTTTCCCTTTCGACAAGATAGGCAAAACGAACACGCTACTCAGTTGCCACAAAGTGTCTGCTAACTAATGGTAGCCATGCTAACTTGCGTCGTATCACATAGCTGTGCTACATTAGCAAATTAGCAATTTCGTGTAAATGAACAACCTCTGTGTAAAAATGACAGCCAATTCGAGCTCTGGTAATACCCGATGCTCGGACGCTCGACATAGAAGATGCCGAGGCTGCAGGTAGGCCTACAGGCCGCTGCAATGAAAATAAATAAAACGATACTGACCAGAAACCCGGCTCAATATCATACACTGCTAAACAACCGGCAGACGGGGGCTCGTTGCCGATCTTCTATTCAGATTTAGTTGAGGATACAACTCCAAACCACAAAGTTCATGTGACTAAATTGAGAAAATAAAAAGGGCCGACTCGCTAACACAATAAGGGAGAGCCTGTGAATTTACCTGTTTCTTTTCCACTCTGACACCACGGATAGTCGAGTCACGTGGTTTACAGAACGCTTCGAGGAAACCAGGCTCACACCACGTGACCACTCACTAATATAGTTTGATACGTTCACAAAAGTGGTGACAAGACAGAACGGATACACAACACAAAAGACCAGTTTTGTAACAAACATAAAAACGTACGTTTTATACGGTCACTACAGTCGAAGGAACGTGTAATATAAGGTTATTTTCAAATAATACCACCACCGTCAGTGAAATCCGAAAACAAAATTGAATTTAGAAACGTACTCAATCAAAACTGAATGGGAAAATATCACTATGATATTAATAGAGGGATATTGGTTTAGCAGGCGTTAGAAAATTTGTGAAGGGTTAACAATAAAATGCATGCAAAAACACTTTCTTTGTTTTTATCAAGCAGTAAGATGTATTTACATGGAGAGGCCATGCCAATTGTGTATCATGTCACTGTATACGGTGAGAAAATGTGTAAAATTAAATATTGCAGAGTGTATAATAATATATTTATAAAACAGCAAAAAAAGAGACCACAAACAGAGGAAAAAAGTTTTAAAAAGAGAAAAGATTTGTTTTTTAAATGCCTTTTCAAACATGCATTTATTTATTTTTTAAATATTGTTAAGTTGCATTCTTCCTTCACTTTCTTTTCTGAAAAATATCGTGGATTGCTGAACATTTTTTGTTTTGTCTGTGAATTGGATCTCAGGGATAAGATTACACTTTCGTTTGATGTTGTGCAGCTAAAGCAACCGTCCGGAATAAAAAACATCAACTTCAAGAATTGACCATTTCCAATTAAGCTATGTAAATCCTAAGAAAAGTCTATCTGAAGGGGTTAAGATCTATAAAAATCGTGGGGTTTTAAAGCAAAGCACGTCGTTAAAATTTGACTTGCCTTCCATAGACGGTTATTACGGTAATATGGAGCTCGCGCGTCAGCTGCTCCTCAGTGAGCTACCTTAAACTAAACTGCTAATCTCGCTCATCATTCGCTTCAGTATGTAGAGAGGATGAGGCTTGGTAATTGTGTAGTTTTTTTGGTTCTAAATTATACTTTATAAACATGTTAGATATTTTTAAAGTCACGCGTTGTTGTGATTATGCTTCATTTCTAAAAAAAAGAGTAACATGCTAGCAGACAAGCTAATGTAGCTGCTAAATGTGGTTTTCATTGCTAGCTGTCAACAGCCACTGACTAACAGCATGGCAGACTCGTCGCCTTTATCGGGGGTCAATGTTGTGTTGGTCATGGCCTATGGGAGCTTGGTAAGTTGTTTCGACTGTGGCTGCATTTGTAATGAACACAGTTTGGTATATTACAGCCAGACTCGTTTGCTTTGTGTTCAGGTGTTCGTGCTTCTGTTCATCTTCGTCAAGAGGCAGATCATGCGCTTTGCAATGAGATCCCGCCGTGGACCCCACGCGCCGATTGGACACAATGCACCGAAGGTAGGGGGTCACCTGTCTGCCCAAGACTGAACTTATCCGGCCAACAAAGGGGAGTTAAGTTTTACTTTTCTGCGTGCCTTCATTTCCAGGGTTTGAGGGAGGACATCGATGGCAGACTGTCCAAAGTCCAGGAGATCCGCTTCGAACCTCGGCTCCTGTCAGAGGGGGATGTGAGGCTAAGGCGGGGATCCCAGCTAAGTCAGTCACTTTTTAGCTCAGCTCTGCATCACATCAAGCTTTATAAAAATGCATGCTGCTATTTGGGTGCATCGTTTAAAGATATCCCTCTGTGTCTCAAAAGGCTGCTACAACTATCTGTACAGAATGAAAGCTCTGGATGCCATTCGGGACTCGGGTAAGGATTTAAACATGATGTTTCTAGCTTTTAAAAGTGGATGAATCCTTATTCTCTTTGTCACACTGCTTATTTAATGTTATTTCATGTCATTTATATACACTGTTTTTTTTATGGTCCATGTGACCAAACCAACAGTTTTTAAGTACTGAGCTCACATTTTCCAAATCCGCTGTTCCTTCAGGAATTCCTCTGCAGGAGATAAGTTGCAGTCCCAGTGCGTTCACTGGGCGCAGCTTCAGGAACTGGCTGCTGGAGCTCCGTAACTCCCATTCTCTGATCAAGAGCAGCCGCAGCGCGCTCATAGACCGCCTGCTGGAAGGCTACGACAGTGCTCGCCACGGCACCGGGGTGGGTAACCACACCACGGCTGCCTACCAATACAGGGTTGAATGTAACATTATTTAAATATTGATGTAACACGACTGCTTTGTCTTTGTGCTTTTCAGGTTTTCGGAGAGGCAGAGTTTCTAGAATACCAACACGCTCTGAATGAACTGGTTGACGTGTAAGTGCTGCTCTTCTGGTCCAAGTTTTATACCGTTTTCACAGAATTTACAACTTGTTATCAACTGAACAGGCGCTGGGTTGTTAAATGTGAAATGGTCCTGTGTTAGAAATGGAGTCAGAGTTTCTGACGGCAGACTGCAGTGATGTTAGGTTAACGCGTGCCCTGTAACCCTGCCTTGACATCACTCTCTCCCTGTCCCCCTCCTAGCGTGAAGGCGTACTCCAGCAGCACCAGCCTGGATCAGCATCATCAGTCTGCAGCCAAAGACCTGACGGGCTCTCCTGTGGGCAGCACCCCCTCCACCATCCAGGTCACCTACCTGCCCTCCACAGGCCAGCGGAGCAAGAGGCCCAAACACTTTCTGGAGCTCAAAAGTTTCAAAGACAACTACAACACATTGGAGAGTACGCTGTGATGTGTGTGAGTGTGTGTGTGTGTGTGTGTGTGTGAGGAGTGTGAACATGTGCACACAGCGGTTTGAGAATGGGGCAGCTGGCTGTAGCTATTATTTCATGTTGAGCTTTAAAATGCAAATTAGACAAATAATGTAGAATTCCTTTTTTTTTTTTCAAACTGCAATGGGGCCCTTATGTGCACATGCTTACAGAGGCCCTTTGGTCTTAGTTTGCACTTAAGGAATTGGGCTCAGAAGACGAATATGATTGTTAACCTGGCAAAGATGTTATTTGACACCTTTGTAAAAACTAAATGAATAGCAAGTCTGTTTTATTCGACATGTAAATACACACCCTAGGTTTTGATTACGTTGTACAGATGGGAAATATTTATATAAATGGTAACTTATTGAAATAATGCTGTTTAATTTGTATTTATGTTGAAGTTGTACGGATTCATGTTGGCATAAAGAACCTTTTGACATTTTGGTGTTCTTGGTATAAGCACTAGGTGGCAGTGTGAGAGCACGTTACTCTGATAAGTCAGTGACAGCAACAATACACCCTCAGTTTATTTATTAATAAAGATTAAATAAAAGAAAACAAAGGCTAAAATAAAAGGTCACAGACTAAACTTCAGTGTACCTATCTACAATGTTCACAGTAAATTTACATTAGAAAAACTTAACAGATCAAAACAGTAATTTACAGGGGAAAAAAGTGACTGTTATACAAGCATTTTATAAACAATTTTAGTTACGTCGGCATTATTAAATATGTAACATGTTAGCACGTAAAAGGCCTGGCCTGCAATCATGTTGAAGCAACACTTGGCAGAAAATGGGGAAAAACATTTTCCCTCAAAGCTCCAACTTAAGTCAAAACCTTAAGACATTAAATAGGATTACTGCTCTAAATCTGACCTACAATAATGGAGCAATATATTTCACCTTAGAGTAAATCATGTCTCAGCACACGCTTTGACAACTGCATGCCTGTCATTAATAACGTGCTGCAAAGCCCAGAGGAATTTGACCGTGACCCCTGAGGGAACTCGCTTCAATAGGCTGCAGGAATAGGAGGAGTGAAAAACACTAAACACACAGCACACCATTTGTACATTTGACCTCCATAAGGGGAAAAAAAATTCAATTGACACAACATTAACCTGCTGAAATGACTTATTCACTTGAACTCTTGCGGCTGCCTCTGCATATTGAAGACTTGCTGACAACACACATCCTGCACAGACACTTCTGACAAGCTCAGTGCCTTTCTTTGCATGGCACAGATCCGTCAAAACTTTTCTTCCTCTTTTTTTTTTTTAGAATTTCATTCCCTCTAAAGCCTGCTCATGTCTGATTTTGAGACTCAGAAAATTGTACAGTATGTAAAACATTCCCAAATGTGGCCTGGAGGTAATAACACAAGTCCAATGTGTGTGAGGTCAAAAACATGAATTTCTTGTCACGGCAGATGCATTCATTCACTGGAGTGGGGGGGGGGGGGGTTAAATATGAATTTACACAGTATTTTTCTTCTAGTCATTTCTTTGTTTGCTGCTCCATTCAAGACTTGATCTCAATGACTTTGATGAACGGGAGGGCTTTGTTGGTCTGTGTTGTTGGTGTGAGGGGTTTGCTGCAGAAAAGTGGAAAGTCCAGTGTGTTATTTGAACAGCGTGACCAACGCTGACAGTCTCTCAGTGACATTTCAGTGGAGATTAATGAAAGGCACAGTGGGAAATGAGGTGGAGACGACTCACCTGTAAACAATCTCTGGCTTATTCTCATTTGATGGAGGTGGAGGGTCCTGACCTGCCAGGAAGTACTCCATATGGTCGTGCATTTCCCTGTTCTGCAGACAGAAAGAAATTTAAACAGTTAAAATGTGCTTTACTTGGCTTCTTTGTTAACTGTTCAAGCACAGATGCGATTAGAACTATCAAGAAATTGCGAAAAATGTGAGAGGAAATGTAAAAAATATAAATGTAAAGTACGAAAAGGTCTTTCAGGGATGTGTTCATCCTTTTTAAATGATTGAGTGAAAGGATGCTGACCTCAGCTTCCAGGAAAGCCACCTTTTCCTCCAGATCTCTGATGAATCGATCTCTCTCTTGGAGGACCGTACGGGAGTTCTGCAGCTGTTCCGGACAAAACAAAACAAGAAAAATAAGGAGGCCGCTCATGAGAAAAACAACTCACGTTGTCTCTCATGCAGTTTGCAGCCTCACATACTCAATAAAAGGCTGTTTCGTTTCGTGGTATTTTTATACTTGGCTCTTCCTCTTTACAATCTGATTTCCTCATTAATGGATCGCTGTGCGTTTGTGGGCATCGGAGAGCTCATTTGCATTGTTTTGGGTTTGTGTGTCTGTATTCTTCTAGGAAACCTTTTTGTTCATCTGTACCTGTTCGATCATGTGGCGGACCTTCCTCTGCTGACTCTTTAACATGTCGTCAAGGTGATGAATCTTTTCCTTCAGGACAGCCACCTCCTTTTCAAGCTCTGCAGACCTGCAGAGAAACACGCAGGACAACTCAAACATCTCCTCACGTGAAGTTCTGGACAAGTCATGTTGATGTACAAAGGCTTTGTTCATGCAATCTGGTGTGTTATAAAAATGAGCGTTCATATTTGGGATGGCACACAGTCTTACCTTTGCTGCTCCTCCATCCCTTCTTCTCTGTCTGCCTGGAGATGCAGCAGCTCCGCTTCCCCGGCAGCCAACTTCTCCTTCAGAACGCCGGTCTCCGTCTCCATGCCCCCCAACAGCCTCTGGAGTTCCTCCACCTGCTGACCCCTCTCCTCCGACAGCCGCTCGGCCCTCTCCAGCCGCTCCGACTGCTCAGCGAGGCGGGCGCGAGACTCCCTGGACTCAGCCTGTAAGAGGAACCGCAGCTCTTTGGTGTGCTCTGATGATAGGTTTTGGTAGATATGCCGTTAGAAGATGGTTTGCTTTAACCTTGTGATAAATGAAACGAAAGAGGAGTCTTATCACAATCACGCAACAGAACGGGTGGGGCCAGTTTTCCACTGACTGGACATGCAAAAGACTCAGGCAGATTATTCAAGGCACAATTTTAAAAGTTAGAGATCGAGATCCTGAAATGTTGGAGATCATCCACAAAACTTTATACCCAAATTATTTGATAATGGATGAAACCCCAAAAAATAACTCGTTGACCAATAAAGTCACAACATGTAATTTTGATTTTTCATACAGCATCTTTTTTTTTAAGTGTGCATTTCATAGTGGGTCATTTGTTCTTTTTCCAAGAATAAAAAACTCAGTCCCTGTGAGTTTTGCTAAATTTGCTTCTGCAGAGATGAATCAAAACTCTTCCCCTATTATTTTAAGAATGTCTGAAGCAGGCAGGTGAGTTTAGAGTAGTTATGATTTGGGGTGACGACTATCCCTAAAGAAGACTGCGTGGTGCCACTTCCATTTCCTGTCCCCATTTCATCGTATTTATCATTGTCATAAGAATCAAAGTCAGACAGATGTTGGCATCAGTTTAGGTTGATTTTAGAGCTCTAGATCAAAGCGTCTTACGTTCTAAACAGGGATTTTGAAAACATCTTTTGGGCAAAGTTTTTTCTATATTAAGCTTCTTTTGTAAAAGACATACAGAAACCTTAAAGGAGTAACATATAACTTTGGAAACCTCTGTGTGTTGCTATGGACCAGCAGCAAGTAGTCCCAAACAAAGATGGAGTCAAAAACAGAAGTTGAACAGAAGTTCAGTGGACACGGTTTTGCCTCACAGTAACCAGCTTCTACTGGCGCCTGAATCAGGATCCACCCTGTGATAATTGAGGATTTTTTGTTCTAACAATATGTGTAAACTTGTCTTGCAAGCCTGAGCTCAATAACTTGTTGAATTTGGCTATTTTTTTTTCATTCAAATTAGATACTTTGGACAAGGTACAAAGCCAAAAAAGGCGATGTAAATGAGGCAGATGGTATAAAAGGAAAGCATTTCACTGTCTGCCTGTTGCATTAGCATAAGGAGGGTGAAGTAGGAGACGCGAGCGGGAAGAGCAGCTCATAATAAAACGTTAGTGGAAGGGCAGTGCCCTCACATGCCCTGACAGATCCATCATCAACACCCAAACGCTGGGTGATCACAGGCTGAGGGATGAATTCCAAAGATAATGTTGACAGATAAGGGAAACGATGAGCAGCCTGAGAGCCGCGGAAGGGTGAGTCACGGCTGCGGGCAGGAAACGGCGTCATGTTACACGTCTCGGGAGACCGACCTGCAGCCTGTCCTTCTCCTCCTGATGCTGCCTCTCCATCTCCTTCAGCTGCGCATAAAGGCGCTTGGTCGCCTCCCTGAGCTTCCCGCTCTCCTCCTGATCATCCCGGACCTGAGAGAGCAGGTAGATAGAAAGCGATACTCTCAATTAGGCAGATAAAGCAGATAAACAAGCAGATGAAAGACACTGTGAATGGGACATGCAAAGGCTCGGTTGAGTGTAATAGAAGCATCCGGACAAGAAGCTTTTAAACTCTGTCCAATCTAATAATCTTTTATTGCTGGGCTGTTTCTTCAGGGGACAATGTCGTTTCACTCCCAGACAAACTCTGGCCTCTGGACTTTGTATCGCTTTATAATATGAACCTATACTGAGAACAGTGCAACCTGACTCAGGTTTACCTGTATTCCACGTACACACACACACACATCAATGGGTAAGAATGCACACAAACAACTTGTCTCAGCTCCTGCTCCACCACTATGGTGGATAATGGCTCAGCATTACAGTAGATGTTACAATGTGCTGAGTCTGGAATAATGGATGGGAAAGACAATATGATGTGTGTGTGTGTGTGTGTTGATGTGTTGAGTCAGAGTGCACTAGAAGCGATCCCCTGTGGTGTGTGAGTGGCAGCACTTTCTCAGCAGTAGAAGTAGGTGGATGCTAACAGGAAGGAGCTGACTCACACTTTTGTGACAAACGATATGCCTGTGATTTCCTCTCTGAGTGCAACATACAACATTCAGAGGCAGCACGGTGAGACTGAGGAGAGACGAGCTTACCTGGGCATCAGGGAGGACGGCGTTGCCATTGGTGACACGTTTTTGGCTCCTGGGTATGTTTACTGTGATGCCATTGGCCGGATACTGAATAGTAAAGAGGTGATTAGAACTTTTTGTTGTTTTCTCCCTTTAACCCATAAAATCTATACACAACGTGTCTCAACTTGTGAGATTACACAGATTTACAAAAGTTGTGCTGCTGTCAATCAGTTTAAACCCATTCAAAATTTGTTTTGATAATTACACTTTACTTCTGGATGTAAAAAACAGAAAAGCAGATATTTTTTCAGAAGTAAATCGAAGCTTTTCACTACTCGGGGAAAAACTGAAAATGAGAAGAGAATGACATGCATTACATTACGCAACGGCACTAAAAGATTCTGAGAATTGGGGTAATTTTAGTAAATGGAGGAGAAAGCTGTCATGAGATTGAGGTCCTCAGGCAGCACAGCGTTTATAAAGCTGAGATGGAATGGAAATGGGAAACTTATAAAAACATTATCCATAAAGATTTGATCACTTATGGACATGTTAAAACCCCACCATGAAAACACCAGAACATTTATGAACAAGTCCAGAAGTGTTGCTGCTTAATTCTCTAAGCTCAGTTAAAATGGAACCAAATTAAATGAAAATACTCTTTCAATATGTTCAATCAATTTTATTTAGGTAATTCATGGAGTCCTTCAAGTTACAGATGAGAGGAATCATCGAGCTTTTGGCAATCAAGTTTTTTGTCCTGTCTTTGTTCTAATCTTTCCGATCTTCCAAGCAGTTTACAGATGATTTCTTCCCCTTTTCCCTCTTATTCTTTATCAGTTTAGATTGATTTAATTATTGAATTAAATATTGGATAGTCTCGTGGTAGATGCTATTTAATGCATTTGCAGCTTTAAAAAAAAATGCTATGTGAGTCTTATCAAAGAAGTGAAATCCTTCCCTTCACATGATTTGGCCTTGTCAACTGACTTTGAGTCATCCGGGAAGAAAAATACAGCAGAGCTTTTCTTAAATGAAAAAAATCTAATTTAAAAGACAGATCCAATTTAAAAGACAGATCCAACATCAGCACTGATCTGATGTCTAATTATAAAAACGTGATTTTCCAACTGTGAGCGCTAACCTTGTTGTTGTTACTGCTTTGTCTGGCAGCTATCTGCTCTCTCAGGGTCTTCAGACAATATCTCACCTGGAAAGAAACATCATTTGTGCATCAACAAAATGCTTATATAACAATAAAAAAACATTTATCGTGACTGAAAGGTTGATGTGTTGTGAGCTGAGTGATGACAGCACTGTGGGTTAACTGCCATCCCCTTTGCAGACTCATGTACTTTGACATACATGATGAAGCATGTGGATGTAGCCCGGCATGAAAAGGTTTGTGTGTCTGGATGTGTCTGCCGCACACTGACCTCCTGAATCTGCGACACCTCGTCTGTCAGCATCTTGACGCTCTCTGACGTCTCCGGGCGAGCTTCGAGGTAAACCTAAGCGACAAAGCGCACAGGTGTGCTACACAACAGGGCGAGGACGCGGTCGCACAGGTTCACACGAGGTGAGCGGCGGTTTGCCAGCGCACACAACCCTACAAACATAACTAAGAGCCCAAAAATGCTCACATACCTTGATGATTTCGACTTGCTCCTCAGTGGGAGCGATGAGTTCAAGCTGTTGTTTCTGCTCTTTTGGTTCCTGTGGCAGCACAACTGCTATGCTGCCCTCCTTAATTCAGTAAAAGAAGAAAAAAAAGGTAATATATTTTACAATAATCTCATCCGACAACACTGTAAATGAGAATTCCTTTTCGATATTTGTACCTGGCTGCTGTGCTGCTCCGAGGTGTCGTCTGACTGGTCCTGACCCGGTGGGGAGAGTCTGAGCTGCCGGGAGGACTCCTGAGAGGGAAGACAGGAGGACAAGGGGAACTGAATGACTAAGCGTCGCGTCGGGGAAGTCCAAGAAAGAAAAAAAACAATCAGCAAAGAGGCAGAGGAGGAGCTCAAGTTGAAAGTCAAGCGTGCCTGGGAGGGTGGAGCAGAGCGAGGGAAAGGCTAGAGTTTTACTCCAAAAAGCTCCCCCCCTCGGTGAAGTTCCTCTGCGGATGCCCCACATTTAGACATTTAGACTGCGAAGCCTAGCAACCCACAATGAGGAGACAGTTCCAGTGGGCCTTTCGTGGTCAACGCTGCTGATTCAGACCAAACACGTGACTCTGCCCAGTGGAGAAAATGAAACCAGTCCAGAGGAGCCTGGGCCAAAAAATACAAATACTTATCCATGACAGCTTCAACATGTCTCTGTTACCTTGGCAACACTAACAGATAATATGCTAACAGTGGTCTCTGCCAGGGGGGAACACTGTCCATGAGAAGGTGTAGTTGCCCTGCAACAACGTAGGTGGTCCTGACCACTGCAGACCAGCCATAAAATGCAACGATCCGACAGTCCAAACATCCCAATTCAGACACTTTTTCCGAAAAAAACAGATCAGCTTCAATGACAGCCTAGCTAGAAAAAATATCTCTGATTGCCAAGTGGCACCATAATAAGATCATTATTTTTCATTTGACCTCTCAGTGACCATAAAACTGACAGGAAAACTTTATTCTGCAGATATGTGGACAGTTATTTTAAGCCTGATGCTTTCTGCTAGTTCTCCACAGCTTAGTACACTTTATGATTGTGCTGTGTTGGTGTAAACATTCTTTTCCAGTTATTTTCCATGTGGACCACAATCGAAATGCAATTGTTTGGCTTTTCTTTAGCACTGTTTATCTAAACTGTGCTCCTGTTTTCATCCTGAGGCGTTTGTGGTGTTCATGTAGGAACAGGATAAAAGTAGATCCTTACCAGGTCTCAAAATGATGAAGATATAACTTCAGTTAAACAACACATGACATTAGATTTATATAAATAATGATAACCTACGGCTCTCTGCATCCTTTACAACTGGAAACTGCACAGTCATCCTGAATTGAACGCCAACTTTTAAGGATAACTTTAATATATGATATAGGTTATAATCAAGCAGGTCAAACATAGGTTTAAAGATAAATGGAAAGTAGGTTTTACTGTTCCATCAGTTTACAGAGTCAAATTCCTGATCAAAACGAATTGTTAGAGGGATTTGTCCTGACATGAAAAGCTTAGAATAAAACATTGAAAATAACTTCTTCTGGGACTGTACACATATTTTTGTGTTGAGATGAGCTATTTAGGACAAAGCTCAGCATTTATGTTGACAGTGACAAAGACAAGAGATGATGAGATGAAATGATCAAAGAATAAATTAAACTTGTCTGTGGACAAAAGCGACCGTTTGGAGAAAAGGACTATGTCAGTTAAAATCCCTAAACACACCACCTTTTACTCTCCTCCAAAAGCAAACACATCCTTCCTTTGATTTCACATAATTCTGCACCGGAACCCCCCCTGAACTAAGGGAAGTATTGACTGCATGAAGTTTTTTCCATTATTTTCAACGATAAAAGAAAAAAAGACATGTGGCCTTTTGAAAACTGAATGCACTTCTGGTGCAGAAAAAAAGTCTAACAGCAGGCGAGTTACACAACACTGTCTCCCCCATAAGCTGCCACATAATTTATTCCATGCTCTTTGTGTGTATGTACACACACAAACATATATATATCTTCACGCGTCATTCCCGCAGAGCTGTTTGTATGCAGAAAACTTGTGCGCAGTGTTCCTGAACCAAAGGTAAACAGGACTGAATTAATAGTCCCGATGGATGCCTCTTTTGTTCTCTCTAGATCTGCTGCTCTTCAGTCACCTTAATTAAATCTTACTTGGAGGCCAGCGACAGAGATGTTAGCGCAGAGAAGATATTATCATTACTGTTACCGCAGAATTTAAAAGCCTGAGGCAAAAAGAAATATGTCAACAACGTACCAATAAACTCATTTACTGAGAAGTCAACCGATAAGATAAAGCTGGGGGTTATTAGTGGAACACAGTTAACTGATGTTGTGGGAATCTTATTTGCGCAAACTAGTTTGAGTTTGAATATTTTACAATTCTGATTTCGTATTTTCTCTCAGAAAAAAAGTATTTTTACGAGTCGCCAATATTTTGAAAAAACGTGATGACACAAAGCAGATGTTGCCCACAGACTTATGTGACTCAAAATATATCGCTAGTGTCAGTTCTTCGGAATTTACTATCAGACGTTGCCTGTTAAGACATAGCCCTTCAATGGTGAGACGCTGTGTACACTGTGTCCTAAGCGGACGCTACACTAAGCCACTTACAGAACACACCCATGATTAGCTTCCATGAAAATGGCGCTTAACAGGCACAGACACATTTGTCTCATACCTCATCGGTTCTCAATTTTAAGACAATGCTGCCACAATAAGCTCAAAGGCATGCACTGCGCTGTGTGTAGCGTCATGACTAAATTGTGTGTGCACACAATGGCAACAATGCACAAATATTTTTTTCCAATATTAATAGAATCATATAATCAAATTGACAATAAGAGGGAGACACGAGAAAAAAACCTGACAGTGTTGACTGACAGTGTCCCCTTGATAACAATTAAATATGCCACTCACAATTTCTTTTTAGATATAATAGAAGTTCAAAACAGGTTAGAAACTTTTTGTAATCAATGTGTGTGAACTGCTCACTTTCTCTACCACATTCTTAATATATATAAATTTAAGTGGGGACAAAAGGTCTCAGAGTGTTTTTTTTCTTGTTGACTATGTCCTATTAATTCGTCCGGCCTCAGATGTCAGACCGCTCCTACCAGACACTGTGTGCTTTTAGCTTTTGTACGTTGCGTGACGGACAACAAAACTGCGTGTTAATGGGTGGAAACAGATTAGGGTTTGAAGTGTGTGACCACGCCTGCCATAAGTCATGCAGGCACAAATGCTGATGCACGGCCATAAAGAACAGAGCAGGGCAACCCTGCAGGTAATGGGGGACCTGATTTGGCTACTTACGTAAGCAAGCATTTCTCTGCTTTGCAATTCAAACTAGGGCCAAATGGTTTGGTTTGAATGGCAGGTCTTTTATGTGTCACTATGTTGCTTGTCGTCTTAATTCTGAGACGCTGACAGGTGAACCAAGATGGCTGGAGGGCCTCTCTCTTCAACTGACACGAAGAGGTTCGTGAGAAAGACACAATTTGCGAAGAGTTATTTGCATGTCTGAAATTTTTCTATTTAAAAAAGTTAATCACCGGTTCATTCTCATATACTTTTCCTAAAACCGATGGCCTCTTAAACCTTTCTCCGATGCTGTTTCAGATTCCCAAACAGAGAATGGCCATATCCTATCTTAACTGTCTTGAGGTCAAACTAAAGAAATGTACAGGACTTCACGTTGAACAAGAAAAATGACACAAATCATCCTTGATTATCATCAAACATGCCGATACATTTCAGGCAGATACCAGAGAGTCCATAACTGTTTGCTGACGAACGGTCAAGTCCTCGAAAGGTCAGTTTCACTGCACCATGAAAACAGCCCCACTGTGTATGACAAGAGGATTTATGAGCATCCACTTTCCCCACAGTGTGCTTATTATGTGTCATTATGGCCATCAGAACTTGTTCTTGTGATCACGTTGGAAGCCAAAATAGAACACGAGCGATCGTTCTTTTTTTTCCGTCTGCCTAATTTGCATTTTAGTTATTCTTTAGATGATGTAACAGCTGTGGTGTGCGTTTGTTGGCAAAAACATGACAGGCTTACCATGCTGAGGACGATAATTACATGAGCCTCAGGCCAATTATAACTTTCTTTGATGTGTCCCGACCGCTCCTCGCATGTTACCTCAAACCTTTTTCCTGGGCATAAGAGGATCCAGCATTCCCTGCGTCTGCGCAGTGAATCAGATCTGTTATTCCTGACAATCCTGCTCAAACAGGTTGACAAACACACCAGGCTCACTCCAAATTCACTGAAGGCTTCTGCTGCATGACAGTTCATGTTTGCTCATAATAGTTTTTTTTGGACAGGAACCTTAAGGCTATTTAAACTCAAGAAAAATATGCTAACTGATCATATCAGGACCACTATCTGAAATGTTATTGAGTAACAGATGAGTCTCCCTCAAAGTTGCGCAACTATATGAGCTCAAATGCTGCAAGACAAACAAATAAATAGCAGCGGAGTGCCTTCTTCATCTGCAGAGCTGAATGCTGCTTGTTTACATAAAGGAATTTCCAGTGGTTCCACCTTAACAGATGTCGATTATGTATTTTCACATAAGTCATTGAATGCCTCCAATGACTCCATCTAGTAGCTGTGAGTTTTCCTTATTCACAGCAACTCCCACAGCTTCAAAATGCATGCTAAGATCACATGACTGAAACTTAGACTGCAGGAAAAGGTGCGAGTTAAGTGGCTAATCCTCCACTGGAGGCACCTCTGTCGCGGGTCAGCTTTTTAGCAGACAGATGATAATGAGGCCTGAGTGGGAGTCTGTTTTCAGTCTCTGGTGTCCTGCTCTCAGGGTAGCAGACAACGTAGCGGGAGGATGGAGCTGTGTTCCAGCTGCTTCAGACATTTCTGCTGTAGCTGCCGCTCAAAGGCTGAAAGTTACGGCTGGATCTCTGAATCTGGCACAGATTCTAAAGCATTAAAATCAGAACCAATGACTGTAACCAATCTGGCAGAGTTTATATTCATCATCTGATCTCTAGTTTTATCCATAAAACATCAAAAGCATCACTGCAGCACAGACTCTGAAACATTTAGTTTATGACAGGCTTCATTTGCTGAAAAGCTTCCTCAGCTTGATGAAAATGGTCCCGTGGCCTTTAAGTTCCACTTGATTTCGCTCAAAACGGAGCTTTTATTCTTTTTTTTAAACAAAAGATTTAAATGAGAGGGAAATGGAATAGCTTGTAAATGACAAATAAGGGATTTATCTAAAAGATCAAAATCTCTCTTTTCAAGAACGTCCTTTTGAAGCGGCGTGTGTTCACACACTCCCACACAAAACCAATTGAACCAAACACTTCACAAAGCTAAACCGGCGCCATCATGCAAGTCACACTCGTCACACTCAAAATAATCAGGCTTCAGTTTCTCTCACAAAGAATCCCTCAGATATCTACCTGGGCAGAGAAGGTTCTCTGGGACCGGTCCCGGTTTTGATCAGCCAGCTGCGATCCAGACTGTCAGCGTGTGACTAAGTGTGTGGGAAGTTGCGCTGCCTTACAAGGCTGGGTGAGGCTCCACCAGCTGCCCATCCCTTTTCCATCCAGATTGTTCTCCACTCAGAGAGCTACAATGCCAGTCCAAGCAGGCACACACTGTAATCGTTAGCCTCCCCTGCAGGACTTTGGTGCCACATACACAGAGGAAAGAGCTGGAGTGAACAATTTCCACTGAAAATATCACACACAGTTCAAGACAGACTGGTTTGTTGATGATGAATCTAAACCGCGAAACATTTTAATAGTTATGACTAAACTACAACCACAACTACATGATGAAACCCATCTTTGTCATCTGTTTTATTTGAAAAAAATCACAAGAGAAAAGAACTTCAAATCTATTTACTGTAAAGATGTGGATGTCAGAGAATACTTGTGGACTAAATGAAAACTAAACTACTGGTGAGGGGCAGTAGGGGGACTGTGGACGGACAGTTTCTGGTTAAGCACAGTGACAGTGACAGGTAGCAGCGCTCTGAGGAATGTGGTGCGTCTTACATAAGACAGATTAATGACGCCTCTTTATATAACTGTTGCAGGCTCAGTGAGAGTGTGCAAGGCAAACAAAACTGTGCAAACAAAAGTCAATGCTGCTCGCACCAAATAAGTTCATGTTGTGTGCAGGTTTGTGTTCACCTGTTTCCAGCTAACAGTCTGCATATATAACCCTGTTACTCTGTGCTTTTTCCGCGGTTTTTCAAAGTACGATATGATTATGGAATGAATTATAAGAGCCAGTTATAATGTTTGTTTCAAAATACAACATAAAGTCAAAGTTTCATGAGCGCTTGGCCCAGCAGGTGTGTGTATTTGGATATGTGTGTGTGTGTTCATGTCTTCCTGAAGGCCATCATACTGCAAGTAGATATTTCTATCAATTAGATAAGATAGCTCCAGGAATGAGCAAAGACAGTTAGATACGTGTCAGTACAGTGTTTTTTTGATGATCAAGAGCTCATTCAATACCCGATTAAGATATAAATCACTTATTTAAGATTATTATGATAATTACCAGTAATCAGTTGTATTTATTTGGCTTAGTTAGACACAGTTTATCTGGGTTAAATGAACAAAACATACAGGGCCATGCAGTCATTTTGTATTGTTGATTAATCAAGGAAATCGTCATTAAAATTATGATGGAAACGTGTTGCAACTCTAACGTTGATTCATTATTACAGGTCTCAGTGTAAATATGCTATCAACACTTTGTAGCGTTTGAGGCATCCTATAATTATGCTAACGTGCGAACACTGGAAACACGCCATTGAAGGATGTTTGCATTACTTAAAAGGAGGCCTGTATTATGAGCTCATGTAAATACGTGGCTGAATTGACTGAAAACAATAAAATCCAACTAAGCTACTTTAATAACACGCTTACCAGAGTCCTTCAAACTCTTCTCAGCTCGTTCTCACGGCATGAGAGCGTTCATAAACAGATTATTTATACATCAAAATGAGGTGAAAAATATCAGCAGTTTAATCTTCCTAATGAAACCAGCGAGCATTAGGCAATAGGTGGTGAGTATCTGTATTCTTTTGCATTATCAGACGTCTGCTTCATGCATGTCTGAGACAATTCATGCAATTCCGGCCACAAATCGACGTAAACTGCTTATGTGTTCATTCATGCCTCTGAGCCTACATGCAGTTATACCTGTTAAGCAATCTGGAACCAGGACTTTCTTTCAAAACCATTAAATTAAGTCATTTAAAGTTTCTATCGAGCCAAGTCTGCTTGATGTTTGTCAAATGTGAAGTGCCATCAGCCTTTGAAAACACTGGAGGATATTTATTCAAAAAAATACTGTGGAAGACCTGGGCGGTGAAAAAAAAACAGTTTGATTGCCAGTGTAAAGAACATACTTCTCTTTAACTACCAAGCCAACAAGTTGTAGCACATTCTTGGCAAGTTTGTAACTCCAGATGAGTCTCACTGCATAAGTTTAAAATGCTGTGGTTGTTTTTAATGCAATAAACGATATACCTCAATTTAGCACTTCAGTTCATGATGTCAAGATAAAGCTGACGTGCAAGAAATATTTCTTTCTGTTCACTGAAACATATAACTGCTGAATTAAAAGAATATTAAGAACTAGTTTTATCACCCTGAACGGTGATAAAACTCTGAGATAAAATCTGAGATAAAATCATTACATCAAGAGCATGTTATTATTAATAACTTCTAACCTGTTTCCACACAGTTTTAATAACAGTAAAACATCAACTCTATCACATTTTTATCTACACGTAGCTTATGAGCATCCCCCCAGTCTGTTTCGTTTTCAGCTTGCTCCACCTGTAGGCCTCTTTAAAGCAAAGTCCTTAAACTTCTGGCAGATTGTGGCAAATCATGACCTATTTAATTATACAAGGAAAAACAATGTGAAGTGCCAGTCTCCCCTAAAAATACACTTATGTTAATGCTAATGCAAAATGTGGCAGATGACCAAGAGCTCCAGAAACAATGGTTTTCTTGTACCAGCTTGGTACTCCAGATCTTTCATTCTCACTGTCGTAACAGTTTAATCCTCAAAAGTTTAATTGCACTCAGGTCATTTCCCTAAAAAGTTATTTGCAGGGTATTCAATGTTTTTTGTTTTGTGTATTTCTTTTGCTTAGCTTCGTTTTCACTTCACAATTTTACTACTGCCTTTGCACTTTGTACTTTCTTTCCAGTGAGCTGCCTTAACAAATAAATAAACAAATAAATCTCCCCACTGTGGGATCGATAAAGTTGATCTATATTGTTCTATGGCTGCTCTGTTGTCTTGACTATCGTTTGAATTGTAATTTTGTTTTTCATTTAGAAGATATGGATGAGAAAACATGGATTAAAAAGGCAATAAGCTAAACACTTTCCAACAATGCACCTGTTCCTACAAAAATCAGACACACTAATATAAATGAAAATACCTTGAGAAACCTTTGGCAAAGATAAAAAAAATCCTTGGGGCTCCTTATGCTGTGTTGGTTGACATTTCTTATAATCCCATATATTATACTAGTTACTGAAATATAATATCTAATGTGTCCGATTCACATTTGTTTTCATGGCCTTTACAAAGGTCACTCCCCAAAGTCAGACTTTATGGAAGCCCGGCTAATACAACAATAAAACAGTAAATAAAACTAATAAAACAGATAAAAGCATTCAGTGCATCCGAAAAAAACAATTAAGTCAAAGTAATGTATAAGATTATAGATATAATCTGGATATGATGAAAGACAACTTCTAGATTGGTAGTCTGCTGGTATACTTTAGAGTTTGGTAAGTGGAAACAGTCCATACGCAGTCCATACTTAACTCTTACCTGCAGCACCTAAAACTGTCGAAGTTTTCTAAGTTTTAAGGTCTCTGCACTGGCTTCCTGTCCCTCAGAGAATAGACTTTAAAACAGCTCTGCTTGTGTACAAGTCTCTTCTTGGGCCAGCACAGAAATACCTTTCTGACATGTTAGAGCCAGATGTAGCAGCTGGGACTCTGAGAACCTCAGGTTCTGGTCTAAAGACGGTGCCGAGTCAGAACTAAAAAAGGTGAATGCTCCAAAAATCTGGAAGTCTTCCTTAAGATGTGAGACAGGCCACAACTCTGACACTGTTTAAATCCAGGCTGAAAACGGTTCTGTTTAACTGTGCTGATGGAAATTGAATTTTTTTTATTTGCACCCTTCACTTTTTCACTTCAATTGTCTTGTAAACGAAATGTGCTGTACAAATAAACTAGCCTTGCCTAGGTTGTCCAAGAGAGACAGATGATGTGCCAGAGAGGGTGTAGTTGGAGCACTGCGGTATCAGATGTGACCGAGTGGCAATGGCAAATATTTAACAAAGCGCGTGACAAATTCTGCACAACTTTGCAGAATTTCAGCAGAACAACTTCTTATTAACTCGTGCCAAAGCATATAGTAAATATTTCAAGCACAACCGAAGTTAAGATTGACTTTGTTCCCATGAGAAAGACTGAATTTACATATGAACACTGTAGAGATTCCTGTTTAAATCTGATCTTCATTATGAACCTTAACCTTAAAGAATAAAAGATACGGGATTGTAAAACTGTGAAAACAGAAATTAAGAGGTATGATAGTCTTGTGACAGGTGAACAAATAACATCTGTACAGTCTTCTATGCTTCATGAATAATAAAACAAAGATGATTTAATCACACATGGCATGGGTCAAACCTTAATATGCCTGTGGATCTTTGTCATTTTTGACGAGAAAAGCTATCTATTTTTGAAAGTCTTCTAGAATATGTTGTTCATAACTCAACGTTTAACGTTTGTTGTTTCGTGAGAAGTTGAAGACAGAGGTGAGTCAAATAAGACCATCCGCGTCCGTCAAAGTTAAATAAACTTTAAAAAGATAAATCGGACTAATCAAGCCCCCTAATTATAACAGCTGCGCTACTTTTTTCGGAGAATGGTGGTAAAAACATCCAAACATCGGGTGTAAGGCATCACTCACGTTAGTTCGTTTGTCCTCTTCTCGCTTTTCCAGCGAACGCCTCATGACGTCGTTTACCTCTTTGTCGGGAATGGGAGCCTACAAAAAGAGAGATGGCGTAAAAAAGTTGCCTTTTTAAATGTTTTTTGGGGTGGCTGGTTGGAATGATTCTATCATAAAAAGAAAGAGGAGCGGTGAGCGGCCAGCTGGAGCCTGCTCCGCTGCCTGCCTCTCTCTGTGCTGCTGGTGAATAAAAGCGAGCTGCAAGTCCGCCTCAGGTGCGCTCCTCACTCCCACGGAATGCACTAAACCATACATCACCACGAGGGCCCACCACAGGCCTGTAAAGGCTTCTAGTTTTCCCATGCATGTGCTGTAGATCACCTCACATTATTCAGTAACAGCAAATGATTATGGCCTTAAATGAAACAACAATGAGTCTTGTCATTTGCACAGTTAGTCCTTGTTGGAGGCTTAGAGACTATAAATAGTTATCAAATAAGTAAATGTTTGTGGTGAGGCTAAAGTAATTGTATCTAGTCAGTTCTAAGGGAATTTGATCTATTTTCTAGTCAGTCTGGTATACCTTAGGGCATTAAATGACATATTTACTCAATCAGCATATCAGACAATACATGGTTATCATGCCTTCCTATTTAGGAACATGTGAGATGGGACAACATAATAATGACAAGGTAAGCTAAAAGGGTGGAGATGTGGTGTCTGATTTCCAAATGATATCCGAGCTCCGGCTGACTGGGAGAACACGTGTCGTTGTGTGTTGTGGGCAGCCACTGCTCACAGCTGTAAGCTTCCTCCTGAGGTAAACAGCATCTCTGACTTTTTAGTCCACGATCAATCTTTTTATGCCATCTCAAAAACAAGGCTACGGTTATGTAATTTAATTAATTTTAAATGAATGGTGAATTAATCTATTTCCATCAGAACAGCTTACTATTACATAATGTACATGTGCAAGTATATATACATATATATATGTTTGTGTATTTGTGTGTTATAGCACATACTATGAAAGGTAATTGATCGTTTTATAAAGAACTCCCCCGGCTAAGCTGGGTCTAACCTCTGAGTCACTGATGGCGTCCACATCCAGCTGGCCTCTGGAGCGAGTGCTGCTGACCCACAGCATTTTGCACTCTGTGGCCTGCCTGATCTTCCTCCACAGGGATCCCATGCACACTTCATTTGGGTTGCATTAACAAATCTGGTCCGACCATTTCACGGCACTGTCGGAACACCGGTGGGAAATCCTGCCGTCTCCTCCGCTCTGCGGCTAATTCTGTGCCAGACCTGCAAATAGGATATAGTCCTGTTTGATAACAGTCAGGCCCCACGTCAGGTGGCTCCATCGCCACATCCCGTTTGACCTATGCCTGAACCTATTAACCTTAGCTGGCATGTGGCATAAAACTGTGTGACATCCAGCCTGACACATCAGCCCAGAGATGTGCGCTCTTAGCAGATAACAGCTCGGACAAAATGTGAGAACATCGATGAATGAGAGATCGCTACTTAGAAAAATCACTTTAGTCAGTTTGTGAAAGTCTTGATGTGGTGACTGTCTATGAATTTGTTTTGAGTCCAAAATTCAGTTAAAAAACACCCTATCACGTGGCATCTTAAGCAAATACAAAACATGGTCCTGTTACAATCCATATAACTAAAGTAATGCTTCAAATACAAAAGGGCCGTCTAATCCCCAAATCCAGAATCACCCCCTATATTATTAAGTGTTCGTCTGTCATTGGGCCATTTTTCTTTGCTTTAACTTTGGAAACAAAGGGAAACAATAACCTGTTGTAAATACAGCAGATGTGCTTTGTTTGAGGAACCGCTTTGGATGAATCAACCTCTTATAGGAGTGTCACGAATTCAAAGGGTAGCTTGTTTTCGAAGGACCAACATAAAGCAAACGCACAACGATTTTCCTGAGTGTTTTGCTGTTATGAGATCATCGCTAATTTTAGACTGTAAAATATTATTTTGCACAACCCTTTTTTCTGTGAAAGGCATGTCAAGGTTTTAAATGTATGTCTATATATCTGTATCTATATGTTTAATGTAGTTTAAGTGATTCTTATTAGGTCCCTGAGATGTCAGTCAGTGCTATATCCAAAACTCCCATCCCTGGGTTAAAAAAGCTACCGCTGACTTTCTCACAGTCCATAGATGTATAATTGTCCCACTAATTGCATGTTATACTCTTAGCACACAGCAGTTTCTACTACAGACTAAAACACCACTGTTCTGTGAAAGAGCCCAGATGTACTTGCTCTAATTTGTTGACAGCTCATTACAAACAAATCATGCTGACATGTAATGTAGGAAAAGGCAAACTAGAGAAACTCTGAAGGGAAACCCTGGGAAGCCCGGGGATCTGAGGAGGAAGACAGCGAGGCTGGAAGAGCTGGAGTCATTACAACAGCTTGATGTCTTCAGTAATTACAGTAAACCATATAAGGATTACAGATTGCGTGTCTCGAGGCAGAAAACGTAGCCACAGCTAAAAAGAACCCACGGTTGGCTTTTTCTGGGAAGCTCCAAGTGAGGATATGCTCAATCAAAATCATAAATACGCAGAGGAGCGGCATTTTATTGGAATACATTCAAACTTGAATTTGTTATTCATTTGCCAGGTCAGAGGCATCCCATGCTTGACTGTGACATTTAGGTTCATGTCTCACACAGAGAGCTCGAAGTGATCTGGACGCCCCCCTGCACTCTTGCTTGGTTTCCCATTAGTCGCTTGATAAAGCACCAAAAACCCTGGAATAACATGATATGTAGATTAAAGGCTAAAATCTAAACTGTCTGGCCTTGGGTCACTTGTTTTTCTTTGTTTATGATGAAGTGAAAAGCCTAAAATATGCAGTTTATCATCTTATCAGAGTGCTCGTCACGTCATGGTTGGTGACGCCATTTAAAACTTCTTTTGACGTAAACCAGTGGGCATTCTTGCAATGTTAAAACTGCTCGATGGTCAGCACAGCATCTGTGAAAATACGGACCTGGCGTGTGGTTACATTTTTTAAACTCCTCACAGTAAATGTTAGGTCTGCAGTCAGTCTATGGACCTTTTAAACCCAAGTCCAACACTAGCTCTTGTGTTGCCCACAACTCTATGCAAAAGAAAATGCTGTAGGCCTACAATTTAATTTAAAAAACAAACACTTAATGTCTAATGGGATCTTGCTATTACACAAGCTGTTTAAACATGAGATCAACAAACCTCTCAAAACCATGATAGCTTTTTTATCCGCTACTTGAACACAGTAGCTCAAGTAAACCTTGGCAGAATGTATTCAAATTTACCAAAAATGTCAAATTGAACTGGGATCACATTATCGTGATTAAAGTTGTCCACATCCACCTTATTGTTGATAATATCACAAAAGGATAAAATAAGGACATGCTGATGTGTTAAATCCTGACATTTGCAGGTCAAGTCAGAGCAGAGCTGCAAAACACCTGCAGCCCGGCTTGTTGATGGAAACATAAAGCCGAAAAAGGCTCATTCCTGTGATGCGTGCTTCTTTTTATGGCTGTGTTCAGAGGAAAAAGTATGTTGGCAGATCACCTGGTGCAGTAAAGCCAATACAACCAGTTCCTCCAGTCTATTGACTTCATTTTTTAAGCTTTGTTGACCATATCATATTCACACATTTGTGAAGCACTTATTTACTTACGCACATTTCTATGCAACTGACACAACACGTTTTTTTACTGCCAGGCAGGTTTGCAGCAAAAAATTGCAACACAAGGGTTGCAGATCATCTTTCAGACAGTCAGTCCTCCTCCATTTTGCTGAAAGTCCATCTGAAAGATACAGAAAAGCGATGGTGCTGACAGTTTTCTACGCTGCCATAATCTTGACTGCGCGTCAATTTCATCACTTTGCTGCCCACAAACATGATAAAATCCTTCAAAAACACAAATTTATATGATTAAGAGTAGGACAATGGAACACAACCAGGACAACATAATATTACTTTTTTTTTAAATTGCACAAAAGATCCAAAATCGGCTTTTAATTCACGTTATATTTGGAAAGTGTTAGATGGTTCTGTGTAAAAGGTTCCCCACACTCCTCCCTCACATCCTCCAAAATACAACAACAGCACCATCAGAACTTCATCAGAAGTCTTTAATCAACATTCAGAACAGCCAGGTGCAAAAAGAAGGAATGTGGCTACAAATCTGACAATATGAGTCCTTCAACGGGAAAGCACAGAGGAAGAAGCAGGCTCCGACAAGCAGGAGAAACACTACTGTAATTATTCCAACAGCAGCAGCTCAGGTACAGTAAACATGAGGCTGGAAGTGAACATTCAGATATGAAACTCGTCTTAAAGGCATTTGAACATGGAGGTGCACATGAATAAAGCTTCACTTTTACCATTATAAAAATCCACATACAAAACGGCGGGCAAAGGAAAACACAACTGTTAGAAGGAGGTTTTATCCTCAAATAGACACAGTGCTACTGCAGGCGTACTTGATTGTCTTCAGGAATTGATCTCTAATATAGTGTAAAGAGATTGGCTCAGTTTAAGAGGCCATAAACAGTCACATTCAAAAAGGTTTAAAAAAACAACCAAAAAAACATGTTTCAACTCAAAGATCCACTTGAAAGGTACAAACAACACTGACAGATATAGCTTATCATGCATAAGCCCACACACAGGATGCAAGTCCGGTTTTATTTTTTGGTCGAGACAGGAAATCTACTGAACAACCTGAACAGAAAACCATGCCACTGTCACATGAGGCCTCAGCATTGACCGTTCTCAATAAACTGAACACAATTACACATCAAAACGATAGCAAAGTTTGCTTTTAAAAACACAATGTCGTCTCACCGGATGGCGGCTGTAATCTTGATCACAGTTAAAAGTTAAAATAAAGCAACCCTTTATTAGGTTAAAAACTATGGTTCTGATAATTAAACCACTTTGAGGCAACTTCACAGGATACACAAACTCCACCTGTGGAGCTTTGTTGCCCCAAACAGAAAAGCAGCTAGCCGCCGTCTCCCTCTAGGAGCTGGCCGTGTGCAGGTGGGGGTCAGTCAGCTTGGAGGTGATGCCGCCATCGTAGAAGGTGTCCTCGTCCTCGGAGCTCAGCGCGGAGGAGCCCAGAGCAACACGATGCGTCTGCTGGGACTTCCGCCTGAGAGGAGGCAAGCAGAAAAATCCATCAGAGTGTTACCACAGAGCGCCATCTGGTGTGAAGAGGGCAAACTTCACACGAGGGGTCTGGAGACAGAAGCTGACCGCCTACTTTAGTTCATTCTCCAGCGCTGTGACTTTGGCCTGCAGCGCCTCCTGGAGCTCCTGCTGCTCCTCCAGGTCCCGGAGGACCTTACGGCGGACCCCTTCCAGGCGCTCCACCTCCCCCTCGCTCTCGTCCACCTTCCGTTTCAGGGCCTTAACACGCAGGGACAGCTGGGGAGGGAGAGGAAGAGGAAGGGGGTTAGAGGGAACGGAGGGGGTCAGAGGTGAGGAGCACGGGAGCACGAGGGCAGAAGGGTGGCAGACAGGTCGGGCTTTGGTGGGGTTTGGAAAGAGGTGGCTAGGGCTGTAAATGCTGTCGCAGCATAAAGATGGGAGGTCAGGGGGCCTTCTGGTGACCGAGTGAGGTTGGGTTTTGGTCAGGAAGAGAATAGATGGGATTAGTCTTGTGCAAAGCAGCAAAGAAATAGTGTTTACTAACTAAGTTAATGACTGAACAGCATGTATGGGTCAAATTTGATCTATTAGTTTATATTTAGAGTCAAATCAGGCAAAAAAAACTTCAACTTAAAACCAAGAACTGTGCAGTCACTGTGCTCTACCCTCATATTTACTGTAAACATACAGAGTGATGGCCACCATCTCATGTTATGCTTAGCTTAGCTCTTCCGTCAAAGGGTAAGATTGGATTTGAAGATCAGCATACAAGCAAACACTACGAATGACGTGCAGATAGTATTTACCTGGTCCCTCTGCTCCACATGCTGGCTTCTCTCCTGGTCCAGTGTGGCATTTAACTCTTTCAGTTTTCTCTCCATTCGTCGCTGAGATGCCTGAATACTGGCCTTCTCCCTGCAGAAAAGCAAAGTTGAAACATTACAGCACTTTGAGGCAGTTACCACTACTTTTTATTTTTTATTTATCAGAATAGCACCTAAAATGTGGTTGCCGACATGGCTTAGTGTTGCTTTCAGGGTGTATGTGTACTGTAGTAAATTATTCATCAGCTACCACAACAAGGCAACACATTTGTACATGTCACACATCTATTTTGGATCTGAATAGACGCATAATTGTACCATCCTACTTTTTTAGGGCTTGTCATGTTTTAAAACCGGTAACATCTTCAGTTATGTGTCATCTCGAGCTTAATATTAGCTAAATACCTATCTAGAAGAACACCTTTCAAAATCTTTTCACAGTTAACACTAATCCGAATCGCCCTGAAAAAGCAACTATGAGCAGACAGAAAAAGTGAACACATGCTTTAATTTACGACACACTGACATTTCAAGAGGGAAATTAGAAATCTGTGACCTATAAATGTCCTTTTAAGCTTTCCGACACTGTTGACAAGTGTCGCTTGGAAAAAACAGGAGGTGTGGATGGTGTGCAGTTACATAAGCTCTATGATGAGCCCCCGAACATTAGGATGACCAAATCCTCCTGTCTGGTCTGAGCGTACCTCTCCTCACTGTGTAGTCTCTCCTCCAGCTCCTGAATCTTACTCTCCAGCAGGGTGACTCCGGCTGAGGGGCGGGTCTGCCCCTCCATGTCCGCCACGCGGGACTTCCACTCTTTTAGCTGTAAGGGGACATCAAACCGCAGCTTTCAGAAAAAAAAGCAACAAAAAAAAAGCAACGTAAACGTGACTTTGGAGCATGGCGAGTACCTGTCGTTCCAGGGCGCTCTTGTCCATCTCCAGGTCGTGTCTGGCCGAGCGCTCCTGCATCAGCTCCGAGCGCAGCTGGTCCACCTTTGTAGGAGACGGGACCAGCAGGTAGAGTCAGAGAAGTGTTCAGATCCTACCCTCTCCTGCTTATTTGCATGTGCATTCAAATACTGCGGGGCACCTGCTCCCTGCTGCGGGTCATGCGATCGGTCAGAAGCTCCAGACTACTCCTTTCCTCATCCAGCTCGATCTCCAGCGTTTTGATCCTGTCCTGTCATCACACATAAAGTGTCACAGATTTATTTTTGTGAGGTTTTTCTCACTAAATTGCTTGGTCTTGACTTTGCTTGGGAGACTCTTCATTCTCTCTCTTTTTTTTTTTAAAGCTGTAAACTATTTATGGAGCCAACAATGCAGCCTTGATTCAACCCCTCTTATTTTTAGTCTGAACTTTGACCGTGGAGGCCTCACCTCCAGGCCCCTGATCTCTCGATTGCGGTCAGTTTGCGTGCTCCTCTCCGACTCCAGCTCGCTCTCCAAGTGTTTGAGGCGATTGTTGAAGAGGTCTCTCTCCAGCTGAGCGCTGTCTCTCTCCTCGCTGCACGCCAGCAGCTCCTTTTTCAGACGGGAAACCTGGAGGGAAGATGTTCAGCGTTGCTATTTATGTCTCTCTAAAGGATGAATGGATGGAATTTTTACATTTTCTTTCAAAGACAGTTGTTTTTCTGCATGTCCACTTTCTTAAATTAGGAAACAAATATTCACTTGCATTAAATGCTTGATGAAAGACATATCAAATCATTCTAAATTTCTTTGTACATCTTCAGTCTGGTTTTAGGATATCTTTGAGACTTTATTTAATAGCTTTGAAAAATTGTGGAGAGTTTTTTTTTTTTTTTTTTTTTACATTTTTTTTTTTTTTTTTTACTAAACTTTTACCGTTTTGTTTTTATAGTTTTTTTTTACAGTAAGTTGTTAAGAAAAACACAACAGAGCACAGAAGGTAATGTGCTCTCAAAAAACTATGTTTTTTCTGTTTAAAACTGTCACATATTTAGACTTTGTACCATTCTAAAAGATTTACAGGAATCAGATGATAAACAAGTCGTGCCCGTCCATTTTTGTGCAGCTGGGAGTTTTATGTGAGTATGCAGAGCATGTTTCTGCCCACCTCGTCCTGCTGGGCCTTCAGGTTGCTCTGAGCCCTCTGCAGCTCGGCCAGCCGGTCCTTGCTGCTGCGCTGTGCCTCCAGCAGGTCCTTCCTGGAGCGCTCCCTGAAGTCGTCAAGCTGCATCTGCAGGGTGGCCACAGACTGACGAGAATCTCCCATCATCACCTCCATCTGAGAGCAGAAGAGTCAGAGAGAGAGGGAGGGAGGGATGAAGGTGATGACAGGCTCTTCATGTGGCAGCAGAGACCTTTCCATGACCCCAAACGCTCTCACACCTCCTTGTTAATCTTCTCCAGAGCTCGGTCTAGCAGCCGCTTCTGCTCCTCCAGGTCACTTTTGCCCCTTTTCAACAAATCCCTCTCCAGGTCTCTCTCCTCCAGCCGCCGGGTCAGCTCATCCCTCTCTTTGCTCAGGCGTGTCGTTCCTCTCTTGGCCTCCTCGAGCTGAGACTTCAGGGAGCGGTTCTCATCCTCCAGGGCTTCCAGTGCCTCCTCGTCCTCTGAGGTCCGTGGCATGCTGGAGTGAAGTCGTGTCTGGAGGAAGGGACATTTTGATCACCATCACAAGATTAAAGCACATGGACCAACTTATGCTGTACAATACAGTATTTTTTTCTATTGAAAAACATCAGATCAGATATTCAGAGAACTGCTAATTTATCTCTATGCGCCCATGCGTGCTTTTAGCTTTGTTGCTTTGTTATCTCTTCTTGGCATGGAAATTTAAGAGAATGGCAAATAATACAAGGCCCTAAAATCCAGTTTGACCACACGGTTCAAACCTGAAACTTCTCTCATTTGAAAACTAAGTCTCTCCCGTTACAGATTGCTCTGCAATTTTGACACAATTTCTTTGTCACAAAAGAAAAAACTAACAAGATTACAGCACCTTAAAAATCTGTAATGCACCGATGATCCTGTAAAAGACGAAAATCCATTTGCAAAAATAATCTCTGAAGGATTATTTCTTTATCTTACGCAGGTTTTTCATGGGATTTAGTTCCCCTTTGCTTGGTTGAAAATAAAGTGTGTGGGTGGACAGTTCTTTTGTTCCTGTACAGTATTTACATTTACATAATTTTGCATGCATGTGTGGATGTGCTGTGGGCTTTTTCTGTGCTGTACCATGCGGGCTAGCCTCTCTCTGAGGCGGACGTTTGCTTCCTGTAGCTCCAGGTTGCTGCTGCCGTCCACCACAGTCTTTCCTGTTGACCCGGCTGATGACTGCAGTGAAGGGTGGAGAATTATGAGCTGCTGATTTTACACACACGTGCAGATTTTCTGCAGTTATTGGCGTACAGACACTTTAGTCTTCTCCGTTTTCTCAAAGCATTATATGATGCAAGCGGTGTTGCCTTTATCTTTTAAATTGCTATAATCCTCAAAGTTGTTCCTTCTTTTACTGAACTCAGATAATGCCTCACCTCCTTCGCCTGCTCGAGTGCCTTTTCCAGCTCGGCCTTATCTTTCTGTAATTGCTCCTTCTCAGACTGAAGTTCGGCCTCTTTCTCTCCGCTCGCCTTCTTCAGAGCTTCGAGTGCCTTGTTTTTCTCGTAAAGCTCGCCCTTTTGTTTGTCCAAATCGTCACGGGTCCGCTTCAAGTCGTCATGGCAACGCTGAACCTCCTTAGGATAAGTAATCAGAGTTGAATAATGCGCGTGAATAAGAGGAATGCGTCTGCGTGCATGAGGATGTGCTAATATGAGGGTTATTTTCTGTAGGACAACTGAGTGAAAGAGAGATAAAATATTCAAACGAAGGGAAAACGTATAATCACAGAGCTGCTCTGAGAGATTACATACCTGCATATCTTAAAAAGCAAAAAGACAGTACACTGTAAAACAAAGGAGATCAGCTTCTGTCTTTCACCCACACACTGAAAATGAATTACCTCCTTTAAAGAAAAGTTATCGTCAGACGTGGGCTTTCCCTCCTTCATGGAAAGCAACGAATCCTGAAGATGCTTCAGGGTGCCCTCGACTTTTTCTTTCTCCAAGTGAGACCTTTTCAGCCTGTGCAAAAAGGCAGATCTTAAACAAGACTCAGCAATGGGCTTTTCTATATGCAAGCAAACTCTAAGGCCACAGGAAATACAAAAGTACAAGCATACAGGATCTATAGCACCGCTGAGCCACAACATTAAAACCACAGGCACACGAAGCCAATGCCTCAGATTGAAGGTAAAACGGCATGTGTCAAAGAGCGGAATGTTGTTGGGATCCTGGCTTCTTTGGATGAGACGGCATCATTAGTTTGAAATGATGTGGTCCCAGTCTCTCCAGACAGATCTCCTGCAGTGTGCTGTCCGGTCCTGACCTTTGGAAGCCCGGCTCACTGATGCACATGAGGAGCGATAGCCGTCCCATGTGGTCCAGCTCCCTCACAGCACACATTGGGGAAGTCTTTAATTCTGGCTATGATAGCATGGTGTTCGGATAACACCAGGATAGAAGCGCCTGCAAAAAGCCTGTCAGTGTCAGAACTTCTCAGCATCACGTACAGTGTTTTTTTAGGTGGACGTAACAGATATTTGATGAGGGTTTCAAAAGTAAGGTGAGAATACAGTCAAACCCCAACGTTGGTGACAACAGATAAGGGGTCCTGATGTCCTATGAGAAAGGCCGCAGACCTATGTGACCCTCAACAGGATAACACAAGTGGCAAGAAAAAAAAACATTTGAAGGCATGGTTTTAATCTTGTGGCTGCTTAGTGTAAGTCAAGTCAATTTCACACCAAACAAAATGACAAACAAAGGACAAGGAAGTAAAACTAAAGCTCCAAATTCAAGCCAATGGCAGCACAACCACAGCTAGTCTGCTTTTCCAGGGTAACAACTAACGGTTTGATTGCATCTTATAGTGAGAGGTTTCATCTGTTTAAAACAAGTAAAAAATTCATTTTGAAAAACAATGCTTTAGATCATCAGCAAAATGATTGGTTGTGATAATGCACACGGACATTCTAATTTGAATGTACACTCACAAAAATCAGGTTATCAGGTTTTGTCATCATCAGATCATGGTTAGTATAAATTCACTCGTCAAATGATTGAAACAGATCAAATCAGATACAAAATCCATTCTGAAAGGAAACTAGCAGGTGAATTTAGGGGGGAAAAAGTTTAGATTCAGATCAAAACCAGGCTAATTCTACTCAAACCAAACAGTATGAGACTTATTTTCTCTCTCACGCTCGGCAGCTGGAGTGCTTCCCATTCCTGCCAAAGGAGATTCAAGCCAGAAAGAGCATGCATTAAAAAGAACTCCCAAAAATATAAGAAACACATCTGAGCCAAAGGATCATTTCAAAGTGCATTTCGAAATCTTCCAGCGGGCAGAGAGAATACATTGAACACGTTTTTCTGACAGTTTGACGAGGACAGAAACAGGGCAAAACCGATGACGCTGTATCTGTCACTGGGATAGTTTATTGATAGGTGATGTCTTTGGGCTCTGTGAGCATTTCCAGCTAGAGCTCATGAATTCAATCCTGTTTAATTCATGCACAGAGAGCAGCTTTACCGTTACAGTCATGTCAGACGGTAATGATAAAGACTCAAAAGGATTTATAGTTACTGACTCCTCTCTGGTGTCGCTCAGCTGCTGTGCAGTGGCCTCTAGCTCCGTCCTCCACTGCTCTCCTTGATCTCTGTAGCTCTCCAGCTCCTCCTCCAGAGTCAACACCGAGGCGTTCACCTTCTCCCGCTCCTCCTCTATCTGCTCTTGGGACTGATTGCACACAAATTTGACTTACAACGTAAATTTGTTCAAACCTCATGTTAAACTGCCCCGGTCATTTTTTTCATCTTTCAAGGAATAAAGTTTTCTGCCAAGTTTTCAGTCTTTTTTAAATAAATCCAAAAATAACTAAATAAGACATGTAATGATTCGATATAAATGATACGAGCTTAAGCATGATGCTGTGATGAAAAACAGAAATGTGGGTGCTGTAAAGTTCAGCGATCAAAATAAACCCGTAAACCAGCTGTGAGTCTGTCTGCTTACTCTCTGCTTTCAGGCTGCATGTTACTTTTTTCAGACACAGCCACCACCTCTTCTGTTGATCTATTCCAGCATAATCCCTTCAAGTTTCCTCAACACCATATCCTGCAGTTTTCCAAAAATATCTCACTGGTAGGAGCCGAAGCCTTAAAACTGAAATTCAGATGGAAAAGTTTTCCACTGAAATCAGAAGAGGCAAGATTTTCTTTTCCAACTCTGCAAACTGGGCTCGGCCTGACCTTGTTATTCCTCAGCTCGCTGCGTTAATGCTGACTTCACAGGCACAACAAAACAAAGCGTTCAGTGTGGACTGCAGCTTTTCTGACAATATTCATTATTATCGCTACTGACATGCAACGCCTGGCCCTTTTGTTGCTTTCCCGGTTATATTTTATGGTCTGAAAACTTTGCAGCAAAGCAAAGCAATTCTGAAACAAACTACACAAAGAACAGATCAAATGAAAAAATTTCAGTCAACAAATCTCCTGCTTTGCCCTCCATTTTTGTTAAGCCACAAAAGAGTTGCTATGCCAACATCTTTAGTTCTTCTGAGCCTAATATAGACATGTTTTGGGCAGAAACAGTGAAATGAATTGCTGTTTCAGGTAAGCCAAGAAAACATATTTTAGTGTATGAAAAGAGTCTGAACCATTTGTCACTAATCTGATATGCATTCAAAGATCACACAGACCCTATTTAACAAGATCAAATCTTTATCTTTTACTCATCCGTATTCTGGTTGAGCTCCAATTGTTTCTTAATAAATGAGGTAGTTAAAAATAATCCCTTACGATCTCTCTAAATTGCAGTGACTGAATTTAGGGTCAAAAATCGAGCACTTTGTTGTAAAATGTATCACCAGACTTGCAGCTTCAGGCTTCGTTAATTCGTTTTGATTTCTTTTGGGAATCACTGCTGCTTTTCAGTACGGAAATTCAAATGTGACTGACTTAAAAAGTTGCGGGTCACCCACCTGCGTGACCTGCTCCATGGTTTTTCTCAGGTTCTCCATGTCCTGGCTGTACTGCTCCCTCAGGGCCTCTATCTCCCTGTCGTGACCCTCCACCTCCTCTTTCAGGACCCCCTTCAGGGCCGTCAGCTCCCGCTCCCGCTGGTGCAGCACCTCGTCTTGCCTCTGGCGCAACAGGGCGGCCTCAGCCAGCTGGGCTTGTAGGGTCACTACATCCTGCACAAAACGGGGCTTCAGGTTCAGCTGGACAGAGGCGTGATGGTGTGTGTTGTGGTGAACACACACACACACACACGTACGTACCGTCTGAAGAGAGTCTGCCTCGGGAGAGTTTTCTGAAACGCGCCTCAGCTCTTCCTGGAGTTGAGCCAGCTGATCTTCCTGAAGGTGCAGACGGGACTCGGACAGTTCTCTGGCCATTCGCTCTGCAACCAACCTGCACACACACACACATACACACAGAACAAGAAGCCGTCAATCAGGCATTAGGGAAACGATCCAGGAAAGTCGCAAGGGTAACAACCAGAGGCTGTTGTTTACAAAGTTTACATCTTCAATACAGATATTGACGCCTGGGCAAAACATTCTTGGAGCAAGTCCATCTTAATCTAGTTCATCTTTTCCTCTGTTAATATGATCTGATGCTGGTGTTCCAGCAGCTATCTGCTCTCAGGATTGGGGTCTCCTACTTTTCTACATCTGCTTACAAAAGCTATTGGAATCATGTGTGACTGCTAGAAAATAAATCAAAATAATTTTTTATAAATATCAAATACTGTGTTTACACTTTAAAACGGAATAGTGAATTAAAAACCCCCACAAATATCCTTACTCGTCCTGCGCCTCCTGCAGTGCCTTCCTGCTGCGTTTGAGCTGCTCTTGAAGCTCCTCAAGACTTCCTTTTTTGATGTTTCCATCAGAACCTTCCTTCTGTATGAAATATACACAAACCGAGCACAAAGGAGGGTTAGAAGCAGACGAAGTGAAAGAGAAGCTGAAGGACAGGGAGGAGGAGTGGAACTCTTGAAACGGGTTTCCACTGCTGACCTCGCAGATGTATTGTGCACTGTGTTACTTGAAACGTTTGAAAAAATAAGTCCTGGCTTGGTTTCTGTGACCTACTTTCTGACTGTCAAAAAAAAAAAAAAAAAATGTTGGGAGAACAAGCAGTTGCCGATTGCGTTCAGATAACCTTGAAGAAAAGTGCGATCTCCCCACCAGTGCCACTCTTCTGACAGGCTGCAGGGGAACGGAGCCGGAGCAGCCGCTCCATTGTCGCCCACATCTCTGCGCTGCTCAGAAAAAGACTGCCTCTTCCTGAAAGGGGAGCCTAAGCACAGCCTGCCCATGAAACATCTCTTATCCTCCTACACACCCTGTACAAGGACGCACACACTCGTACCGAAAAGTGAGACAAAGCGAAGCCCACAGATGTTTCGGTTCCTTAGAGGACCTTTCTGTTACACTTCAGTGAAGGATTACAAAGATATATTTTATATGGAGCGATTTCACTTTCTTCCATACCCCTGAAGGGCAGTTTGTAGATAATCCCAATCGGTTTCCCTCTGGAGAGGGATAATTAACACAAGATAAGATAAGTGGGAATACGTATAAGCTCTTTTGAGGACTTAGTCTGAATTGCATCAGCTTTATCAGAATGTGTGTTAGCAATAATGCTAAAAAGACACTTTTGTAAAGCTTCGACATCAGCAATACAAGTTGATGTGACTTAGAAGGCAGTTGTTTCTGTGGTTTTCTGGTAGACATTTGTCAAAGCGTAGACGTATCCAGTGGGGCTCTGTTCATTGACTAATTTAAACTATTAAATAATATTTTGACAATACAATGAATAGAAGGGGCATTATTTGCCTTTCTGTCATTACATTTTTGCTTAATTTCCCTTCTCTCATGCAATCACTCATAAGTTTGCAAATCATGCTTCACTGTCACAGCTTCCTGGAACAAAGTCTTTCCCTATTTTTAAAGGTATTCCTAAGAAGAGTGCAGACCTCTGACAGTGACAGAGGGTTCTTTTAAACAGATATAAAGGTGCTTTGTCTTAGAAAATATGCGTTTTTGCTTCATTCTTCAAAAAGTGCATTAAAGCGATGCCTAACTAAAGGCGCCTTGTTTCTTTTATCGGCCCCGACTCCCAAGTCTAAATGCTAAAAACCTCAATGCTGTCTGGTCATTTTATCATGTGAAATAGTGAACAAATGTAGCTTTATCCCTGGATGAAATGTAACAACTAGATGCTGCTTTGCTGACCACGGTGAGTTACTTTTACTTTCTTTGCTTCTGTGTCTAGATGTTTTTTGGGTAAAACATGCATCAGACATCTGAGTTAAGCTGGTGTTGAAGCACACATCTTCATTTCAACATTTCCTAACAAACTCCCCAAAAAAAAAAAAAAATCCTAAAGCTAACCTTTTGAATTGAAACTTCGACCAGTTGACTTTTCAAAAGTCATGTCATCTGTACTGTACTTTAGTTTCCAGGGCTTACTTTGTAACTTTAATTCAATACAATTATTAGTCTTGCTTGACCGAGTTGTTCCTTTGTTCACTCTCTATTGATCAGCGTTCTTAGATTGTATGGGATGAGCCAACAGCCCACTATCTGATTTTCAGAGATGCTGGGGCAGAAAAAGGCTGGCAGTTAACTCACCCTTTAAAATAAATTAGACTGCAACAGCGTGGTCAATCAGTCATTGCACTACGAGCACTCCAGGGGGAGTCACGGGGGGGTTAGTGAACCTCAGGGGAGCTGCAGCCCGCCTCAGCATCCACTGGTGAGTTAATGCGTTTCAAAGTGCACGTACAACACAAGTGGAAGCTCTTGTCAGTGCATTGATCTAGAGACTTGCAATTAGAAAAACTGTTATCTACAAATCCATCTGGCCCCGCTGTTTCTTGTCTATCCTTTCCAGGTAAACAATTAGAATATTTGATATCAAGGCGGTGCTGGAGAGGGAATAATCCTTTGATATGTTGCTGCTCAAAAAGCCCGAGATGACTGCCACTGAATCCATTAAAGTGGACACTGCTGATCCTGACATGACAAACAAGGAGGTTTTTGTACAACCGGGCCCTCCGAAGAGGATCCATCCCATCCTGCAAGCCAATCTCCAGCTGGTGCACGGTTCCACTCCAGCTCAATTATTGATGGCTCTCAATGACTGAACCCTCATCACACTGAGCTTTCCCCCTGCAGGTGCATCGTTGCCAAGAGACGGGCAGGGGAAATAATTCACAAGCAGCCATGGCCACAAAAACAGAGTAATAACTACATAATAAGGGATCATACATAATGAACAGCCTTCATTATGATAGGTTAAAGACACAAAGGAATAACTTTTAAATGCAGATTTATGCAAAAGAGCACAAAATTAAAGGAAGGAGTGCATGTCTTCAAATAAACGCGGCACAGTCTCTTCCAGCGAGGTGCCACAGGACCACGTTTGGTGGCACGAATTCTAAAGAGAGTAGTCAGCATGCTCCGTAATTGTCACATTTTCTGGCTTGCCAAAAGAGGATCCTTGGAGACAAAGTGAATGAAAAAAGAAACTTCATATGCTCAGTGAAAAAAGGCTGGCTGCCAACCATCTGTTAGCTTCACCGGGAGATATGCTGTAATGAGAAAGAAAGTCCCGTCCTAGTCAGACCTATTTTCCGACACCAGGCGACGCGCCGGACCCAACGCAGCGAGGCAGCCAGGGGGATTAGGTGGGATTCTAAATTTGAAATAGGCCCGCAGTTTTAGGAAATATGCTTATTTACTTTCCTGTCGGCTTAAATAAGTGGTTGGAACAGCGCTCTCGGGTCTGTGTGATGGCAAACAGCTCGCAGCTGGATAGCAAAACTCATGGTAAACAGGGAGAAGAGGCCAATCGGGCTCATCAGAGAGATAAGTCTGTGTTCGACTGCTCACAAAGCTGTTCCACGTCCATCAGATCTCAGCTAACAGGAATCATAATCTCAAGCTATCTAGCTCCTTTTTTTTTTAACCAAAAACGAGCCCTTGATTATACCTTTGATACGTCAGTTGTCTCAAGGCCATAGTTGACTTTTCTTCCAAGGGATCCTTCGCTTTCAGCCGGGCTGGAAGGAAATGAAGAAAGAGTTAACCTAATCTCAACTATTTTTTACATTGTGCTCAGAATTTTACCAACCTGTCTTTGACACCGTTGTGAAAAACCCTCTTGGTTTGAGCTCCGTCCCCACTGATGACCTCTGTGCTTTGACTTTTCGGAAGTATCTCCTAGAAACGGAGAGTAAAAAAAAAAAAAAAAAAAACCTGTGAAAACATTCCACTACCTACAACACCCTCAAGGCTTCCCATCTCTGGTTCTTACGGGCTTCTTTGCAAACGCGCGAGGAGCATCCTTGGCAACAAACTTCTCTGGTGGCTTGAAGCTTTCCTTTGGGGTTTGGGGGGCCGTCACCTTGGCGAAAGAGGCGTTGTTCTTTCCCTGGCTGCTGCTCAGAGCAGATGAGGCGGGTAAACCGGAGGAGGCAGAGGGGGGAGCCGCGTAGGGATTGAGAGTGGGAGACGAGGGGGAAGGGAGAGGCGCTACTGGCTGCGCCTCCTTCCTGGCGTCGAGGCTTCTGGACCTCTTGCGCTCGTCGAAGCGGAGCCGCTGCCGGGCCCCGGGGCGGCCCCGGGTCTGGGGGGCGCTGCCCGGCGCCCCGCTGTTGAACTTGCTGATGAGCTTGTTGATCGGAGCCAGGGAGTTGGTGTCGATGGCTGGGATGGGCTCACTGATAGACGAGGGTGGAGGTTCTGGGAAGGACTGCGGAGGGGAGTTGGTGGATTGCGCCTTCCCCCCGTGTCTCCCCAAAGAGCCGGTTTGCGTGGCCCCTCGGGGCCCCGCGGGGCTGAACTTGACAGGTTTCAGTCCGGCTTCGTTGTACTCCTCAGTATCCGTCTGATCTCTTTTTTTCTCCGTTTCACCAACTGTTGCTTTGAGTTTTGGTTCAGCTTTTGGTTTCTCGACCTCCCTTTCCCTCCCAGCTCCACCTTCCTCCTCCCCCTGTGTTCCTGCTTGACCGTCCCCTGGAGGCCTTCTAAGAGGGCTCCCAAAAATCTCTCCATCCTCATCCTCTGCTGGGGAAACAGGGGACCGTGGTGGATTCACAGCCGGTCTGTAGGGGTTACTGAATTCTGTTGGTTCTTTACTAGGTCTGGGGACACCACTGTATGGTGAGGGGGGGCCCGAAGTGGGGGTGGGAGATTTTAGCTGAACTCCATACGAGTCACCTTTCTCTCCGTCTTTCAGAACCACATAAGGCTGTCCGGAGATTCCCTGAACCCGCACGGCCACGCCATATTTGCTGGAAGGGGTCGCCGCGCCGTTGCTCCCTCTGGATTTATCGGGGTAACCCCCACCCGTGTCGTCCAGGTCTTTGATGAAGCGAATCTGAACGCCGTAATCCACATGCGGCTTCCGGTCGGTGGAGAGCGTGCTCATGTTCGCTTCCTGTTTCTGTGGAAGACAAATGAAAACAGCAGAGATGCAAATGAGACGATGCAGGGACACAGACACATGCCAGACAGCACTAGTGAACAGCCACCAAACAGCCACGTCTTTAACCACCTTTCAGAAGATCAACACTTACTAGATTGAAATTAAGGGAAATTAAGCACTCTCGCTGCTTTACTTCCTTGTTTTGCATCAAATGCTTTGTTTTCTCCCAGATGGAGCCACTCTACCCTAACTGGAATATCAGATTGCTGACAATGTCACGATGAAGGTTCGTCTTCCATTGCTGCTCTACAGGTTAAATTCCACCTGTCAGAATGTTTTGTATTCACGCCATGCCAAGTATGCTACTGGCACACTACGGATCTCTTTGTACAGGTGGAAGCCTACTTATTCACAAGGGTGTGGACAAACAACCAAAGACATACTCTTCAAGAGGACTCGCTCAACTATTTCTATTATTTTTATATCCATCATTTCTGTTAATCAATGGAAAGAAATTTTATTTTGATATACTCTATGCCTTCAACAGTTGTTTTTCTAAATGCTTTTTTTTTGGAAAGCAGAATTATTCCATGGCTCTCTAGTGGGAGGTTGAGCAAAAGGTTAACGTCTTTGCAGAGTAGGTGGCTGAAGTAGAAAATGAAATCTTAAGGCTTAGTTTGCGTGGCACTTTACAGACAAAAGGACAAAGCTTTGGATGTGGTGTAAAAAGGGTATTCATCCCGTTTTAAATCTGAGGTCATGAAGAGTACTACTCATCCTGTGATAAGACATGTGTGATGTCTCTAGAGAGGTTTTTCTAAAGTCAGAGTCACCAGGATTACCTCATCCTAGGCTCCACGGTTAAAAATCGAGACAAAGACAACACAATGGGGCCAAATGAGTACAAATGAAAGCCTGTAAATTGTGACACCGTGGGATATGAAGGATGAATCATTACATGTCAAAATGTAATGGGATTAAAGATTAGAGATTAGGATAACAGAGGGATTCCCCTGTGTTAGCTGCTTTGTGAGGTTGACATCAGAATGTAAATGCAGAGAGAGACTTGTTTGTATGTTGTTCTTTTTTAGTTTCTTGGGAGATAAAGAAATGTAAAAACGAAATAAGAAGAGATAAAAAAAGAAGAAAATAGAAAAAGAAATGTTGGAAATTCACTTTCTTTTCTGCATTGATGGAAATTTCGGATGTATTGAGGGAATTCAACCATCTCTCTCTACGGTTGTGTTAGAGCTTTAACCTCCCATGTCCACCTTCCCTTTTTTGAGATGAAAAAAAAAATGAGAATGTGAATTCTCCTCACATTGTGCAGGCTCTGTGGAGCATTAAACACTGGGGTCTGTGTCAGGAATGGGCCCCTCCTCCTCTTTCTCTCTGCTGCTGCCAGTCTTCCCAGCCACCAAATTTCAGAGCGGAGCCACTCAGGCATAGACTGTTTACTTTGGATTGGTCAGACACCAGTGCGCATCATTTAAAGCGTGTGCAGATATGAAAGTATGTACGTGCACACCTGCATTCCTCCAATCATACACTGGAAAAAGTCCCTCGTTTAGTATAGAAATGACTGGGAAATACAGTCACATTATCATTTAAAAGGCACTCCTTCTCCTATATACATTGACATTGGCATTTAAGCTGTGCTAATGTTGAGGGTTTTTCTTCCCAGCATGCACCAGCGTCCTTCAAAGTGTCTTTCATTTGTCCGGGCCCACAGCCTTCACAGATGTGTCTCTGTTGAGAATTAAAATGTAACCGGGACATAACAACTGCTGGTTATAGTGTAACATAGAAAAAACCTCAACCAGTAATGGGGTTAGATTAGTGGATCAAAGTCAGACTCCAAAAACATTCTTAGGATTCCAGAGCTGTGTTTCAGCATTGCGCGTGGTTTGCATTTGTATAATAAGGACAGATTTAGAGGAAACTGGGGCATGCACCAACTGTAAAGCTACACATGTGGAAAACCCTCCATATAGGCAGAAAACTGAAGTGAGGGGGATAATGACAGGAGAAGACGTTGTTGCTTATCAAAACGTCGGTGTGGAGGTTAGAAATGCTCATCACTGAGCTCTGCTTGAGCTGGTTTGGAAAAGAAAAGCAGATTGTCTGTCTTATTGTTGTCAAGGTGATCAGTGCTCAGCAGCTGATCCCACCCAAAGCCCAGAGATGTAAATATGTTCCTTGGGTAAATACGGACTTCAACAAAGGCTCAGTTGTTGTTGAGCGACCAGTAGCCGTGCGCTGTTTGGTGATAACTGGTTCACCTTTCATGCTCTTTCTCTCTTCCTCGTCAGGAGGAAAGGCTCTGTCAACAGACACAGGAATGTCACCAAACTGGCCAATCAGCCGCCGCTTGTTCCGTTCTCCTTACTCAGAAAGACTCTTCTCATTTTCATCCCGATCCTGTCTGGCCTCCCCCTCTGCTGCGCCCCAGCTGAAGCGACCTTAGACTTTCTCAGGGTTTCTCACTGCCTTAGGTATCTGGACATAATGGTATTGCGACAGCTACGCTCTGTGAGGTGCTATATGACACAACATGAGCAAAAGGAAATCTGTTTAAATGGTTAAACTGTAAATGTTCGCTGCTTCAGTTTCTCCAATGAAAATGCATGTTTCTCTATTTTTCTGACATTTTGCTTGGCATAAAACGTTATATTCACCCTAGGTTTGACACAAACATGTGTTATTCTGGTTAAAAACAGACAAACAAACAAAAACACTGTCAATATGTGACTGTGTTTCTAAACTAAGAGAAATAAGAAGAAACTATAACTGCTTTAACACTCATTAAGGAGCTGCTGTGGGCTGGGAGTGAAGCAGAGGAGGGATCTCCTGTCTAAAATAGCAACACCATGGTAATATAGTCCCTCATTAAAGGTGCATGTTTATCCAAACACCTCAAAGTGAGCTTGAAGTGCGGCCCCGAGCAGAAATTGGGGGTCAGATTAGTTTCTGGAGCCCTACGACGTTTACAAAGGACCTTCTCTTTTTCCTACTTTAATGCCATGTAAATGTAACCAGGCACACAACTCGGTGCGCACGCCTCCCCGGCACACCGGCCATTCTACACTAAAGAGAAATAACTTCAGAGTGAACGTGTTTATGGAGATGTTTCGGGCTGGCGTGGTCCGGGGAGGCACCTTTCCACCTCTGCGTCTGTTGCGTCACACCCGCCTGTCCGGTCAGTCGGTATCGGTGCGCGTCGAAACCGAGACTTTGTTTACCCCAAGACACGAGTGGAGCAGAGAGATAATCAGCCGGAGCACCTGCCTCCCAACGAGACGCCACCGCATCCTATTAGAAGCTGCTCTAAACAAGCCCCCCCAAGATCCTCTTTACGCAGCGCAGACAGATCCGATTATACTGGGCAGAATACGCGCGCACACACACACAGACTGAGAGCTGCATCCAGACCTCTGAAATGTTGCGTGGAACCGGGCAACCTTTGTTTTTGTAGGTCCAGGTGGGCGGAAGTCCGCTCCCAGAGCCACAGGTGTCCATCTCTGGCGACTCCTACTTTCCGGGCTTCTCCTTTTCGGCCGCCACAGCAAACATCCAGCAACCCAAATCGCTGATGGACAAGTAGCAGGAAAAAAAAACATCTTACCGCACCTGCGAAGGCGATCCTGGATCGGAGCGGCTCTGTTCTCCCTGGGCTGTCCCGGCGTGCGTCGGGGCGCGGAGCGCAGCTGTGGGGAGACGGGACGCTGGCAGCCTGTGAGCGGAGGAGGACATGGGAGAGGGGGGTGGGGAGTGGAGGGGGGGGGGGGGGACCTGTTGCCAGTGCAGAGGACGAGCCGACGTCCCACCTCAGCAACGCGCCCATTGGAGCGCGGCTCCCCTGGGGGCGGGGCCTCACTCTCATCTCCCGAGCCTCCGAACGCCCCACCGGGCGTCCGCACCGACCCGCCCCGGCACCGGGAACCCAGACATGTTTTGCATGGTGGAACAGGCTGATAAGCTTCTGACAAAGAGGAGGACATTTCTACTCAGTTGTCTGAAGTGTGGTGCTGCAAAAAAAATGTTTTTAAAAGTCTCTATCCAGTCCTCGTTTCTTTACATCTTGATATTAAGGGGTTTATCTCGTTTTATTCCAACTGTGACTCCCAAAGAGCTGTTTGCAGATAACTTGGTGAATCTCATCATGGTGTGCAGTGTGAGCCTTAAAGATTTGGACAAGTATAGAAAAGTAAGTGGCCACGAAAGGTGGGGTTCTTGACAGTGATGTTCTTCAGAAAAAGAGAACAAGCGTTGGCCAAAGCCTCATCAGAAAGGCTCTTAATGCAAGGGTGAAGTATCAAGAAGTCAACCGGGGAAAAAAGGAGAAAAAGGCCAAATGACACAAGAAAGGCACAACAAATCAGCGGCCACAGGTCTGAGTCCAGTTTCCTACTGTTCTGCAAATACAAGTGATGGAAGACTGTTCAGGACACAGTTGATACATTTGAAGAGGATTTGTTAATTTGCTTCTTATCAGGAAACTCAAGATAATTAAACTTATTCCGTTTCCCAGCACTAAAGAAGATATATTTTAAACACATACACTGGATGACTGGGGCCATCATTCATGTGTCTAAATAAAAGGAATCCTGCGTAAACCTACAGACCACATATGGATATTTTACCCACAATTCCTAATTGTTTATTTCCAATTAAACTAGCTCGGGATTAAGAAATTAGATTAGAATATGATGACAAAGAACTTTAAAGATGTGCTGGATTTCCAAACCCTTGTTTTAATTCAATTATCAACGAACTTAGAAAAAAAAGAAACTCTCAAGACAAGGCAACAAGAAAAAGAAACCAAAGCTGAAATAAAAACAAATTCGGACAAGAGAACCAAAAAATGAAATCAGTCTTTACTTGATATTTCAGTACCTCTAACTCCCGCCGGGTGACTCGCTGGTTCCACCAGGAGGCACCAGAGCAGAGCAGGAGCACAGCACAAAGGTTGGTACAAAACCAAAAGAGAGCAAGAAAAGAAAGGCAACTTGGACACTTGGAAAAGAAGAGTAAGAGCAGAGGAGGAAGAAGAATCATTATAAACACCTTACATTGTGGGAAAAATGTGAAAATGTATTTTTTTAATGTATTTTTTTTCTTTTGCTCTTTCGTTATTTGGTCTACTTCAAGGTCTCCAGAGGTGTAGAAACCAGAAAATAAACATCAGATCGGACAGTTACTGCATTGGTTCACATGCAACCCCCTCCCCTATTTTTTCATTTTTTTTTTTTTTTTAAAGGACTATGCACATCTGATATGACATGATGTCACTACTTGCTATGCCAACACCATCCAAAAGCACTGATTTCACAATTCATGAGTACTGCGGAGATAAAACAGATGCTCGACTCAAATGTACTGTATAAAAACCAAAACACCATGTACACAACCAAGACAGAAGTTTAACGCGTCGGTCAGTTCGTTGGTTGACTTTGCAGCCCGTTCACAACGGATGGAAACTCTAGACAGGTTTTGTCCTAATATGTACAACGTCTCAGAGGCGAGGCCCCCTCTGAGAGGCGGGGATGAAATCCCAGCCTGGTTCTCCTTTGGAATCATCAGCGCGGGATACAAAGTGATACCATTGATGTATTTAGTACAAGAATGTGCATGAATGGAGGAGCAGGAACTGCTGAATTTGGGTTTTTACGATAAACTGGATACCGTCATTTTCATACTTGCTATTCGTGGATGTATTTTGCCATCGTTTTCACTTGCTTGTGGGGGAAAAGGCCAACGACGTGATTGGGCAGTGCTGGACTGAAGCATTTCGGTAGCATTTTAAGCTAAGATTCAAATAGCCGTGTATAACCCTTTAAGATCTTCTTGTACCCTTTTCTAACGTTTTGTCCTGTTCAAAAAAATCTGTCATTTATTTAATATCACCGTTTGGACATAAAGCTTCAATTTCAACATCGTGTCCCTAAATGAGGAGAATGTCTGACTGTGTGTGTTGGAAAAGCCGCCGTGCACACCAGACGCCAGGCCGGAGCCGAGGGCGGCCGGCCGGCGCGGGGGCTTCTGGGCCGGTCAGCCACAAACTGTTTGAGGTAGTGTGTTGGTGTCAGTGCTTTGCTGGTTGGCAGGTGGATGTCTGAAGAACTGAGAAGGGTAACATTCATCTTGTTTGGACTCACATGGAGGTGGGAGGGGGTGTAGTTTACCTAGAGTCACTCAAAGTGCTATGTAGAAGCATGACGGTCGATGAGTGTGTCGCTTTGTGTGGTGAGTCGGTAAAGGGCTGGCCGGGAGCAGGCGGGGCAGGTAGCAGGCATGGCACAGCGGTCATTCAGTCAGATCGGTCTCTGTTTGTCCGTACGCGCCGCGACTCGAGGCTGCCGCTTCTCTGCTGCCCCTCAGCTCTCGTTAGCTGCCACCAGCTGGCCTAACCCCTGCCGCACAAACACCGCCTGAATGTCCTTGGTCTTGATGCAGAGGTCACAAGCCCAAACGGCGGCGCTCTCCCGGGTCAGCAGCCCGTAGGCCGGCTCCGTCAGGCCCGTGCAGTCCCGGTGGAACCAGCGCTGGCAGGACGCCTCGCACAGGATGGCGTCCTGGTCGTCGTGTACCTCTGCCATGCACAGGCCACAGGGGAAGACCATCCCCGGGCCCCCCAGCTTTCCGGGGCCGGAGCCCGGCCCGGTCGAGGGAGCGGGGGGCCCGGGAGGGAGGGGTGACTGGGTGTTGGGAGTCGATGTTGAATTAGAGGGGGGGTTGGGATTGCTGCCGGGAGTGTTGCCGCCATTGTTGTTGGTTATGTTGTTCTGACCTGAATTGGACGCAGCGTTGGACAAGGGCCCGCCAGCACCAGGAGTGCTGTTCTGTTGGTTGTAGGAGTTGGAGCCCTGGGCAGAATTAGGCGGAGTGGACTGCTGCTGCTGGCTGGAGTTGTTGGAGTTAGGGGTGTTTGTGTTGCTGGGGGGCTGAAGCTGACTGGATTGTGGATGCTGGGGCTGGCCCGATCCATTCAGGGGCCCGGTGGGGGAGGAGTTGGGGTTAGGCGGCGGCGGTGCTGAGGGAGGCTGACCTGGTGTGTTGGCACTGGGCTGCTGGATGTCGGGGTGGCCGGGGAAACCGGGCCCAGGCTGCGCTGGGCCGGAGTTAGGAGGAGGACCAGGAGTGTTGTTGTTAGTGGGGGGGCCATTAGGATTCAGGCTAAGTTGTTGCTGCTGCTGCGGAGGCCCCGGTGGTGCCCCGCCTCCAAAGTTTTTTCCGTCCTCATTGCCTGGCCCCGGTGGACTGGGGCCAGGGTAAGGGCCATCCTGTGAGGGTGGAAATTGTCCTTGAGGGGGCATCCCTGGCAACCCCCCACCCACCATGTTGCCACCAGGCCCGCCACCCATGCCCCCCATCATGTTCATCCCAGGACCTAAGCCTCCTCCCATTGGCGGCAAGGGCCCGCGTGGCCCTCCACCACCAGGTAATGGCGGGCTGTTGAATGGGTGCCCACCCTGTCCGTGCTGCTGCTGTGGAGGCATGCTAAACCGAGGGTGGGGCGGCCCCCCTCCTCCGGGACCTCCCATACCCCCTGGAGACAACATTGGATTGAATCCTGGCCCCGGGTGCATCGGGGGACTAAAGTTGGGCGGCATGTTAAACTGGGAGGGGCCAGCAGGAGGGAATCCACCTCCTCCTCCGCCCGCACTGCCACCCCCGCCTCCAGCTCCAAAGCCAGGCATTCCTCCAAAGCCTAGCTGGTGGTGGGGTCCGGCATTGGACGCAGGGCCATAGGGGGGTCTGCGCCCAGGCTGACCACCTCCGGGTCCTCCTGGTCCGCCCATGAAGTTCATGCCTGCACTCATTCGGCCTCCGCCTCCATACCCACCTCCTCCGCCAGCACCTGGACTGGAGAGAAAAGGGGCACCGCCTGGTCCACCAGCCCCACTCGGTCTTGATGGAGGCCCAAAGTCGTCATCAAAGGGGTTGGAAGCGACCAGATGATCCACCATGGGGGTAGGAGGAGGCGCAAACTCAGTGAGGTGGGAGAACCCTGCCGCCTTATGTAGTAAAAAAGAATAAAAGATTTGATCATTCTTCTTTACTTCTTTTACAATATAACCAAATGTGCTATAAAAAAAACAACAACCACCCTAACCTGGGTTGTGGATTTCCTCGCCTTTTTCTTCTCCGGGCTCTTCATCTGTGAGGCTGAAATGGTACAATACAGAAGGGAGGGGCGCAAAGGGGAGCACATAAGTGACGGGAACCTTGCTTCCAAGTTTCATATTGGTCCACCACTAATTAGGCGCAACATCAGATTTGGACTGGCCAATACCCCTTAGTGACAGAGTGGAGCAGCTTCAGACCTAGGGCCTCTTTATCAAGTCCAGCTGTTGAGATGAATTAAATGATGGGACATAGACTGGCATGGGGACAAAATGCTGAACATCCAGGCGTCATCACCAAAGTCATGAAGCCTCGAATCGCTGATGACCCAGGCAGACCAAATGACCCAGGCAAGAGGGAGAGTGGCCGCAAACAAGAGGCAAAAGAGGTAAGGTCAATGAGGGAGACAGGAGAGGACTAAGACATGAGAACGAGGAAACGGAATTGAAGGTACACTGACAGCAAGATAGACATGAACCCCGCTCACAGGTCCACTCTGTGAGAAACAGCTGCCACCTGAGACAGTCGTGAAGTTTACATATGGGGGAGGCGAGGAGGGATTCGCTAACAGCACCAGTGCAGCCCATTGCAGCGCAGTAATGGATGATTCCGATCTGATTGGGAGATGGGTGAAATTAATTCCTACCTTTTCGTTTTCCTTGTCCCGCGAGTAGTCTCCCCGATTCGGCAGCCATTAGCTAATATGACTGTCGGTGAAGTGGCATATCACCATTCATATGCAAGAAAAAAAAAAAGTTAAAAATGACGACGTCTTGAAGGCTTTACGCCGACTCGGTGGAATCTGCCTTCAGGTCATGTCTACGGTGGCCCTAAGGTTCAACACACAACAACACTGGACACAACAACAAACTCAAATATAAAAGCAAAACAAAAAAATAAACAGAGGTTTCTAAAACAAACAAACAGAAAAAAGGAAAAAATATCAGAAAAAAACAGAACAAATCAAAATTCAAGACTTCAGAAAGAAAATACTCTTAACAAACCAGAAAACAGCATTTCAGGGAGGACTTCTATTTACTGTTTCGTGAAATGTCTTGTTTTCTGTTTTGTTGCTATAATCTGATATTTTGAAGTCTTTTCCTTTGAATACTATTTCATATTGGACATGTTTTTTACTTTGACGTAGAGCTATCTGTAAAGTGTGTTGTGTCCAGGGTTGTATTTGCATCTCAGGGCCACCATACGTGTCAGTAAGACCTAAAACTGTCGTTAAAGAACTTGATAGAAACTATATTAGCTGGTGAAATAACGCCGGCCCAGGTCTGCAAACTCCTCTCCAGCTGCAAATATTTCAACACGGTGTCTGTCACGCCGGGATTTGGTCACCAAATAAACGCCTGGTGAAAATGAGCAGGCTAACCTGATGTAGCACAAGTTTGCCTTTAACGCAAGCCAGTTTCTAGAATCTGGGGGAAACTGCTTGCTTGTTACCTGGCGTCACTGTCAGTTCAAGCAAGTTACTGAGCACCCCATCCTTCTCATAAGTAATCACTTACAGATGTGTGGCTAAGAACTCGCTAGCTATGGCTAGCTAGTTTTTACATGAGCTAACTAGCTAGCCACGTTATTCAAATGTGGCTAGATAGCAGCGTTGGGATTTGACAAAGCAGTCGCAGCACTGAGTCAGTTACTGAAGTGTGTGAGGTGTGTTTCTATAATCACATGTGAAAGATGTGCACTTAAGTTGACGTATGAAGTTATGTGAGACAAAGTAATCGGTTACGTTTTGAGAACTGTTGTTTACTATGCTAACATTAGCTTGCCAGCTAACGCTAGCTAGCCATCTTGCAGACTGTCGTGGAAGCAAACTGTACCCTTTCTCCGTTGCTTGCTCTGCTGTCCTTTAAATTGAAACTCTCTGGTGTGTCATTGCCAGCAAACCAGTCCTCACGCGGTGTATGCTTGTTGATCCATCATACAACTATAATTCATTCAAAAACGCAAATTTTGCCATAATTATCATGGCCTTCTGTTGCTACCGGACAAAGAGGAATAAGCAGGAGCATCTCGCACAGAGGAAGGTTACATGTTACCACCAAAATAGGGGTGTCAGTTGGCACCACGGAGAAATCCTAAAATAATTTAGGAAAAGGCCGTTAAAGATGTAGGTTTTTCAAGATAATGATATATTTTATATAAATCTTTTTTGCTTTATTTTGGAACTGACCCTTTATATTATATCTATTTCTGTTAAAGAGTGTCCGCATCACACCCATAACTACCGCAAATGGAGCAGCTCTGAACGGACCATTTCCCAGGGATGCACTGTACTCAGACGAGCGGCGGTGGGAACTAATTAGTCGGCCAATTAAGCGTATTATGAGCTGATTTTTGATCAATGTTGAAGTGGAATGCTAAATAAAACTCCCCCATTACACTTACATTTAGTTTTGAGAATTTGTTTTGAATAATTACATGTGTGAAAGATATGTACAAATGAATCTGTGACATCAAATTAAAAGTTAAACATAACGTCTGTGCACTGGATTTTCTTGTTAGAAATTTCTCATTGCATGTCGACCGTTGTTATTATGAAATAATGAGATCAAAGTTAATGTCAAACCTGAGCTTATAATTAATGGGTTAATTCAGCATGGCATGATCTGTGTCATTTTCCTAATTTCCATAAATGGGTATTTTTGCTATGGTGTCAAGAATTAAGGGATTTTCACCGCCCACCATGCCCTGCCTCCTCTTCTTGGCTATGGATACCCCCTCCCCTCTGTCCTTCAGACACAGTCAGGAGTCTCATCGCGAACGTGGACATTTGGAAAAGACCACAAAGTCACGCTGGGAATGGGACCACGAATCAGCATCAAGAAAAAAGTTGCTTTTTTCCGGATGATCCTACTCCGAAGGCATTTCTGCATGAACAGGGAATATATTTCTATCACAATAGGGAAAAGCCAAATGAAATAACAAATGGGATAAAGGTAGTGTTTTAATTTATTCAGTAACCTGTCACTTTGTTGAGGGTTACTAACAAAGTCATCGACTTTTGTGAGCTTTAACGTGGGGTGTGGAAATGTTTACTTCACGGGCTTCATCCTAGAATAAAGCAACGGAAGTCTTTTGTTAGTCCGGCTGTGATTTGTAAAGGTGCGTCCCCGGGGCCCTAGTGTATGGCGCTAAAGGGTGTCAGAGCAGGCAAAGAGATATTCTGGTTTCCATCCGAGTTAACATGGCAAAGTGGTTCAAGGACTTCCCCATGACTCTGAGGAACGGTACCGACAGAATGCGTTCAGCCTCCGAATCGGGCTCACAACCAAGAGCCAATAAACCCGGGCTGGTGGCCGGCATTGGTACCAAAACAACCAACTCCAAAACGAGCCATCGCAAAAACTCCTCTGCAGACGGTACAGGCGGAGGTGGAGGAGGCGTTGGGTCGCTCCTGTCTGGAAGAAACCGAAAAAACTCCACAGATTTGATCAGAAACGGTGGGAGCTCTCAGAAAGATGGCAAAGTCTGGGACGGCCTCTTGTCCGGGAAAAGCCGCAAAAACTCCAAGGCAGAGGCTGGAGCTGAGGAGCAGCACAGAGCCCTGAGGAGCCCTCCGTCCGCCAGTGCCTACATCAGCCGCCTCATCCGGGTGGACAAACAGGACAAAAGCCCCAAATTCAGCAACGCAGCGGCACCTGAAGCTGAGAAACCAACCCAGTGCAGGGCAGAAACTGTGAGTTACTCTTTGTCTCAGTACAGGCCCCACAAAATTTCAATTTACTCCCTTTTAATCTGATGCTTTTAGTTGAAAAAGTTATCAAATTAAACTCTCCTTGAAAAAGAAATGAGAAAAGTCATTTTCTTTGCTGAAAATATAAGTTACTATAATGTATTGTGTTTATAGAATGCTGGAAGTTTTAAGAAGCATTTACTTTCAAATGCATGGATTATTCTGCCATAACTTTTCAGATTTGGATGTTGTCTATAAACTTCAGAAGTGTTTAAGCTCTTTGTTTTTTAGGGAATGTGACTTTTATTTGGATGGCAATTCAACTTTGCTAAACACAAAATTGACAGTTTAAACTAAAAAAGAGGGTGTGAGAGGAAATGGATTGTGAACTTCTAAAGTTTGACTGGATGCCAGCTAAAATAAAGGAAATGGCACCTTGCCTAGATCAAGGCCATCATGCAATGAACAACTAACATTCAGAAGAGTCAAATCTGCTCACAGAGAAGAAACTAGGATCTGCTCACAGAGAAGAAACTAGGATCTAGTCCAAGCTCTGAAAATGGATATTATCTCATCCCTTTTGTCTCTGGTTCCCATTGAGTCTACTCTTCCCAGTCTGTCTTTATGTTCCTGCTTACCCACCTCAAATCCAAACCTGTGGTCAGACAAGAGGCCTTCACCTTCCTCTCTTGCATGTAATCTAGCTCAGTTCTCCTCCCTTTTACCCCTCCCAGCCCCATTCCTCCTTTTCACTACATTCGGCCCCCCTGGTGATGGCTATCAGGTTATAAAAAGCACTGTGTTATCTGACACTGACACTAAACCAAGTCCCCTCTAGCTCATCTAAAAAAATAACTATATAAAAGTAAAGGAGGTGATAGAGGAGTGGGGGTAAAACAACCCCCTAAAATTGAGGGGGTTTTCTTTTTACCTCGCTAAAATTAACCAGTAGGCTTAGTTCTGTTGTTTGATTGTATTTCTAAACCTGTGTCTCCCAGTCGAAAGAGTGTGTTGTTATCTTTGCAAGTGAGGATGAGGACATGTGTTTTTGGGTGAATAAATACGTTCCGTTCCCCCTAAATGACACAATCAGTGTTCTGACCAACGGACCATAAAACTTATTCAAACGCTATCTCCACATTTCTTTGGTGAGGGCGACTGAGCTATTGTCTCATATGGAGAAAAGTTAACAAGAAAATAGTCTCACACTGATAAGAAGACAGGACAGTCAGGAATGACCCATGATAAAGAAAGGAGGTTTACTGGATTTGAAAGGACAGGAATTTGTGAAGAATGGTTCACACTTAGGGGGGGAAAAATGTTTAGAAATAGTTCAACCGTGATACTCAGATTAGCCGAAAACAGCTTTGTTGATCAGGTAAATGGATAAATGCAGCTGTTTGCTACTTTTCAGACAGGAGGACAACTTACCTCTTTTTTACACTTTAAGATATAGTAAATTAATCCCAACTGTAATAGGTATAGTATTGATAATGGATGGATGTAATAGGTATAGACTGCTTTCCCACTAAGACAAAAATACCATACTCTCTGCCATAGTTGTTTTTTCAAAAGAAAAAAGAGATGTTACATTTTCAGTTGAAAATTGATAAAGAAAAACTGTTGTCAAAACATTTTTTTATGAAAAAGACTTAGATTTGACAGATTTAAGTAGGTTTGTTTTCAACCGTAACAGTCAAATAAACCATGAACTGATCAGTTGAAAAAGGAAAAAAATGTGGTAGGCTGTTCTCATGCAAATTCACATAGTTGACAGTCATCATGGCAAAAGTGTTACTATTATATACTGAATTATTTTTTTTTAAATTTAAATAGTCTTTCTTGGATGCTCTTGAAATGAACCTGCTCTCTAAAATCTGAAAATTTAAAAAATGCTGGTTTGCTTTTTCCTGCAGTTGATCATTCTTGAGGACTATGCAGATCCCTTTGACGCTCAGAAGACCAGAGAGCAGAGGGATGCGGAGCGGGTCGGGGAGAACGACGGCTACATGGAGCCCTACGATGCTCAGCAGATGATTACTGGTAAGTCCCTCCTCGCTGGTGGCAGACGGCTCCCAGTTTGACCTCGCGGTGGCGGCATGAATGACAGGATTCCCGTTTTCACTCCCCTCCCGTCAGCCCGCTCCCACAGAGCTCCCACGTTCCCCACGGGTTCGCCGCAACAACCGCGTTGCGTTTGGACAATGGGTGCAGTTTCCTGCCCACGCTTCCTCTTTCCTGCCTCTGCTTCCTGGTGCTATTTTTCTAAAAAGGAAGTTTGCTCCCAGTGCCTCCCAGTATCTCGGACGCAGCTCTGTGCAAACCCCCTATATGGAGCTGTCGGGCCATTAATCAAAACTTCCGAGCGTCAAGGAAATGTGGCCAGTCGTCCAATCACACGCTGCCCTAACCTTTCATTCCATCAGTGTATTGTTTTAACTAGAAGTGTTACACAATAGACTGCTGGGATTGTGAAAATGCTTTATTACTCTGCCGTCGAGCACTTCAGCGAGAGCCGATGCTGAGAAGCTGCATGTGAGGATGTGATGATGCGACTGAGTCAGATTAAGAGACTTAAATCATACCAAGGAAGGAAACAGGAGCCTGATGTCAGTGAGCAGGGGCAGCATCATTAATAAGACTTTAGTGAGCTGCTGACAGCTGTCAACTGAATTCAATCGTATGTTCGTTCAAATATTAACTCAAGAAACTGTCACATTTATTTGTATTGGTTGATGCCTCTACCCTGTCGTGTCATTAATGTAATTTTAGTCCATTTCATGTCTAAAACTATTTTGGGGCTGCAGCACTCTTTTCTGGTGCATATCTCCTTGTTTACCTCACCCACCTCTGTGTTTCATATGTTTCCACCACCACCAACAGAGCTGAGGCTGATAAATACTCCCGACTTTTACTCTTTCCATGAATTTCAATAAAGCTGCAACTGTATAGTGCATGGCGTGACACATATTTTACAACTATTTGAAAAGAAGTGCAAGAATAACAAAGTCATTCACGAGAGAATCTTGTAAATTTTGAGGTGAATATGTAACATATTGAATAAAAAAGAAAAAAAAAGTAGTTAAAAAGTAATTCCCCCTGAGGATTTTTTTGGGACATCGTGTCTGTCTTTAACTTTAAGACAGTGAAATTGGTTTCAACACATTAAATACAATGGCATATAAAACTGGTTTTGGGCAGGAAATGGAGTGGATGAATATATATTTGATCAGGTATCAACCTGTATCTGACATTAGCTCTGGCCTGTGTTCAGCAGCTTGACCGCAACTGGTCAGCAAACGCATACATCATAACTGGTCTGGTGTTCTCGCCTTAGTCATGCTGTAGCGCCCCCTACAGCTGGGGAAGAAACACATCACCCCACTCTGTATTCATCCCTCAGAAGACATTTTAGGGATTGATTCAATCTCTCTGAACCTGCCAGAGATCAGACGGCGGGGGTCTAAGGACCTGCTGAAGGTGTGTGTGCTGGTGGAGGGGAGCGAGGGGACGGCGGACGATGGTCAACCCCCTCCCTTGCAGATCTATGACATCCCATATGTGGGAAATGTAGACAACGAGAAGACGACGGTCACAAGGCCAGAGCTGGACGCTCGACCCGCCACTGAGTACGAGCTGCCCTGGGAGTGGAGGAAGGAGCATATTGTCAGAACCCTGTCAGGTACAGCAGAGTTTAAAAAATGTTTTTGTCTTTTTACCACATTTTCCGAATCTACATACATCAAATATTGGCTCTTTTATTCCTGAGCATGAAATTTAGCTGTCAAAGTTTTTGCTGAGCTGGTTGGCAATGTTTACCCTGTCTCGTCTGTGCCTTAAAGTGATATGAACTTTCATTCAACAGTCATGTTTACCCTCAAATCTATAATTCATAAGGCCCACAGACCAACAGCATTCTGGATATTTTCTTGTGTGAAGCATCAAAGTGCTGTGTTTTTATCACATATTTACTGGAGGCTCCAACATCCAGTTCAAACCCAGTCAGAAGCTCAGTTTTTCCTTCACAATACATAATGTTAGTTTGTTTTTTCCCCCCAGCACATTTTGACAGCCCGGTAAAAGACGAGGCGTCTCACCCCACCCTCACGAGGCAGCCGCAGCACCCCCCCGCCCAGCATCAACATCTGAGGCAGAAAAGCTGGACCCAAAAGATCCTCAGATCCTCGCCTCCGACTTTGCACTCGTCTTCTTTGACCGGCAGCAGCCTGGATGGAGAACCCTGTTGTGTTGACCCCTCACTGCCCCTGGAGAAACAGAGGTGAGGACACCCCCAGGACCTTTAAGAGTCAGAATAGTCACTCAGACTGAATCACTTTCATCTAATATGATTTTTATGTGTGAGAAATCCTTATTTTGAAAGATTTCTATTTTTCATTTTTCATTCGATTTTATACAAGATTCAATCCTTACTTGATCAGTCAGAGATGAGATGTCGTAACCCCCCCCACCTTTTGTCTCAGCTGGTACCATGGCTGTGTGACGCGCCAGGAGGCAGAGTTTCAGCTGCAGTCATGCAAAGAAGCCAGCTTCCTGGTCAGGAACAGCGAGTCAGACAACAGCAAGTACTCCATCGCCCTCAAGTGAGTGTGATCCCAAATTACAAAGGCAGCCGCTTAAGAACGAAAGAGAGGCAGTCAAAAAAAAACACAACCCACTGCACCCAAAAAAGTTTTTCCAATGTCTCTAATGCCCCCTAAGATGTTATTTGTCTCGAGCTCTCATAGGAGCACGAGGACAGGGAACTCAGTATTAATCTGGTTGAAATTAAATTTATAGTTGATCAGTGGGTGGATGTAACTTGAGAATGTTTTGTTTTGAGCTGTTTCTTCCTGCTTTGCTTTAACAAATTTCAAGTGGCTGAAGATGTCTGTGTTCTCTGCCCTCCTGTGTGTGTGTGTGTGTGTGTGTGTGTGTGTGTGTGTGTGTGTGTGTCTCAGGACGAGTCAGGGCTGCGTCCACATAATTGTCGCCCAGACAAAAGAGAACGGCTACACCCTGCACCAGAGCAGCTGCGTGTTCCCCAGCATCCCAGAGGTGGTGCACCACTACTGCACCCAGCGCCTGCCCTTCAACGGGGCCGAGCACATGACCCTGCTGCACCCCGTGCCTCGCACCCACTGACCCCGCCCTGCAGCCGCCCACCAGCTCGGCCAAAAGAGCTCCAGAGGTGAAAAATCTCTCCCAATGTCCAGTCTACTGCACGTACTCGTGGTTCCAACCTCTTCAAGGCCGGCCTCAGGTCGTTTCTCACCGCGTGTGACTGTAACTTTATGTGTTATTGTAAATGATTTAACATTTGAGATGTGATCAGAGCCCCTCGTCGGCTTCCTTTTCGTTTGTTCTACTTTGGAGTGCAGCTAATGCAAAACATCCCGGCTTCTGTTTTGCATGTGAACAAGCTCAGCAGATACGAAGAGGCACTTTTTTTTTACTGACTGAAATGTGACCTGAATATAGGTAAAAATCAATGATGTGTCATTTTTTTTTTTTTTAGCCATCTATAATTCATATTCTAGAAGCGGCTGCTGCTTATTTTAGCTGTTATTGAGTGAAGTTTTCTGAGGTAAAATGCATAATGGTTTGCAGCTCTCTACCACTCTCTGGTGGACATGATGGTACACTGTACCAACGACACAAAGACTTCTTTCACCAAAGTTTCTAATTGATAAGTCCATGCACGCAAGCATATCATTTAACTTTTGAAGATATGAAAACCAGCAATTTTATGTGTATCCCTGCTGAAAATTGTAATCACTACTTATAGACTCACCAGGATTCTGTTTCAAATTCCCCTGAGGATTTCCTCCGTATTTACTGTGAATGAGGGAGCTGTTTCTACTGTATTATCTGCACTGTGAAGAGTGAATGATTCATCCTGATGCAATGCGCTTGATTGCTCTGCAGTAGTTTTATTTTCCAAGAGATGAGATGAATAGTTAAAAGCATTGTTGAATTGTGGTGAGCGTCTGTAAAAAAAAAAAAATCCTGCAGTTTACTGTGATGCAAACCAGCCCTGTTTTTATTTTAATGCACTGGTTAGTTCAGGGCCTTGTTAATAAAAGTTTTCTTTTTCCACCAAGGTGAGATGCTCCGGGTTCTAAGAGGCGTAGGGTAGGGAGGAAATTCAGGTTGATGACCTTATATCCACTAAAAGTCTAATCGTCCTAATGTGTTCCAAAGATAATCCATCAATATTTAAGCATGCCGTTTGACCTTTAGCTTAGGCGTATGGTGGAGAGGGTTCTTGGCATTTACCTGCAACGCAACCTGATTCTGACTCTGAGCTTGATGACAAAATGTATGTTTATGTGTTTTTTTATGTTTTTAAAGGAAGGCTGTTTTTCTCAGGGCAGTCTGACTTTTCTGCCCCAAATAAATAAATGTTTTCTTTTGATGTATGACTTATCAAATGTTGAAAAACACATCATAATGAAAGGCCTGAATCTCAATGCTGGCAATTTTCTGAGAGATTCTCTCTAATACCAATAAATCAACAACATAAACAGCTAAATGTGAGTTGTTTTTGTCAGTGATGAGAGCTCTGAAAGAAGTTACATCAAAGTAGCTCATCATCGCTCATGAAGCAGCCTCTTCACGGTGACTGAACTGGGACATTATTGACTTTAATGATTCTTAAGCTGTGAGAGACTGTTTGTGATTTGAGCTGTTTGGTAATTTATCTGGATTTGCCATAACTGGGTTGAATATCACTCTGAGTTAGGGTGAAAAGGTTTAGCGGGAAGGCCTGGTGAAGGGATTAGGTTTGATCCAGGGATCATGTTAAGGACAAACAGCTTACGTACCTGCAATGTGCACCAGCTTGTGCACGCAGAAGGTAAACGCAGCGCTAAAAACAAAGAGTAAGAGTCGTATCATTACCTTCATGTCAAGGATGCTTAATGTGAAGGGAAAAAAAGAGCATTTGACACCATCCCTCTCTTCTTCCCTCCTTTTCTTACGGATCTTCTTTACCTTTCTCGCCCGTTTGGTGTTATCTGAGGCTGATGACTGTCTGGCACTGTCTGTTTCCCCTTGACTCTCTGGGAGGACACCTTCCCTGCTCGCCTGCATTTGATGCCAAGAGTTTGTGCTTTAATTCATGAAGGCAAGGGACCTACAGGTTAGGCTTCATTACTCTAAAACCACAGATAACTTTCAGTCTTCTCACGAATGTTATGTTACCTCATAGTTAGCCGCAATCTTCTTAACCTGGAACATGGTGTCAGGTGACACTGAACTGAACTGAAGTGAAAATCGTCAGAAAAAGACGAGGTCCGTAAACCCGTAGATAGCCCTGGTTATTTACAGATTAGGGCTTTCCAGATCATTTGCAAGAACTATGATGAGCTGACCTGGAACTAGTCCAGGGTTTAGAGAGCCACCACTAGCTGCTAGGAATCTTTGGCCAGGGGGGATGTGGGTGTGGTAGATGAGTTGAGTCCATCTCAGGGCCACACAAAGACAAACAACCACTCACATTCACTCCTAAGGACAATTTGGAATGACCGATCAACCTAACATGCAGGTTTTTGGACAGTGGAAGGAGAGCATGCAAACTCCACACAGAAATGTCCTTGTTGCCCCGGGACTTAAACCCAGAACTGTCTTGATGTGAGGTGATAGTGCCAACGACCAAACCACCAACGACCTATTCATAACATATTCTATGACTCAGCAAACTCTGTAGAGTCACAACCAAGCTTATTCCTGGGCGATCAGATGTGGTCAATTGCAAAACGAATCTTTGAAAATGACAATTTTGAGTTTTACAGATTAATTATGGTTGGGATCAAGAGAGGGACTTTAATCTTAACTGCAATGGAGTATCAGTACAAAAAAACCCCCCAATTTAAATAAAAGTGCACTTGAATTTTTCATAAATGAATGTGCAATTTATCTTCAAAACCTTTTCTTTTGTTTATCACGACTCAGAGGGTGAAATTGTTGTCTTATGTTCAGATAATCTTTGATTCTGTGGACCATCATGCTCTGAGATAAAACAAATAAATATATATTTGTAATTCTACATATACTGACGTGTATATCTGTTCGTCTCATGTTTCTTGATTTATCTTGCATGGTGCTGCAGTCATGAGGTTTCTGAGAAGACTGTCATGCTGGGTTTCATGAACGTGAGAAAGGCCAGCCTTCTCAAATTCTTCCCTAGAGCAAGAAAGCTACACCTGGAGAGAGATTAATCATCAAACGATGCAGACCCGGATCATCCTGTATACTCGAATGAATTATTTCACTTTGCTCTCACTATTAGCCATCAGTGTCTCACTCTTTGGCTTGGATGACAGCTTGACACGATCCGGCCCGCTCCGCTCCGACGGACGCGGTGGCCTGACATCTGGGTGTCGCTTGACCTGCCCCCGCTGGTAACCGAAGTGTTCACGTCGCCCTTATCAGCCGCCTTGGGCTACGTGCCAGTGACACGGTCCGGCTGTGCGCTGCTCATCTCTTTTCCTCAAGAAGCCGGCACCTGCCATGTGTGTGATCCATTAGCAGAGACTCGTTGAGTTTGACCCAACCCAGTGAGGTTAGGCCTGCTTTTAGAGCCCGTTCGCGTGATGCTCTTTAGCCGCTGTTTGTGGTTAAAAATGCCCCATGACTGTCTGTGACATCCCGACTCGCAACTGACACACCTCATTAAGAAGCCCACATTCCTCTGGACCAACACCATGCACCTCCATTTCATAAATAAATACAATACACCAGAATCCTGGTCTGGGGGCTTTTCCTCTGTGTTGTAAGTTGTAAAGTTGTACATTGAATAAATATGGAGGACATTTCACACCGTTCAGATCCGAAACATTTGGAGGACCTACTTTGCTTCTTCGAGAAAATAGTACAACCAGAATACATAAGTACCCTTTATAAAGATCTTCAAAATAGCAAATAAAACAGTCTCTGAGTGAATTCAAACTCACAAACCCAAAAGGGGCCCAGGATGCAATTACTGGCAGCGTTCGCTGATATTTGGTTGCAGAACCCTTGGCAACAACGACAGCCTGTAAATGTTACTTGCAACTTTCTAAAAGCTTTATGCAATGTCTGATTTCAAGTCTCCACAGGGTTTTAAAGGTATTTAGGTCAAGACTCAAAGCTTGCCTGCATAAAAACCGTCTGTCCTTTACTTCTTCTACCAGGCTTCTTTTTCATGGGGTCCATAGCTGTCCTTTCCGTAGTTTTCCGACACAAATATTTCTCAAATGTGGTCTGAAACTTCTACAGGTAGAACTTTTGACATCCAAAAACAGAATGATCGTGTACTTTGCTTCATGGTTACTGTTTTGTCATAAACTAATGCTGCATTCAGAGAAAATTTCCTTTTTGGTTTAATCTGTGAATGACACATTATTTTTGTGGCTTCTTGTGTGATCTATTTTCATTTTCACAGAAGTTTTAGTGGTTCATGCGGAAACCCTTAGAAAGAATAGCATGTCTATTGGCAAATATCCCTCTAAAAGAAAAAATCTTGATTTCACCTTTGAGCAACAGCAGCATAACTAAAAGTGGGTTGCATCACATTGAGAATACTGACACAAAACGACAGTGTCTCGTTGCTGTTGGTGCAGAAACGTTGGTGCAGAAACACTTTTGCAAGGTCTTTTCCCCTCCAGGATCAAATCTACTATAAGGCTACACGTTCTAACCTCCCTTTACAGCTACTCTAGAAATTAGCTGCACTGGTTCTGACCAGAAAAAGAGCACAAATAAAACCACCTTTTAAAGTCTCAGCTTTCTTCTTCGTCTTTTAGTTAATCAAAGGTGCTTTCATATTTTGCGATTGCTCGAACCTTCAGGTCTTCAGGTCAGGGTTTTTTAATTTGACAGCAAAGAACAAAACAATTATCCTTTCAAAAGACTCGAGGGCAGCAAATAAATTAAGAGTTGCTCTGACCTTTTTCCTTGTTTCTTATTTTTCTCTCTGATAACACTAAGTTCAGTTTTTAACGTTTCCTGTGTTTGACGTGTGAGGTACTTTGGGCTGAAAAGTTTTAGGAGAAGTTCTACAAAGGCAAAGTTCAATTGATGGAATGTATGATTGATTGGTTAGTTGATTGATGGATTGATTGATTGGACAAGTATTGTTAAAAATTCTAGATAAAAAGCCCACATTTAGACACATGCATGCACCACTGTTAGGTGTTGAACAGATGTTGGTACAGAAGGCATGTTTACCTGTATGTAAATATTGGACCGACAGACCCAGATAATGAGGCTGGGAAAGGCAATGCGTCAGATACTAAAGCCCATAAAGACAGCACATTCAACACTCACACTGCCCACAGTGCTGCAGCTGACACGCCAGAGTAAATAACTAGATTTTATAAACGTAGTCCAAACGTGTTCCATGACAAGGACTGTGATTCATTTGAATGTGGTTCAACAACATGTTTAAATGACTGCATGTTTGTATCAGTGTTGATGCCTTTTGACCCTTTATGTCTTCTCAGTTTATCAAAATGTCACAACCATTAACCTGTTAAAGCCTGATCCAAGAAAAAATAGAAAGAAAATGTTTCTTTTTTTGTTTAAATTCTTCATTTGGCCCTTTATAGAAATATATTTTTTTGTATTAGTCATTCATTATTGTTGTGTAGTCTTCTGCCTGGTAAATCTGATTGTGTACAACAGGGTTTTTACCACTAAATGATGCAAAGCATTTCAGAAACCTGGTGTATCAAACATGATACACATGGCATTACAGCGTTCATATCACATCACTGGAAGAATTCTGGGTTTCTCCTAACACAACTTGGGAGTGACAGATATTCTGATTTATTCTTCTTCTTTCTTTTTTTTTACTATAAGAAAGTATTTGACCACATTTTTTGGCAGATGGTATGTCTGTCATATGTGTTCCAGATGCTTTACAGATTGATTGTATTTGACATTTGGAACATATGGTGTCAAGACTTACATATAGGTATATAAATATAAAACTGAAACACATGCGGTTTAAAAATGTAACTGGACATGAGAAAAAATATTTTCGCCCTGCCTTAAACATTAAAGTGTTTCTAGATGGCTTTGACTCTCTTTTCCTATCAGCTCCTAACACAATGTTTTCCAAGGCTTTCCATGTGAAATGCTACATTTCTCTGATCTTTCTAATGAGGAAACCAGTTTCTGTGACCAACGGTTGTAACAGACTGATTCTTCCCCCTCAGGCCACAGCAGGGTAAACATTTTAAAATGGCAACTTGTCAAATGGCTGTCCGAGCTCAAATATTCAAACTACCCAACCAGAAGACACCTCATAAAAACACAGAGGGCCCAGGAAGGAGTTCAGACAAGGAAAGACACACCCACAGACACAAACTGACATGGAATCGGTTGGTTAATAGGATAAAAAAAAGGGGGGAAAAAAGGTGGATGTGAAGAAATCCCTTTAGATTGGGAGATGGGAGATTCAGTTGCTTCACATTTGGCCTTCCCTCATATCCTAAAAGCGAGCAACAGCTATAAGAGCTGTAAAAGCCAATGAGGTGTTAGAAAATGTGTTGATTTACTTATATACGTGTGTGTGAGAGGGTGTGTGTGAAGAACAGAGAGGGTTCTCACACTCAAAGCAACTTGTGCATTCCTCTGTGATTATAACACAGCTTTCCAAGTTACATTCTTGACTAATGTACTTCATAAATTGGATCCACTCCCTGCCTTTGCTGTCCTTTATTCACAATGCACACAGGCATGCTAACACACACTCACTGTCCTCCTCACTCTTTCCCTTTCTTTCTTTCTTTCTTTCTTTCTTTCTTTCTTTCTTTCTTTCTT